>SSNS01000453.1:110585-158795 GCA_006937985.1 Aphyosemion australe | reverse complement strand
ACCCCCCCCCCCCCCCCTCCCCCGGCCCTTTGTTCTAACCTTAAGGACACTTAATCGTTAACAATATTGGGAACGTTAATAAAGGGATTCTTTGTTTATTAATGTAAATAATGCACTAAGTAACGTTAATAAAGGGACCCTTATTGTAAAGCATTAGCAGTATTTCTATGTGTGGACTCTCCTTCAATAGTAGATCACTGCTCACTTACTTTATATTTGATCAGGCTCCTGTAGCAGATGTTAAAAATCATTTAGTATCTTTAAAAAATCTTTACATTTTCATGGTGTTATATTTATGATTGATAGTCAAATAAATGCATTTTATGTTTCAGTCACTACTAAGTAGCACATCAGTGACACCTGCAGGATTTAATCGGTGTTGCTTTAAAATGTGAACTCTGCATAGTGTTTTAAAACAATATTAACCAAAATATTCATCACAAATGTGCTCTTTTGTGTTTTCCTTTTTTTAATTCAAGCAGTTACAACTTCTTCTTTTTTTTAACCTTTCATGAAAACTGAGCACTGCTTGTTTTAGGTCAATTTCATTGCTTTTGATCAAAAACTGACTGGCTTACTAAATAAAATAAATTACATATTTTCAGAAGATGTTATTAACAGAGGACAAGTAAGACAGTTGGCATTCCAAAATAAAAGCCAACAGCATAAGTCTGAAAAATAAAAGATGTGTATTTTCAACTTCTGTGGGCGTCCAACGATTTAATGCAAATGTTCAGCTCTGGATTCCTAAAGATACCCTGCAGTCAGAGACATGTACAAGGTGGTTAGAATACTTACACCTCACATCCATCATAAACACTATGTCTTGCATATTTGTGCAAGATGGTTATAATGTGTATATAAACAGAATTCACCTGAAAATCCTCGGTAAATGGTGAGATAAATCATAGCGATCACGGAGGGTGGTTTGAGGTTAGTGTGGTCAAGCTGCCATGTTTCTGAGATAGGAACTGGGCATGGAGAGAAAAATGTTCATGATGAATGAAAGAATGAAAACACTTCTCTAAATTCTTTGTTCAGCTCTCAGTAATGTTGTCTCCTCAAATATAAACCGCTGAAGTGAAGTGAATGAATGTTTAGCCTTCAGTTTTAATTTTTAAAGTATTTACTTTTCAAGGCTTTCTCTACGTGGACAGTTCTAATCTTTTTAAGTGTGTTACTATGGAAAAAATGATGAACCAGCAGCAGCTCAGGAGGTAGAGTGGGTTGACACTTCACCTTCCTTGTCTGCTGGTGTTGATCAGAGGGACCGGTGGTGCCTGTGTACGACAGCCTCACTCCCGTCGTTGTGTCCCAGGGCAGCTGTGGCTACAACATAGCTCCTCACCAACAGCGTGTGAATGTGTGTGTGAACAGGTGAATGATACACTGTAGTGTAAAGTGCTGTGTAGTCTTCTGGCTCTGAAAGGCGTCATACAAAGTAGGTCATTTATCAATTAATATATCACCTGGGCTCAATGAACATCCTCAGTTTGAAGAAACAAAAATTAGTTATGATGGGATTGATAAGCCAACGGCTAGTAACAGTAGGCCAAGTCCAAAATGAACTCACGTCATTTTAAAACATCCAGATTCTCAGAAATGTCATAATGCTTCAAGCAAACACTGTTGTTTAAACCTTAGAAGCACTAGAAACTTTACACAGGTAACGGTGGCAGAGGAGTTAAGTGCCCGCACTGCAATTGGAAGGTTGCAGATTTGCCCTCCGCTCAGTCTGTCACTGTCATTGTGTCCTTGGGCAAGATACTTAACCCACATTGTCTGCTGGTGGTGGTCGGAGGGACCGGTGGTGCTAGTGCTCGGCAGCCTTGCCTCTGTCAGTGTGCCCCAGGGCAGCTGTAGCTACAATGTAGCTCATCATCACCAGGGTGTGAATGTATGGGTGAATGACTGATTATGTTGTAAAGCGCCTTGGGGGGGTTCTAGTACTCTGGAAAGTGCTATATCAAATACAGACCATTTATCATTATTTACACTTTGAGATTATTTGCTCTGTTGAATAAAAAAGCTCCTGTTTCAGGAAGTAAAAGTTAGAAGGAGTAGGGGGCAGAAAACAGCAGGATTTGGAGTCTTACTCGTTTATAGGAGGATCTTTTGTGACGTCAATATTTATGTTTTTCGCATTGCATCATAGGACCTGGGTGGCAACAAACAGCGTATTTTTCTTATAATTCAATTGTTTTGCACGTTTGCAGGAGGATTTAGCGAAGCAGATGGATCATTCTTGCTGTGTGGTTGATCGTTTGGCCCGTGGGAGGCTTGATAAAAAAGTGTTATTAGAATTTCCTTCGTAAAGGAGCGCGAAATATGAAATAGATGATTGCGGGTGACCCGACTGTCTGAAGAAAGCCTGGATTCCTGCAGCAACGGAGTTTGTGTGGCTCATTTGTTCATGGTAAGTGCTTGTAACTAAGTATTTGTTAATAAGAAAAGATGCTTTTTAAAATATTCATCTTCGTGTAGTTTTATATCCACGGAGTCATTTAGTTTTCGCGTTCTGATTCAGGCGTCTCAGCCCGCGATCGTTATAATAATAAATAAATGAATGAGTACAAAATAACAACACTGGTTAATGAAGACTTACCCAGCTTTGCAGTCGCTGTGAGGATTTGTCCGTGTTTTTTGTCAATCACCCACAGCTGATGTGAATCATGCTGACTCTGCTAGCCGGCCCGTGCCGACTTCAGCACGACCACGGCTTTTCCGAAGTCATGGCTTCCTGTTTTGCAGAATAGTTCAGTCAAACTTTCCTTGAAACACAATAATCGTAGACCTCCAGATGTTTGAAAGCCTTTAATTGTTCAGGAGTGAAGGGTCCGGGACTTTCTGTTGAATAATAAATGTCTCCCCAGCAGCGTTGTGGAGAAAACACCGGCGAATCGGACCAACGATTTCTGTCATCCCAGAGCTTTAACCTGCTTGAAATAACTTTATTTTTGTCTTCATTACAGATTGTAAGCTTCTCTCTAACCCTCCTCTTGTCTTTAGACGTTAAAGTGTTTATATTTTGGGGATTTCGCCCGTAAACTCGCGTGAAAGTGTACGCCGCGTCTTCTGGCCGTCTTCTGCCACACAGCCACTCGCGCATGCGCACAACGATGAAAAAATATGTCAACAAAGATCCTCCTATATTGATGGTATGTAGACATCTCTCCTCTGATTGGCTAACAGCAACATGACTCTACCACTGACTGTTTGCTGTGCAACGTTGATGTTTTATCTCCACAAATAACACAAGCCTGGAGGAGTTCTGCTGTGTGGTGGAGTTGCTAATGCTAATGGTTAGCTTCTACTAGCTGATATGTTCTCGGCTGTTTCCTGGATGCTAAACCAACAACAGCCTTTTGTGGTTGCGGTAAGCCAGGATGGGTGAGTCCATGAATGCTAATTTAGAGTGTTATAGATCTGTTTGGCTTCTTCTGACCCGAGCATTTCCTGTCTGTATTTTATTGGCGGCTAATGTAGGAAATAGGGGTAGAAGACTATTTTCACATTCAGCCGCAATGGGAACTTCAGTGATCAATCATGTTTTAAAAATAACAAGTATTGTACGTTCCTCAGTGAAACTCACCTATAAAAGTGACATCACTGTAACTAGCAGTTAGCGCATCATGTTAGCCAAAATAATATTTATTGCTGCATATTTATTAATTTTTCATAACATTTCCCACATTCTAAGATCTGAACCAGTCCTTTAAGACCAGTCGGTTGGTTGGGTGATTGATCACTGTTGTGCTGCTCTCATACTGATGTACTGGCCTTAAGGACTTGGACGCACCAACTTAACTGTCAGCTGTTGTGAAGGTCATGAAAGTCCGTAAACGTCTGTCTCTGTTGTCGTCTCGATGTGAAACGCACCGTCAGCTCAGCTGGACCCTGTCAAAGTTTCAGTCTCTCAGTTCAACATGGTGACTTCATGTCAGGCCTGTCAGAGGGAGAGATAAATGGCTGCTCCGAGACGTGAATCACCTCTTCATGGTAATTAGAGATAAGCTGCTAGTTTTTAAAGCATGAAGAGTAAATTCTTAATGAAAACGGGGGTTCTAAACACACAGAAACTGTGTTTGACAGCTGAACTGTACTTTCAGACCCTCCTGATTATTACCCAGCAGTATGATCTACTTCTCTCAGCTGCAGGATAATATCACGACTTCCTGCTCAGACACAGATTGTAGATCCTGGCTGTCAGTCAGATGACATCTGAGTTGTGTGTTTAGGTGTTTTTTTTTTTTCCAACCTGACATGAGGAGATGTAGCTGAAGGGTCCATCACTGCTGATTCTGTCCATCTGTGTTTATCGTGTTGGAACCTGAACACTACAGGAGGGGCTGTTAAACATTGATATCCACCAGAAAGATCACAAAGAGCTAATTGTTTTCAAAAGGTGCTAATTGCATTTTTTTTCCCAGCATCTTCACGTACATAATTTCTGAGGCTACGTTTAGCTGACTTCTCTCTTTTTAATTGGGTTTTAATTTCCTTGTACTTTAGTTAATTTTTAAAATTCCTCCTGTGTACTCCAGTGTGTTCAGCTCCAAATTCTGGTCAGCTTGTTTCATGTTTTATTTTGACATATTTGGTTTTTCTTGTGCTCGCCTCAACGTGCATTCTTGTGAGCCGTTCTATTTTTACATCAGGTCCTGGGTTACTGTTGCCTCACCTGCATCTTGTCAGTGATTTTTTCTCTTCTGTATGTATAATCCTTGTTTCCTTTGTTCTTTGCATGATCCTCGTCGCTGCAATCCCTTCTACTCGTGTGGATGGGATCCAGTCTGCATCACTTCTGCCTGTTTCTGGGATTAATGTTCGAAGTCTTTTAAATTTTCCTCTAGCTTTATTTCCACTTTGTTCTCCTTTCAGTAAGTTAATGTAAAACTCTTTAGTTTATTATCTTCCTGTCACTCCTGCTCCACACTTGGATTCTCGCCTGCACACATCAACTCAACTACACTGTGAAATATTTCAAAGGATTTAATCCCACGCTCTGTGTGACTTGCAATTGACCGGCACCACCGTTGTAGTCGACGTGTGACCCATGCTCTAAACTGTGAGAGCTTTTTAATTGTGAGCTAGTTTATAAATTCCGCCCTTTAGAGGGTCATTAGGGGTGTGGTTGTCCACGTCCACATTCAAGATGTTTTTGTGATGATGTTTTCAGATCAGCTTCATACCTCAACGAGATCAACATCTGTGTGTGACGTAAAGCTTGGTCTTCTGTTAGTACAGGGAAAAAAATCCCAATAAACCATTATGATAATAATACTCACAGAATATTTGATCTTTGTTCCACTGAGACTCTGAATCAGCCTCATCCTGACGGCTGATTACATGTCCAGTCTCAACACGTGTGTGTATGTGTGGGCTGCCTGTTTCTCATGTTAGAGCAACAGAGGGGGCACACACAGTGCAGTGAAACATGTTGTCATGGCTGTCGTGTCCGGAGCTAACGAGTCGGGACACGACGTTGATGCGGCATGCCATTCGTCTCTCTTAATAAGACATGAGAGCTCGCAGACATTTGAAGGAAGTCAGCATTGCAAAACGACTTCTTCCTGGAAAGACACACAGCGAGGCTTGCCAGGAAAGCTTTTTTTATTTATTTATTTTTATTTTTTTCTCCTCCCTGAGTCAGTGTGTGTCTGTGTGAGATCGAATGGATGTGAGCAAACTTGCCTCACTTCCCGGCATTTCGTGTGTGTGTGTGTGTGTGTGTGTGTTTGTGACAAATGTGTGTGCATTCTTGTTTGCTAAAATGTGCAGAAAACACAGCCCACCTTGTGCAGCTTGTAAACGTGTGTTTGTGTGTGTGTGTGTGTGCGTGTGTGTGTGCGTGTGTGTGTGTCCCCTCCCTGTTACAGCTGACTAGTAGATAGATGCTGGCTGTCACACCTGCCTGACTTTGTTCCTGCCAGATGCGGCGAGGTCGCGGGGAAAGCGCCCAAACACTCATCAATCTCAACCATTGTCCAACATTCTTTCAGCGCCGCAGACGGCTTCCAATATCCATTTAGCTGCTCCAGATGCTGGCAAAACTGCTTACATGCACAGAAACAGGGTGGCCGAACCTATTGACCTGTTCCGACGGTACAGGTGGGTGGAAAAAGAAAAAAAACAAAGGACGTCACAGGATCAGGAGTGCTCTCTACAGCACAAGAGCTCCTGACAAATAAGAGTTTACCTCTGCGGGGTCGTTGGTGTCGTTAGGCGAGCAATGGAAGAAATTGAATTTGGTCATCCTGAATGCTGCTGTTCGTCCATCCTGATGCTGCTGATGAGCTTAGGGTCTTCTCTGATAATAACATTAATACTGAATGGAGGAGTGTAGAAGAAGAGCAAGAGAAGCCTAAAATAAATCTGATTCCAGACAACTGGATGAGTTTGAAATAAGGGGGCTAAATCAGCCTAAATAATGGAACTTTCTGCTATAAACACTCTCTTTGCCTTCATAAACTCACTTGCATGTGAAACACATGCCTGCTCTAATACGAGTATCATGCAGAGAAGCCAGAAAAGTAATTTCCATCCTTCTGGCTTGTGCAGAGTTTTTCAATTCCCTTGATAGGAAGCACTTGAGTAGCCAATCCACTAATGGGAGGGGTGGGGGTGGGGGGAGAGCAAATATAAACCTGACAAATAAATCTTATCCTGCTGGAGTTTTTGCTTTCTACAATGCCAAAGGAAAAAAAAATAAAAGTTTTAATGAGCTAGTGGTGTCTGAAATATTTATGGCGAAATATGAGGCGGCAGACAAACACACAGTGGGAAAGTTGAGCGTGGCTAAATAAAGACAAGTTACTGTGTAATGTCTTTTAGAACGGGAAATCATTCAAGTTGTGTTTATAGCTGCTGGTCAGTGACTGCTGCAGTGGGTCACGCTGTCATATTCCAGAAAGATGTTTTCATTCAGCAGCATTTTATTCATATTTTTTCTCTGGCTCAGAGTGTTTACTCGTGGTGCTAAAATGTTCCTCCAACAGTGATGGTGTGAAAACTCTCCCTCCTCACCAAGCTCTCCTCGTCTTCCTCTCAGCTCTGGTTCTTCTATCGCCTCCTCTACATTTTCTCCCGTCTGCTCTGTTTAATCCTCCCGTCTTCTTCTCTGAGTCTCCAGAGATTCGTCAGATAATGTACACAAATGTAAGAGACGAATGAGCAACGCTCGTGTTGTTTATAGTAGAGGGAAAAGAGGAAGGCGTCTTCACAGCATGCATTTCCATTTCCGCACCCACTTTAATTGTGGAAAAATCAGAAAGTTGGGAGAATCCCCCTTCCAAGTATGCAGATGCACTTTGATGCTGTCACTCACGCGGCGTGGGGTTTTTGATTAGGCTTGTCAGAGCACTGGAGGCTCATGACCACACTTGGCAAGAAGGAGCCATTAAAATTCCAACAACTTTGGCTCCCCCCTCTGTCTCCATGTGTCTTTTTGTCTTTCCCTTTCCCAACTGGGTCATCTCTGTGAAAAACCTGATATTGATGGGAATGCTGCTCAGAATTAGTGTTCGTAATGGAAGAGAAATAAATGTTCAATAGGGAAAAAATCAAACAATATGGATGAAAAATAAGGATTTCATTACAAGTTGCAATAGTTTTTACCCAAAAGCATTTTACAGCAGCACCAGCTGCAGAAGTTAACATTCACCGCTTATATTTTTGGCATTATCTTTACAGCTTCTGCACTTTTATAACAATTGAAGAACTCGGAGCACCCCCCCCCCCCACCCACCCACCCACACACACACACACACACACAAACAAAACTGACCATCATCCTAGCCCAAAGATATAGATATATTTTCCAAATATGGAGTCAAGACAGTAACTTTTATGAATTTAGTCATTTATGCTTTAGGGCAGTTTTTGTCTCTCATTTGGTGAATGACTTCTATGTAATTATTTTTATGTTTAATATTTTCATATTTTCTGTCAGCATAATAATACTGACATTTGGTATGACTTCTGTTTCAGATATGACATCCCAATATTAGAACTGGCCCCAAATATTTCTCTCTCGTTATTTATTTATTTATTTATTTATTTATTTATTTATTTATTCTTAAGACATTCTCACAATCAGATTCTGGTGGAAGGGAATGTCTCTGAGACTGCTAAATAACAAAAGCAAAAAACATAAGACTTGGGTTTGCAGCCTCACCCCTTCACCATCGCGAAAACTACTACGCAGCAATTAGCCGCTGTTATAGTGGATGAGTTTCTTCTACCGAAAGAAACGTGTAACATTCTGGACGCGTAGGGTGCTATCATTACATTTCAAGTCTATTTTTACATTGTACACTTCCAAAACATGTCAAACTCTGCAGTTTAGATCGGGCAAGACAGGAAGTCAAACACGAAAGCAGTGTAAAAAATCTGGAAACTTTCAAAATAAAGGTCATGTGCAGATAAACATACGTCATTTCCTGTGAAACCCCTGTAGCGGATTTAAACAAAACTGAAAATAAACAACAGACCTTTTTGGATACATGCAACTGCCTTTCTCCTTGTTTGTTCTTGTGTGGACTTCTAAAATCATGCGTGGTGTTGCAATTCTCACGTGTTTGTGTGACTTTACGGGACCAGCGGCGTGGAACGCTTTCGCTCCCGTTTTACATCTGAAACGCTCCCAGTTGGAACGGAGCTTGCGGGTAAAAGGCTGCTAATACGTTACACGTCGCTTTCATGTCCAGTGGAAAGACGGGGTTAGTCATTGCTTTTTGCCACTGATGTGGTATTTTAAAAAGAATGAATGTATCTTTATGATTGTTTTTCAGCCCTAACCAGTCGTATAATCATCAAATTCCATTGTAAAGTTGAACAGTTGTTGACGTTTAAACATTACCTGGAGGTAAAAGTTGTTGGTGTATTTTGATCATAAACTCGGGTTCAAATCACAAAACTCCAAGACCACACTTCATCCTTAAAAATACATTGGCCTGTTGAAAAAATCTTAACTATTCAATTTACCAGTTAATCCAGTATCTCACTGGGCTGTGACAAACCTGCCACAGAATGTCTGATGCAAATGTTTCACATATGTGTGTGTCCTTCACTAGTCTCCAGCAGTTACAGCCCAGTGAGAAACTGCCTTAACTTTTCTTGGCTGCATGGAATAACTCCCCAAAGTGACAGACAGGCGTGAGATCCAAAGTTCTCCAACATCTATCCAATACGTTTTCTTCGGTTTTCAGCGTCTGCTTCTACAGCCAACGAGTTGTTTGCTTTAGGCATTAAAACACTGAAGTAGGTGGTTGAAAAACATCACGACTTACCCTAAAAATCTGCTGCATTTTTTTCTTTTTATTACCCACATGTGGATGTCTTATCCTTTTTCAGCAAAATACAAATAATGTGGAACAGGCAAAAGCCCTCTGCTAAACAGTTTGAAAGCTGAAAAAAGTAGGAAAAAAACTAATCATAATTAGAGTCTTTTAGCATTAATAAATAATTTGATGCTTGAGTTAGCCTTGGGCGTGTTTGGTATTAAAAACAGACAAACTGTTGATGTCTATACGGTCCAAAAGTGGAACTGACTGTTCGTGTATGAAACATAAAAAAGATTAGAAAACAACAACAAAAACACAAAACAGACACATAAAAGTGTCTTTTCTAATTAACTATAAATTAGCAAATTGCAGAATAACCATTTTGTGCCCATTTAGAGAGACAAGTGCACAATGTGGCTGTGTCTGTAGAGTGGTCCTGCTATGATGCAGTGCTAGGATTAGATCCAGCATTGTTTATTACATTGTTGCACTAAATACATCCAACCTGATTTATTTTAAATGAGTAGTCTGCAAGCAGATTAGCATTGTTCAGGATTCAAACTAGTAGAAGAGTAAAAAGCTGGAGCTATGTTTGTGTATAGATAATGGATTTTGTTTCTTTTTATGTAAAACTCTTATTTTGATGCCCTTCCTGCAGCGTCACATCTACTGTTTAAGAGGAGAACTGCAGCTGTGCTGGTATTAACAGCTACAGATTTTAAAAGTGAGTTTCACCCTGACCAGTCCTGTGAAACCTCAATAGCCACAGACCTTTTTGGATTCAGAGTGCCATCTTTCTCCTTGCTTGTGAGCTGCCAAAATCACGTGTGCTATTGCAATTTTGCGATCATTTCGTGACCTCACGCGGACCAGCTACGTTGGATGGTTTTGCACGCGTGGTGGGAAGGGAGCTCGCTGATAAAACACATCTATTACATTATGCGCCGCATACGCATCCAGTGGAAAGTCGGGGAGATAATTTGGATTAATTAAGTCATAAACTCAACTTAAGTTTTTGTATTTATAATAAAGAAAAGTCTTTGGCTGCTAACTGCTGAGTTCCTGTGTTTTGTGATTTTAAATTACGATCTGTTTATTACTAGTTCTTTTCTCTCAAGGAGTTAAACATTTTTGATTGTAAACAATAGAATGGTGTTATGTCTTGCATAATGTGTTAAGTCAATTTCATACTGAATCTTGTAGAGAATCAAGATGTTTCATATCAGCTATAGACCAGATAAAAAAAACAATGTCTCAAAACATCCCTTCATTAAGTCTTTTTTAATCACTCTTTATCTCAGTAACTTTGGTTTTGCATGATTAAAACTCAAATACAGGAAAAAACAAATGATTCCCTTTCATGTAACACTCCAAACGTAATCTTGAAGGTCTAGTTGGAAACAACTGGACTTTTCTTGTTTTCCTTGAAGACGTTTCGCCTCTCATCCAAGAAGCTTCTTCAGTTCTGAAACTCTGGTTGGGAGTAGGAGTCTTATAAGGCGTGGCCTAAAACAAACATGTTTGACAGGTCACTAGGAGTCGCTGGTGAGGCCATCAAGGTCACTTGAGTCCCTGGCCCCTCCCTCTATTCAGCTCCCTGTTTGTGTCGTTGATGCTGACGATCCTAACAGGTCCCCAACAAGGCCATCATGCACTGTTTTGGTCACACCCCGCATGCATCGGCATCGGTTTATAATGGTATCGGAAATTAAGAGTTAGACATCATCGGTATATCAGATATCCCTTGTGATAACTCTGTGCGTACCACAGGGAAGTGCTGCCATCCCTTTACTAGCCATCTTCTTCTTGTGCTTTCCATCCATGACTGCTTCCAGTTCCTAAAGTCTGGATTTTTTACTTTCTGAAGCCATTCAGTCGACAGCATGGCTCTCATTGCTTTACATGCATTATCCATGGCTGTAAAACAAATTAACACTCCCTTCAAGCTGTTGTTGTTAACCACTGTTGTGTTCACTGGAAATATGGAACACACAAGTTTGTACCTTCCAAACAGCAAATGTGTGGAAGAAACCGTACATTTTTCTTAATGGAATGTTATTTTTTTTTTTTTCCTTGAGTCCTTGGGAGGCAAAAAAAAACCAAAACAAAAACACCATTACAGTTTGGGACACAACACCTGCACAGGGAATGTGTGAGTGTGAGTTTCACACTCAGGATTTTCAATTTGCCTCCCTGCAGAGAGAAAGAAAGGAAAGATAGAGGCATTTGTGGTTCTCCACCTGCAACTGTGTTTACAAGAGATGGGTGGAGAAGTCTTCTGGTTTCAGAATCTGGAATTGATTTAATAAGACTAAGAAAATGTGACAAATGCATCCACTGGAATTGCTTTCTTTTTTATGTTAACATAACTTTAAGATGTGTGATATATTCCAGTTTGATGGCATATAAGGCCACTATATATATAATCAGGGAAATGTTATTTAGTGGTTACTAAAAATGATGCCCAATAAGTTTCAATGGCACAAAAAAAGAGTTGAAATTCTGTTTGCAGAATAAAGTCGAATTATCAAGTAAAAAAAAGGTTATTTTAAATGTACAGGAATAATAAAACTAAACAGCACAAAGACCATATTCAAGTTAAAGTCCCATTAGTCATCACCACACACTGGTGAAATTACATCGCCGCATTTGACCCATCCCCTTGGGGAGCAGTGAGCTGCAGCAGTGAGCTGCAGCAGTGGCCGCGCTAGGGAACTATTTGGTGGTTTAACCCCCCAATATAACCCCTTAGTGCTGAATGTCAAGCAGGGAGTCATTGTGTCCCATTTTCAAAGTCTTTGGTATGACCCAACCATGGATTTGACCTCCCAGTCTCAGGGCGGACACTACCACATACCACTAGGCCACTGAGAAGGTTCTCGGTCTCTTTTGTTCTCTTGCATTAATGAACTATGGTGACCAATGGGTTTGGTTATACATTCTTTAGTGATTTATGGGCTCGACAAAAGAACGCGTTCAGCAAAACTCACCGCTATCGCTTTTATAACCTGACACACGGAAGGCGACAAGCGGCCAGCGGCAAAAGCCAGCGACGCCTCTGTTCCAGGGCGAATAGCGAGTCTTCCGTTGTTTTGATTGGCCATCAGATTGGAGGGAATTTTGGGTTATTAAAGCAGTTCAGAGTTGAAAAAGCAGTAGATATGAAGTCTCACAAGGTTTTGCTGGAGTTAAGGGAGGTCTTGTAAAGCTCTGGGACATCAGACACGGCAAGTATTAACTTTTCCGTCATGTTTTCCCGGAGATGTACTGAAAAAACTTCCTGTCTGGTCATTGGTCAGTCAATGAAATCTCCAATGATTGGTCCTTGTTGAAAAATTTTCAACTTTCTAGGATCGCGTCGCTGGCTCGCGTGTGCACGACACATGCACGAGTGCAAAATTTCACATGCATGTTTTTCGTGTTTCGCTTAGCAAGAGGGAGACCCGCGATTATCGCTTTGTCGCGCTTGTCTCATTGAAAATGAATGGAGGAGTGGCGATGTCGCCTCCCGTGTGTCGAGCCCATTAGGCTGCACCATTACCTTTACCAGAGAACAATGATAAACTCCTTCATTAGTTTCAGAGTATTTACAGAGTATTTTGCAACAGCATGCACATTTTAGACTAGTTAAAGATTGAAGCTGCTATAGCAAATTAGAAAAACAAATTAGCTTAAAAAAATTTTCATGCCTCTTAACATTCTAACATAGTATAGCTATAAATATATTGTAGAGATAAAAAAAAATAATAAAGTGGTTCTCTTGCATTCATCTAAAAACCTCCACGTTTCGGACTGAAAGCAACTATTGGACCATCTAGTTGTCGGTCTCGCTGAACCACCGCACCTCCCTGGGTCCTCCACTCATTACACACTCACGTATTTAGCAACAGAACACCACTGGTGTGAGAGGTTGGACCTAGAAAACAGTGACTGGTGTTTAGCGCTCTCTCATTGCCTCTGGCATTGTGAGTTTCCGGTTCCGAGGGGAGGGGTGAGTGTTCCGTGACTGTGTTTGCGTTCAACACCTAGCTTGTTCTGCAGATTCATTATAACAGTGTTAAAGGATGTTTTATGAGTTGTGCTGTGGATGGGGATGCAGAAGTAAAGGCCTCATATTGTTATTTTCGTTTACCCAATGCCACCTCACCCAGAACTCTCCGTTACAATAATGTGAAAAAAGAACAAATACATTTCCATAAAGAAGCTCAGCTGGATTTACGTTCAAGGACTATTCTGCCTTTTTCAGCAATATTTCCTTTTCCATCATACTACGGAAAAACAAGAACGAATTTTCCTCCCTTCTGAGTGGTCCTAACACACTGTTGTTTTCCAGGGTTCAGCGTGCTTAAAAATACATTTACGCAAATATTTGGTCAGACGTTAGGAAGGCGAGTGACACTTGCAGAGAGGATGACGCTTTCACTCCTCTGCACAAGCAGGCTTCTTTCTGCCTTTGCAGAGTCCCGAGGACATCTTCCGTACACGCTGGGTGTCACAGCAAACGAATGACCGGCTTCAGTAGCGCCGTGCCATTTCCCCTCCTCACACTGAACTGTCACTACCACCTCCTCCACGCCTCCCGGGACTGCAGGGCTCTACCAAGCCACCCCCCCAGCCGCTCTTAGACTCACACTCATGCACGGCGACACATATTCATACATTCACACTCTCACAGGAACAAGCACCCATGCCTCTCTCGTTCAGTGTGTGATTTACACTTAGCGGGGAGCTGCTCAGCCACACGGCCATCCAGCCATGAGCCTGCTTTATTAGGCAAACTCAGAAACTCTCCAAAACTGGATTCTCTGTAATAATTAACATCATGTCAATCAGTCTTAGCACACGGGCCGAACAGTGTAAAAGGAAATAGCTTCGCTTTGTAATAAGTCAGAGTACATGAACACATCTGCAAACCCTAAAGTGGTGTCCAAACCTCAGCTTGTTTCATGAATACACACCTCTGAGCTGTGTGGCTTTCATCATACCAGTAATAACGATTAGGACAGCTGCAACCACTGCCAGGAAATTATCATAAGCTGCCTGTCGCTGTTTCTTTTGGATTCTGATGATTGGAGAATAAACCCGCAAAATAAAAAGAAACGGGCAAACACCCCACAAAACAAATGCAACCCCCGAGACAACACACAACAAACAGAATATTCAAAAGAGGACCAAACGGCGGTATGGAAAGGGATAAAAATGTCTCGCTCTGAGAATTCAAGATTCCCCCATGGCAAAGCTGCACGCTCCTGCAAATCAAAATTTGCCACCAATTTGCTGTTGTTGGGATTTCTGGAGGGGGACAGCGGCTTGTTTGTGTCCCCCATCAAAGGCTGGAGAAATTAGACTCGTGACAAAAAACTTGCACTTTACTGGAACCAGGGCTTGAACTGGAACCGCAGAGCTCCGACACACTCTCATCAATACTCCAGCATTAAAGTTCATTTACAAAACCGCATAAATGCCCGCGGTAACACCCCCCCTGCTCTGTTTCCTCTCCTAACCGCTCATAAATCTCAGAGCATCTCTTCCTCCACCAGCATCATTGCAGAGAGGCAGACTTTTCAATTTCTGGAGTGAGGAAAGGACAGGGGGTAAAAAGCCTCTTCCAGTATTACATCTTTTCTACTTTATTACCAGTCTTGTGGGAGAATGGGGGCAGCTTTGCAGCCGGGCTATCTGTTTATATTTTCTTTACAAGACTATATTGGAATTATAATTGTGTTCTATGGTGCCTTCTTTTGGTGCCTTGCTCTGCTTAAAGGTCCTGTGGACCTGGGGAGATGAAGAAAAATGGGTCCCTTTTGAGGGATTCGATTACTGAGGAAGAAAATGCAGCTGCACACCGGCCCTTTTTCTTTTTTTCTATCTTTTCCCTTTTCTGTTTTCCTCCAGGTGCCAATCTGTGGGGATGCTCGATATTGGAGCTGGAACGGCGCTGACGCAAATGTGCTGGAAAATAATTTCTTTCTGCAACAAAGGTGGAAACAAGGAGAGTGGAATATAAGTGAGACGGCTCATTATGAATTAAATAGCTAAAAAGAAGTCTCCAGCATGTTTCTCCCATTGACCACAGATGCTGCTGGAGGGATATTAATTGCTTTATTGACTCGTGCGATGGTTGCTTTTTTTCCCTTCCTTACCAGAGGATGTGATGTTGAAGTGCTGCCTGTTTTTCTTTTTTAGGGGGTGATAATGTGATGTTGCCTTAGGGATACTTTAGTGTTGCTACAACAGCAGAAACTGGCTGTAAGAAGAAATTATAATAGAAATATATATTCTTAAATGTGTTTGTACATTTTGGAATGCAGCCTTTGATTTATAATTCAGCAGTAGAGATCACACTGAAGCGTGGGTAGGCATGCATTTGTGTTGCTGTTTGACTTTAAGAATTACTCAGAAACTAATGAGAAAGTCTCAAAGTGAAAGTTTTATTGTTAGTCACAACTCTGTAACACACAGGTTACACACAAACAGCAGGAATATTCCATCCCAATATGGATAATTGCTGATATTCTTGCAGCTCAACTACATAGCGTAGTGCAGCAGAGTGAGACGGTGAATTTGTATCCTTAATAATGTTTGGAATTAATTAGAATGCAAAGCCACGGGCCCAGAGTGCAACCACAGGTGGCAGCGACGAGAGCGCAGCGAGACCAGCCGCCACAGATTCCAGCCTCCATAACTCATGTCCATTTAACGGTGGTTTCTAATTTTATTATTGCTCTTCTGATTATATTTTTACCACCATTACGACGAGATGGGTTTGCCATTTTACACAACAATTTCCTGTGTAATATCATTCTGTCAATAAGTAATTACTTGCTTGGCAAATTGCTGTGCAAAATGTTCATCGGAGGGGAGAAGATCCATATCAATTGTTCATTTGCATAATGCAAATGAATCCTGGGAAAGGAAAAAACAACTTTGCTGCCATCAGTGACAGTTGGATGCCAGTGCTGCTGCTGCTGGAGAAGCGTGAGTGACTTTACCAAAGAGCAACGCAAAGGTCTGTTTCCCGGAGCTAAACGAGGTCCAAGCCTCAGGGTTTTTACAAAAACGATTAACTAAAAATAAACTTGCCAGAATTTGACAGGTGCAGCTTGTGTTTGTGAGCACTTGTCCATTTGCAGACACATTAGCAGAGGATGAGCTTCCTGTCACTTCATTAGGTTTCGCTTTTATAGAGTAACACCATTTTAGCCCCCTGTTTACTTAACATGCAGGATCCGGCTCGTCTATTTGTTTCTAATCAACTGATAAGACCTTTTTTCTCAGGCCTCGGGAGGATGAAAACCAACTCCTAATGGTCATTAGTAGCAATTATGTTCTGTAAGCGACACACCCAGGCCTACTTTCCCTGTGTTAGCTGCTCAGATGGGGTAGATGTGACGTGGACGCGGGGGACTGAGCGTTCCAGGACACATCCCGAAGCTGACCGTATCTGCTGCTTGATGATGGATAAGTTCATTTCCCTGTCTGATTGCCTGCTGTGACTGGGATAAGTTCCTATTTGCGCAGCAGTGGCTGAGTGTGTGTTGGCTCTGTTTGAAAGTCTGGTTACAGCACATTGCTCCGTGACTTAAAACACCCTCCATTCTACTCTGCTTTTAAAAGCATCATTAACACGGAACTCCTGACTTTACTGTAATTGCTGTGTTGTCAAAGGCATCTTGAGGACACCATACGCGGCGCTACGGCGCGAGTCGACTCCAGCAGACTGGAGCTCCGCTCATTTAGCCGGCTCAGCTCCTTTTTCTGCCACAGGATTTGGGAGACTTTCTGATTTCTATGCAAACCCACCAAATTCAAACTGCCTCTGTCCCTAATCCCTGCAGCTGAACCTGGTGAGTGTGATCCTTATTGATGAGCGTGGAGCCTGCACACTCTGATCCCATTACACGTAGACCTTTTTGACATGCATTGTCCCTTTGCATCAGCAATGCAACAACAACAAAAAAACGACGAATAGTCAGGTATTTCCTCTGCTAAATCCTGTTTCTATCTCTGTGTTGAACTGATCCAGTTATGAATCCCTGGAGATCATTTCTATAAGGTTCCTGAAAAAGAATAACTCATAAGAAATTGAATATTGTGGATATTAAGATGTTGTTAAGCTAAAGTGGCATATAAATCAAAGCAGCATCACGCTAAAAACCACTGGCTTTATTGAATTTGTGTGAGTATAACTGTGCAAACACGCACACACACCTTTAGCTGTGACGGGGAAGGCCATTTTCAGAAAACTAATAAAGAGGCAGAGTGTTACTGCAGTGCAGTAATTACACATCCCAGGATATCAGCAGAGTATTTATAAAAACACCGGGCACCACCAAAGAAGTAAAGGTCATTGAGACAGATATGGTATTAGCATTGTGAACGTGAGTGGGCGTGCAAACAGAGAAAAAATAAAAAAAGATAATGTCATGTTTTCTTATCTGGCCACTCAAACAGACTCATAAACAATGTGTGTTTCTGTTTGCGTCTGTGTTTATGCACGGCGCGCTGGCGTGTGCCGAGAGACGCTGATAAACACACCACATCTTGGCAAGTGGTGGTTCAGCCAGGCGACTGTAAACACAGAGAGCTGCACAGATTGAGACAGAGGAAAATGAGGACCTGTGTGTGTGCGTGTGCGTATGTGTGTGTAGTGCATGTGTCCAAATGGAAGATACAGCGATTCTGTGTTCGGTCCAAGGTAGCCCTGCGTCACAAATCCCCCCCCCCCGAGAAGTGTTGCTGCTCCTCGCCTCGATCAGCTGGTGCGGTTTTGTGACGCAGAGGAAACACAGAAAGTAACACGAAGGGGCATGCTGCCATTTGGCGGGGATCCTTTACTTAGAAGTGAGGAGAGTCATCTCTGGGGACTTTCTGTTCCTAATAAAGGGATAGTTCAAATCTTTTAAAGTGTGTTTCTGTGAAAAGGTTATGAACAAATAATGCTTTACCAAATGTAGATAGCTGTTTGATGGTATCAGTTAGGAGGAACAGAGATGAGCTCTGACCTGACAGGCTAATGGATAGTCTGAGTGGGGCCTGCTACAAAATGCTTCTGCTGTATCTCCTTTTTTTTCCCTTTTGTCTTCTCCCTCCAGGGGTCTCCATGGCCTATCTTCTGCATCCTCTACCCTTCATGACATTTTCCACAATATCCATCTGTTTCTGTTGGATGAACTTGATTAAATAATTACATTTTTACCGTAATGACTCTAAAGATAATCTTATCAGATATTCCTGCTGTGTGTGGTGTACAAAGAGTGCTTTGGTCTTCTCAGAAGGATGTTGGGACCATTCCATGTTAAATTGTCTTGGCCTGATATCACAGCATCTAATATAACGAGCATGCAGCCTGCTGAATGTGATGTGTTGGTTAACTCGATTCTTTTTACTGAATCACATTTGAATCAGTCACTCACCAAAATGAATCGGGTTCTTGAGTCACAGAGTCAGTTGCCCATTGTGCAGAAAAAAATCTACATTTTCACTCAAACTTAATTTGCTCCTCTTTTCATGTAAATTCTATCGCTAAGATGAGTGATTGAAAAAGGAAACTGTCCATTACATACACTGACATTATTTTTTTTAAATAGTGGTGGAACTGAGTTATTATAATTTTCTTTAGTCTGCTTATTGTCTTTGCAAAACAAACAACTAACTCAGGAAGTAGAGCGGGCTGTCCAGTAATCGGAAGGTTACAGGTTCAATCCCAGCTCCCGCCAGAGGTTACTGCTGTGTGTCCTTGGGCAAGACACTTGGGCAACCCGCCTTGCCTGCTGCTGGTGGTCGGGGACTGGTGGCGCCAGGGCTCGGCAGCCTCACCTCTGTCAATGTGCCTTAGGGCAGCTGTGGCTACATTGTAGCTCATCATCACCATAAACATACAGTCGTGGACAAAAGTTTTGAGAATGACACAAATATTAGTTTCCACAAAGTTTACTACTAAGCTGCTTTTAGATCTTTGTTTCAGTTGTTTCTGTGATGGACTGAAATATAATTACAAGCACTTCATATGTTTCAAAGGCTTTTATCAACATTTACATGACATTTATGCAAAGAGTCAGTATTTGCAGTGTTGGCCCTTCTTTTTCAGGACCTCTGCAGTTCAACTGGGCATGCTCTCAATCAACTTCTGGGTCAAATCCTGACTGATAGCAACCCATTTTTTCATCATCACTTCTTGGAGTTTGTCAGAATTGGTGGGTTTTTGTTCGTCCACCCGCCTCTTGAGGATTGACCACAAGTTCTCAATGGGATTAAGATCTGGGGAGTTTCCAGGCCATGGACTCAAAATTTCAACGTTTTGGTCCCCGAGCCACTGAGTTATCACTTTTGCCTTATGGCACGGTGCTCCATCGTGCTGGAAAATGCATTGTTGGGGCTTCATCGTAGAATATGACTTTGCCCCAGTCCTCAGCAGTACATTTGCAAAGTCATATTCTCCGATGAAGCCCCTTTCCGATTGTTTGGGGCATCTGGAAAAAGGCTTGTCCGGAGAAGAAAAGGTGAGCGCTACCATCAGTCCTGTGTCATGCCAACAGTAAAGCATCCTGAGACCATTCATATGTGGGGTTGCTTCTCATCCAAGGGAGTGGGTTCACTCACAATATTGCCCCAAAACACAGCCATGAATAAAGAATGGTACCAAAACACCATCCGACAGCAACTTCTTCCAACAATCCAACAACAGTTTGGTAAAGAACAATGCATTTTCCAGCTTGTAATTATATTTCAGTACATCACAGAAACAACTGAAACAAAGATCTAAAAGCAGTTTAGCAGCAAACTTTGTAAAACCTAATATTTGTGTCATTCTCAAAACTTTTGGCCACGACTGTATATAAACCATTTTCGCCGTGTCACACGTCCAGACAATCCAAAAATGGGAAAAGAGGTGGAGCTGAGAGTGGGGCTGTGAGGGTGGGAGCTAACGAACTAATGTAGCTACTAGCTAAACTGAGCTAACCCCTGAAGCTCATGTCTTGAAACTAATCCAACAATTTAAAAATCTTGTCATGTGAACCAGGTCAACGTAAATCATCTTACATGAGCTTTCCTCTTTGAGTCTTAAACAGACTTTATAAAAGATAATATGATTGACAAAGCTTTGTTTGTGGATTACATGTCTTCATTATGTAAATGTAGTATGCTATGTCAATATTAATCTAATTAAAACTGTTTAAAATAAGGTGACACATGTTTCTGTTTAAATTGCATGTGAGTGTGTGTTCAAAGGCTGGGAGCCTGTTGGAGTGAAACCAGAGGATAAGCTTAGAAAACTGGACATGTAGTGTGACGTAGCAAACATTTACTAATGTTAGAAATGTGACCTTATGAAACAATGAAGGAAAAATCTGATTCATGTAGTTGAGACTGAAAAAAACATCAACACAATGTCCTGACAGTGTTCTTCAGTGGGAATGTATTTTTGGCTTAGACTGACGTTATTATGTAATTTCATTGTTGCAAATTGTGTGTGGGAGAGGTGTAAAAATAATTCAGCATTAAAATCTAGTGACCACACAGCCAGTAAACCAGCTGGCAAGCTAAAATTGTGAGTGGTTCTCAGTCCCATCTGCTGTTTGACATTCAAGCTCTTTGTTTGTTCCTCTGAAAGGATTCAGCCACCAGGTACATCCGTAGTGCTCAGTCTGCTGGGCTGGAAGACTCATACACAAGGTGTCATATAAGCGTACAATATAAAGAAAAATCCTTTTAGCAACTTGGTAATGTGAAGACATGAAAAGCATAAACACAACACAAAAGCAGCTGGAGGGTGGGGGTGGGGGGTGGACATGAATTTTGCATGAACCTTTGGCCTGATGTGGTTATTTTAAGTTTCTTAATTTAATTCCATGAACCCTGATCGAGTTGAAGTGGATATTTGAGGTTTAATCTTGTTGAAACTATCAACATACATGAAGAATAGACACAGGTACAGAACCCACAAGATGTAACATTGAAACTAATAAACAAATCTAATTCGCCCCCTAGTGGTGGGCTTCAGTACAAGCGTTTAGCCCCACCCCTAAGCAAACTCTTCCAGTTAAAAATACACCACAGGCATGTTCATCAGATGTGGATTTGTCAGACCTTCCCGTGTTGCTCTTTGTCCGTGTAATCAACGTTTTTACATGTTTAGCTGTAATTAATTTATTCCTGCTTTTATAACACCATGTATTTTTGCAAGTAAGTAGGTGGGACTTTGCTCGGACAGTTTTTCCTCCTCTCATTAGGAGATAAGGGCTGAAATAAATTTTACTCTATGGTTCTGAAACTTTCTGGCTTCTGGCCCACAAACTGGCTATTAAAGGAACTTGTGACCCCAATTATTACGATTAAAAAAATACAAAATTTACCGATAAGCTCACTGAACAAAAGTCAAATAAAAGCACAAAAGTCTCAACAACAATTTTACTAATTGTATCTATTTACAACTCTGGATTTAATATCTTGTAACAGTCAGATGCAAAAATGTGTCATTTTCAATCTTTTTTCAAATTTAACTTGAATTCTGGAAATCGTCTCAGGACCTTACTCCCAGTGTTTCACCACCCAGTCAGTAAATGAGTCTAATTACCAGAGACTGAGACTGAGTCTAGAGGGAATTGCAAAAAACTTCAAAGCTCGATTATGTAAAAATATATGAGAATTGTGATTGTTTTGGTCTACATTGAAATCATGACCCTTTGAGGTGATTACTTATCACGTTGGGAAAGAGTATCAAGGCTCCGTGCCTTAAGCAAAATACAGACACATATGTACGTTAGCAGGTGGAGAGTTTAGCTTTTTTGTGGCGATTACAACCATCATAATTACTCTTATCTCAGTGGAATCATTATAGTATGATGTAAAAATGCAGATGCCTATAATAAGATAAGAAATATGACACCTTTTTATAAAAGTCTGAGAAAATTTGAAGACACGTGTAGACTCCAACTAATTAGATGTAATTTTCTATCAGTCACTTGGAGAAAACACGATTAAACAGCGCTGCTATAAAAGCAGAGAAGAACATGAATGCACATGAAAGGTTTTTGCAGGAATGTGATACTAGGAAATAGAACCAGATGGAAAAAAATGATGGTGGTATTGCATAGTACATGGTAGGATCCTAGTTGATAGGTCATAGTGACGTCGTATTTTTGTGTTTTGGCTTGCCGTTTTGTTCTTGTGCTGATTTTTTACAAACATCACTAGATTCCCAAGTTAAGCTTTCAGAAGGAGTACAAGTGTAAACCATACAGACGGCACGACTAAAGAAAATACATTTACTGATCTTTTCGTTTATTCTCTCATTGTTTTATGATTGTTTGGAGCCAAAATGAAAATTCAAATACAAATTGGAATAATTGCACAGCCCTAAAAGTGAGAAAGAGCAGCTAGGACATCACACTGGTTTCTTATCCCACTGATTTTTGCATGAATGTTCTTCTAAGAATCATATCAATGTTTTTATATTTTAATAAAGGCACTCCAGCAGGTTTAATATTGTATGATTTTATCACTGAGTCATAAGCGTTGCCACTACATTCAACCTCAGTTAACTCCAGTCCAATCTCCCATCAAACTCATATGTGATGATGTTGTACTAATTGGATGTTCTATAATTCATAAAAGCAGAAGTTTTTTTCTTAGATCACTGAATTCCAACAATGAAGGGGAGGGTCTGGTGTTAGCAAAGGTTTGTTAATATTTCATCAGATAGCCCATCGTTGCATGTCCACTCCACAAGCACAACAACAAGCTGCTGCATCTTGGGATAAAGGCAATTAGCCAGACTTCAACAGCAGAAGGCCTCTAGCCCCCTAAAAGCTTCTCGCATGTTTCTGCCGTCCTCCGTTCGCTCCCCGCGCACCTCATTTCACTGCCATGGAGAACACAGCTGAGAGGGGCGTCGTAACATGTCGCGTCCCTCGATGTGTGAGCAGCGCTGACAGACCACACACACACACACACACACACACACACACACACACACACACACACACACACGCCAGGATTCTTTTAGAACAATTTCAACATCCAGCGTGCTCAGCCCTGATTCCCATTAAGCATTCATGATTCATCTGGATTTTATATTATAACGTTTTGAATATTTCATGCAGCCACCAACCAGCAGCACCCCTTCCTGATCCGACTGGGATAAAAAGGAAGACTTAATCAAACATTGGAGGAGGAAAAAAGAAATCCAAAGTGACACTTTCTCACACACACACACACACGGAGGAGTGTGTTTCCATCACCACCACCTGCTTGTTACATAGACTTTTTTCTTTGGATCGGGTGATTTATACGGCACGGCCAGGATGTATCAGGGACCTCAGAGACACAAACACATGGAAGTGGTATTATTAGAGAGATACAGGTGTCCTCTCCGGCACAATCTAGACAAGATGGGAGAGTCGAGCAAAGCCTGGGGGTGGTGGGGTGTAGGGGGGTAGAGGTGCTGGCCTTTTATAACCCTCCCTCCACCACCACCTTTTGCCTATTATTTTAGCTATCTCTTTTGTTCTTTCTGCAGAAAGGATCATTAAACCAAAATAATTCATTTGAGAGAAAAGGTCAAAGCCACAGTCTGTTGGCACCCAGATACCAGAGTTCAGAGGAGGAAGAGAAGAGAGCAGAGGAGAGGACCATTGATTCTCCTTTTCAGTTTTTTTTTCTTTTTATTGTCAGCCCGGTGATTGAGGTGAGCAACCCTTCGCATTCTGCTCAGCAGCAATGATAATCATCATCTTTAATACCTGTTATAGGTGAAGACACCGATCTCCAAGTAAATGTCACATCTGTTGTTTACTGAGGCCGTTTTGTAGCTATTACAGCATAAGGTGGGTGAGGAGGGGGGACACAGCGAGGGGGGACGGTGAAAAGGCCAGGGAAGAGAGGAATTTCATCTTTAAAGTGCCCAAAATAGGCGCTCCGCAACTCCCTCCCCGTTGTATCTCTAAGCCCACGTGTGCTCCGAGCTAACCGTGAAGCCACATACACATCCCGTCGCACAATAGCAACATCCGCTCCTAACGAGATTACTCCAGCAGTCCCAGTTTGGCTGATGGGCCACGTTTTGGAGCAGAGGCGCACGGATAAGCCGCCCGCAGCCGCCTGCAGCATTTCACGTACATCAGGATCTATCCATAGGAGAGGAGCTTCCTGGGGAGTTGAGCCAGCCACGGAGAGCACGCAGGAAGCAGGAACCTGGAGCTGCTCCTGCTGCTGTGGCCTGGGCCAATTAGGAGGCTTCAGATCATCATGAGCTCCTGGTTTAAATAAGCATGTACAGTGAATGATTCCCGGCTTGTAATTTGACAAGAAAGCACGCTCAGGATTAACTGTCCCACTTCACTGTGTTCACTTTTTTTTAGACATCAATCGCTGACTGTTTATGCACGAGTTGGTGTTTTGTCTAAGAAATCAGGAATCATTTAAATCTGCACAAGAAAAATCCCAAGAGGCTTAAAGTCGTTTAGATTGTAAAGGATTGTTTTGAAGCTTTAAAAATGTATAATTCAAACAATTCCCCCCGGTTTTAAAAAAGGAACAGGTCTAATTTAGACAAAACAATGCACCAGCCAAGCCTTTGGGGTGAAACACTTTCATTCCTATAAATTAGTGAGAGCAAAGTTCAAGGCAGGGAGCCAGATGATTTAGCCTGCTAAGCGCTCCACCTCCACAGAGCCGGCCCAGGCTGAGCCCCAGCGAACCACGCGGAGCACGGCGCTCAGAGGAGAGGGGAGGGAAGGCAGTTAGGAGAGTCGGGTTTAATGAGAGAGCGGGAATTCTCCTTTTCAAGCTGAAAGAAACGACTCAGTTGACCGACAAACACCGACACGGGAGCGTGCTAATCGCAGCAACGCTAGTCCTGGGTGAAACCATAAAGGGCCCATTTGCTGTAAATTAGCAGCGATGTAGAAGCTGGGAAAAGTGGCCCCCTCACTGTACAACACGGATTTAATCATGCCGAGTCACAGATGTGACTGATAGCAGCGAAGCTTGTTATTTTGCCCAGGGACTCCAAAGCCATGTGAATTGATGTGCTTTCCTGTTAAATTATTATTGCAGCTGATGCATGTACACAGGAGAGCAGGCAGGGAGAAGCGCGCCACGCGCCTCCTCATCATGCGCTGAGGTGAAACATGATTTCAGCTCCCGCACTAAAACACACGAGGAGAAAATGCAGTGTGAAGTTTGATGCTCAGCAGTCAGGTGGATGCTAAAGGAAGACGTGATGGGTAAAAGTGTGGGGGAGTTCAAAGAGACACAGGGGGAAGAAGGGGGGGGGGTTCCAATGATAAAATGTACATAAACACTAAATCACCAGAGATGTTATGGTTAAAAAAAGACATTTAAGACATAAACAGTATCAGTAGAGAGGAGTAATAATGCCTGGGAGGATAAGGTCATGGGTAAATTTGAGGATCCAAGCCTGTTCTAGAGCTCCTGTGCTGCAGTTAAAGGGAGATCTTTCATAAATATGGCCGCACTGACACCTCTGTGAATGTTTGCAAAGATGCCCCCGCTGCAGAGCATCACAGATGCACCGTGTTTACCATTGCACTACTCACACCTAAATATACCCCATCTCATTTCAGCCCAGACAACACGCACGTGCACACATTTGTCCGTTCAACAACACAAAAGCACGGGCGACCCGTCGAGCTCTTCAAGGGCAGCGCTAATGTGATGCCACAGCTCTATCGGAGCCATCCGCGAGCAGTGTTTTATTACAGAGACACGCCAAGAGATGGGGAGGGAGAAGTGACCGTGGTCCATTGATATAATGGCCCCGCTGGCATTAGTGATATATACCATACAGGTGAGCCTCAGGGAGAGAGCGGCGACGAAGTCGGGGAGGGTGAAAAAAGTGGCACACAGAGCGATGTTTGCACGTTTTTATACAAAAATACACATGAGACGGGATCTGAGAGACAGAAGAGCCGCTGTGAGGCTGCAGCTCAATACAGATCTGTGTGGGGCTGCTTGAAGAGAGATTATAGAGCTGTATTCCTGGAGCTGCTGTGGGTGTGAGAAAGCAAATGGAACCAAGTCCAACAAACACTGATGGGCTTTCCTTTTCTGGGTTTAATAACAGCTCTTTTTATTCAGCCCTCTCACCATGGCACCGGAACCTGTCTCTAATTTGGGTTCTGCGTTTCAGAATGCTTTATATGTGAGCCAATGCTTATAATTTACACATCATAATGGCTATCAATCACCAGCAATAATTCAGCTAATATTCTCATTACCTCCCACTACTCATCCATCAATCACCGGCAGAGCCAAGCTCAGCTGCAGGAGTAAATGCAGATAGAGGTGGGCGATCAGCGTTCAGCGCTGGCCAAATCGGTGACACTCAGTCAAGAGTCTGGATCGGGTCTCTGATCTGCTGTTCATGCAGGAGCGAGGAGTCTCGCAGCCTGGTCAGCACTCCTGCCACACATCACCAAAGCCAAAACGCTTGGAGAAATTTTGACAATGTGACTGTACCACACCTCATCAGCCCCAGGGGCAAGCTTACTCAGGCTCAAGAGTCACTCTCCCCATAATCACCCCGTCAGCAAGAGGGAGGAAGAGAGGAGAGACAGAAATACATGACCCGGCCCCTCACTTACAAATGTGATCTGTTAATGCTTTTCAATATCAGATAATCATAATAAACACAGTTAGCAGCTTTTAAATGATGATTTCACTTATGAAGAGGAAAAACAAACTATCCAAAGCAGCCAGAGTGGAAAAGCTTCTGAACCCGAGATCATCAAGATGCTGTTTGGCAAACGTGAGACAAGCTTTTGTGTTCATGACCTCTGACCTCAAGCTTAACCAAATTAGGCCAAATCATGTGAGACTTTACAAAGTTACTTTTTCATGCAGGGCCAGGTCAGATTGGGCATCTTTTGTCTTTTAATGGAATAAATCATCATTTTAAAACTTTAAAATTTGTTCTGTCACATGTGGGGTTGTTGTTTGACCCAAGAACAGGAGGCAGGCAGCTAAACTCACTAAACATCAAAAATACACCAGAGAAAAGCACAAGAGAACTCAGGAAGAAGAACAGGATAAAGAAGGGTGCAAGCTGGAGGATCTGACAGCTGGTGCATGGACCAGGGTAATGCCTCATTCACACCGGCTGCAGTGCAGATCCAGATGTGGAGCTCCAGAAAGTTTTAGCATAGAGCCCATGTTTTCTGGACACCGCATTCTTATAAAATTAAAGAAATTACATGAGCCAGACAGGAAGTGAGACATGTGCCAGTGAGGTGTGTGCAGTATATTTCAAAATAAAACCAGTGTATTATTTTTATCATTATTCTGGCCACAGAGGGCGGTGGGAGTCTGAGTGACCTTTCATTAACCCTGTCATTTTAGCACATACTGGCTCAAGAAAATGATTTAAAATATGAAAAAGTTGCATAGAGTGGCTTTAAGTACATCTTTAAATACATCATGTCAAATTTCTAACCATTTGGTGCTCTTGTGGGAGCAGAGTTCTGGAGACGTTCACACAAACTGCAGTCGGCATGAACGACAAGCCGTCCGCTAGCTGTACAGAAACCGTTCCATACTTGGTGTGAATGAGGGGGACTGTTACTGAGGTGAGCTGATGAAAACAGATGTGCCTAATTACTGACCGAAGAGCTGAGGGAGAAACCAAAAACAACTAAAACAGAGACACAGATCAGGACATGTTCAGGTCATCTTTGTCTGATAGTGAATTTTGTTTTCTGATCTAAAACATTTAAGTGAAATAAAAAAAAAACCCATCAGACTTTATAAAAGGTCCAACAAGTGTTCAGAGCCAAAGAAACGTTTCAGGTGAACTTTGAGAAGTGAGCTGATGCATCAGAGAGCAGGCCAGGTGGTAAACAGACTAGAACGAAAAGCAATTAGAACCCCAAATGAAAATTTCACTTTATGAGAAACACAATCCTATAAATACAGAAAGACATATAAGAGGCACCTGATTTTACAACACACTGAAACAATTAGATTTCTCTGGGATGGTTTATTGGTTCCACCTGAATGCTCAACGTAAATGAAAAAACAAGGCTGGTTCTTTTCAAAGAAGTCAGCTCTAGAAACGGCTCTTGAGTGTGTGGAAGAATATAAACACCCAGCAGACTTCCATTCCAGCGCTGATCTGATGCTGCTTGTTGAGAATCCTCTCAAACATCTTGTTAAAAAGGATAAACCTCATGTTTCCCTCCCCAAGAACATATATGGAGGAAAGACAAAGCCAGTTTTTCTCCCCTTTTACAGACGTATCCGTTTTCTCAGCTGAATCAGTAATCAAAGCTTTTTTTTCCCTTTCCTTTCTGTATCGCTGTCAGAGCTTGCAATCTTGCACTTCAGTCTGAATTGATGAATATTAATGGTTGATTACTGATTCTCTTTGTGCAAAAACACACAATGCTGCGATGGATGAAAGCGTTGGACAATGGGATAAAGGATCAGTCAGTTTATGATACATTCCAGCGCTGGAATCCATCATTAGTAATCCAAAGCCGGACATGTGTTAAATAGAAAAGTCATGTCTTAGACTGCCATCCGTCTGCCTCACACTACAAAGAAAACACATCCTGATATCTCTTTGGTGCAAACACTGCAATTTGTTGGCTGTTTGTCTTTTGTTCCAACAGCGTTTTGCCTTTAATGGCCTGGTGTAATTGAGTTGCTGATGTCTGAATAATACAAGCTGCTCTGACTGAAGATGCAAAAATGGTTGTCTGACAGTTTGGATGAGTCCAAAATCTTATTTCAGAACCAAGACAGCTGTGGGAAAGCGGGTGCTCCTCGATGCTTTCTGGCTGCATCCCATTGGTCCAGATTGAAAACTGAGAAAACATCAACAGTACTTTTACACGTTTCCATATTCTGCTTCTTAATGGTGGGATATTTCTGCAGCACTATCCTCGGCTCATGATGAGTAATCCTAAAATCCCTTCCAACCCTGTGTTCATTTTAAGCTACAGCCAAGCAACAGGTTTTCACAGCTGTCTCCCCTGCTTCACTTTAACAGGTACTGCATGTCTGCTCCAGCCGCCGCCAACGGGACTGACGGGGGCTGACGAGCACGTCGCTCACTGAATCACAATGTCAAGAAACGGAGCGCTGAAGAAGAAAAGCGTGAGGGGGAGAGGAGAGGGGGAGGAAGGGGGCTGTCACGCCTCGTGGCTCTCCTTCTCACCCCCCCTCTCGTCTCCCTGCCTTTATGCTAATAGCCTGAGCTAAAAGAGAACACAGTGGAAGACACGCGGTTAAAGATCGATGGTACAATCGCCGGCTCTCACTCCTCTTCCCGTTGCTGGCGTAGATGAGTGGAGTCCGGTCGCAGGCGAAGATTAGGGATGCGGGTATAATTAAAGCTCAGAGTGCAGCAGCAATAAACAAACTAAAGGATGGAAGCAGTCCAATCTTGGCCTGGCCTTCCACGATAATCGTCTACCTCAGACTCGGGCAGCCTCACACGCTGCAGAGCGAGCTGTACGGCCCATTTGAATCACACCTCCCACCCACTTGATTCATCTTTTAATTAAGCGTGAGAAACATGGAAAAGGGGAAAGAAAAGGAGACGAGAGCTACTGAGAGGGAGGGAGATTTATAGTCTTGAACCGATGCAGTGCCATCTTGGTCGAACTTATCTTGGCTCTGCCAGCCATACTCATGAGCACTTAACCTTGCAGTGAACGCAACCCATCATCACGGCTTTGTAAAAGGGCCGGCTAACCCTTTGTTCTATCCCACACCTAATCCTCACTTTGTCCTTCATCAGGAAGGTGTGTACACCTATGACTGACCTGTCCTGCAGACATGAGGACAGCGTGCCACCAGTTCTCTGTGGACACACTTCAGAATATCTGTCCAGAGATGCTGAGTGCTCAAAGCAAGAATTTCAACAACATGATTATGTAACAGTTAGCCAGGTGTATATGTCGATTCTTTGATGTCTCACAGCTGCGCCGGTGCCCTGACACTCCGAGCTCACGTGCGGACGCCGTGGCCCCCGCGAGTGTTTGTTTCTTTCAGCATCCTAATGAGAAGCCATTGTGGAATCCTGCAGAGGCTGCCTAAATGACTCGTCTGAAAAATTAATGCATCACTTAACAGCATTTTTGTGTTTGTTCGGTCTTCAGAAAACACAGGTGCAAATCCTACTCGGTCGCAAATGTTTAATTGATGCAGCAGTGTGACAAAATCCAGGATAGACGAAGAAAAAAGAGGAAGAGGATGAGGCATTTCAAGTGTTGAAATGTTTTTTTTTTCAGGTGCAACAAATACAAAGCCAACCCTGCAAGCTGCCATGTGTGAGGAGGTAAACAAAAATATTACAACGCTATTGGAAATTCTCAAAAACAACAAAAGAGCAGCAACCAATTATCCAATATTAGATGCCGGTAAACTGTTTGCAAAAGCTATTACCAAACAAGATCAAATATTATGCTTGGTGGTGTGTGTTCCTGCCGTGCCAGAGTGGCTGGATGATACTGTAAGGGAGGGATGTGAGTGTGGCTGCCAGCCTGACTCTCCCCAGGTGAAACCCAGCGAAGAGCTGAGAACAAGCTGCTTTGGCCGGCTGGCCGGCAGCCTTCCCCTCTCCTGAAACCTGCCTGACACTTCCACACAGGCTGGGGAGCAGGTGGCCCCAAGCTGCAGGATCAACCCACAGCTCTGCAGTGGAGAAAAAAATGTCCTAATGTACCTGTTTTTTTTTTATGCACACCATGCACAGTCTGTAGCCTTTGTGGGGCAGAAATGAGACAAATCCTCCTCAGGCTGCTGTTTTTCTAAAGAAAAATGGTGAAATCTGTTTGTTTCAAGGGCGTCCAAAGGCAAAAGCTAAAAATGAGCCACAATTACTCCGTTTAATTATTTCTGTATGCATTTTTGGACACACACATGAACACACACACACACACACTTCTCTCCTGGCCTTTTGTCCCCCCGTATCTCTGTTTCCCCTTGACAACCCCCCCACCGCCCACGAGAGGAGAACAAAAAACAAAAACTGAAAAAACCAAGGGGAGCATTCAGATGGCCGAATTAATGTTTGCACATGATAAGCAAGCTTAATATAATGCTGACAATCACAACACTCACCCTGCCAACCAGAATTGGATCACGTCCAGAAAATTCCTCCAGCACAAACATTTGATTCCAAACCCATCCTCTCTTGGCGCGGCTCAGTAATCTTTGTCCTTCGCCAAGACCGCTCGCCACCGCTGCGGGCCCACCAGTTTGTGTACTTCTGGACTGGCCTGTGATAGGAGTCATAGAGACGGAGGAAACACAAGTAATCCACACCAGCAGCAAGGACATCCACAGATCCATAAGCATCTCCTCGGACCTCGTTGGCATCCTGTCGTTGTGTGTTTTGCTTCTTTGTTTGTTTGTTTGTTTGTTTTATCGGACTCTTTCTTTTATCTCCGCCTCTTGTTCCACCCCTCCCCTCCTCTCTTCAGATCAACAGCTCCTTCTTAGATAACAAGAAAAGGTTACTTGTGTCCTCTTTGAACGGCAGAGCTTGCATTCATGGTGTGATAAAGGTCACTCGCGTGGCTTGGCGTGCCTCCATAGCAGTTGGTGAGGGGGTGAGGCTCCCAGCGCAGCATCCATTTGGCATTACACCGAGGGGGAGACCTAAAAAGAAGCAATCACAGTTTGTTAGTTGTCTCTTAGTCTAGTGGGGAGTTGTCAGGAGCTGGGGGAGGAAAGAGGAGGGGGAAAGTGGAGTCAAACTAACATTTGAACAAGTCAGATGTGACAAGCAGACGAAGAAGCAGAATCTGAGGGAGGAAAATACGAGAAATTCTCATTTTGAAGCTGGAAGTCAGCGTGTCGGCTTTATTTTTACAAATGATCCGTCTGTAGCTGCCTTGGCCCTTCATCCCAATCTTGTTTTCGCATTATCCTGCTACAACCGGACAACAAATGGGTATGCCTGTACTTTCAGACACTATCAGATTGCTTGGCTGTAATCTGTCCTTCTGGGGATTATCCCAGTAAGATTTTGAGGAAGCACATGTTCCTTTGTGATTAATGTTGTGCCAGAACATGTCAGGCCCAGACTACAATCAGACTCCTCAGATGCTGTAGTGGTTGCAGGGTTCAGGCAGGGAAACTGGCTGCAGGTGAGCCGTGTCAACAAGGCTGCAGCTGGCTGATATCAAAGTAATCCAGATGAGATCATAAAGTATGAGAGAGGCATGCTTACTCACACATCCGATACAGAATATGTCTGCTGTTTCTGATAACCACTGACACAAAGTTGCTGTTTTTTTTAAATCTGTAATCAAACAAATAATTAGAGGGGAGAACACATCTAATAAGAATGATGGTGCTGTTAAATCAGCAGCAGTTAGGAGGGTTTGCAGGTCAGAGCAGGAGGACACAAAGGGCTGGTCGAAGTGATGCAGGTGGACGTGGCAGCGGTGCGCCCGGCGGCTGGCTGTCAACACCGTGTCACTGTTAGTTCAGATAAGTTTTCCTCCACGTTTCTGGAACCCTCACTAGTTGTCCCCACTGTGGCGTGCTGTTTGGGGAAGTGCGTTTCCAAGGACAATAATCCGTGACGAGTTCTACCTGAAGCCGAATATCATCATGCGTGGTTGGAGGCGCGGAGACACCGACCTGGAAACGAAATGATGCGTGATGATTTATAATAATAAAATAAGCAAATCAGTTAAACGCGTATTTTGGTTAATATAATGAACTAGAATAAATATTTGACGTTGAATTGTGGCATGTTATTTTATTTTTCTTAATTTTTTGCGTGTTTGTAGTCACTTTGGTGCGCATCTGAGCGAGCATTTCAGCACCAGGGCAAGGACAGCTCCGCGGTCCTGGCGGCTCACACCGGCGCAAACGAGGCAGCGGAGGAGCTGTCCAAGGTAGGAAGCACGCTCAAAGAGGGAGAAGGTGTGCAGTTTGAAGCAACCCAACAAATAAAATCACAGAAAGTTAAAGGCTTCCTCATGCCTTTAACACCTCCAAGTGAGCCAACAGCACGTACACCGTCTACCCATCACTAAAGTTTCCCCTCTAAGCAGCCACTGGTTCTGTTCCAGTCCGCCTTTGCGCATCGGCAGAGTGGAACCAGAGCGCGCGAGCAGTCCGGTTTACAGACAACGAGGCAGCAGCAGACAGCACATGACAGGCGGGTGGGTAGAATAAAGGTAGCCTAAGTTGGACACCTTTCTGCAGACTTGCTGAGTCGCTCCTGGAAATGTGCAATCCCACAGACGACCCTGAGATGCGTGGACACGAAAGGTCTAGTCCCCTCCACACGCACACACACACACACACACTCCTCACTGTCAGCAGCACCTGATGTGCTTTTATTTCACGCGCCGTGGTATTGGTAAGCACTTACTCATGAGACTCGGATCCTTTCCAGCTTCTGCATCTTATTCTGTCGTTTTTTGTCTCCACTTCCCTCAAAAAAAAACTCCACACGGTTTCGTTCCTGGCGGCGGGGGCAAATGTGCAAAATTCAACTCGGTGCAAAAAAATGTAAAAAGAAGAATTTAAAAATCCGTCCTGCGGTGTGTGAGAGCGCAGTGAGAGTGGTGTAGTTGGGAGCTCCGACAGGCTTGCTGGCCGACTGGAAAAGTGAGGAGGAGATGGAGGAGAGCTGCACGCTGGAGGAGAGAGCCTCCCTCCACTGCGCTCATTGGGTTGATGAGGAGTCGGGTCAACAGGCGCACAAATGAATGCGTGGCGCTCAGCGCGGGCACGGACACGCATGCAAGGTTATCGGCTCATCCCCGCCACAGCTGTAGATAATAAAAGAGCGCGTGCAGGTAAAATGTTCTTATCACGTCTTCCACATCTTGTGATTTTTTCTCTCTTTCTTCTTGTTGCGCCGCATGGGCGCGCGGGTTCCTGTTTTGGTTAATTGTGAGAATTAGACCAGGCGCGCAGTGAAACGAAGCCGAGCTAGGCTGCTCATTTCCAGTCATTTGATGGGGTTAACCGGTGAACAGATGGATACGCACGGTGTGGCCCACATGAAAACGGAAGAACTCCTCCATCTTTTCAGATCTTTTTTGAGCACCTGTACATCTTTAAGTTGGAGTTTTCTCACATAAAAATCAGCTCTGTGCCTGTGAAGAAAAGGAAGAAATGATTAAATAAATCCCAGACTATTAAAAGAGAACCAGAGAGGGAAGTGCGAGCCGAGCCTTATTAAGACAGTTAGTGAAAAGGTCACGCTCATCATTGAATAGCTGAATTAAGAGTGTGAGGAGTGTGTGAGTGACAGCAGAGGGGGGCATGCTGCTGTCCACGGAGGGAGCCCTCTAGTGTTTGTGCGGCTACTTGGCAGAAGAGGAGCAGGCCTCAGGGAGAGAGTCCTTTAGTTCAGCAGGAGGGAAATTCAACTTGGCTTTTTCCCTTAAACCTTTAATAGCATCTTTGTGAATCACCAAACCCTCCGTCACATCCCTTCGCCTCACAGAGACAGCCACACTGGCTTTATGTCTGATCAGAGTTTTGCAAACACGTCCATCTGTGGGTCAGTGCCTAGTCTGGGACTGTAACCCAGTGATGTCTGAGGAGATTTCCTAAAAATTCATGAAGAAAAAAGAGGCACTTGTCTCCTGCAGTACTTTGATGCTCCACCAAAGGGCTAAATAACACATCAAAACAGCATGTTTCTGAGGAAACATACAAATCCTTTTTAAGTGGCAGAGGCCTTAGAAACATATTAATATGATGCATTTTGTGTTACATATTTAAACAATACACAGAAATGAGACCTAAAACTTACCAGACATGTCGAAGAGGTTCTTATCAACCCAGCAGCAAAGTGCATTTTCATGTTAAAAATATATTACCACGAGGTTAACCTTTGTTCTCTCATATATATATGTGTATATATATATATATATATATATATATATATATATATATATATATATATATATATTCTGCAGTCGTTCTATCCTTATCAGCAGATGTCACTGTTGAGAAAACAGGTCTGCAAAACAACAAAAACAGCATTATAGCAGGTGTGTCCAGACTTTTCAGGACGAGGGCCAAAGTTGCCAAGTTAAAAGTTCTTGCAGGTTACAAAAATTTGATATTTTTTATTTTAGGAATGCAAAACGTTATTTTATAATGGTATTTTATTTGCACTGTTCCAAAATTAGGTCTAGAATTGGCAAGTTGGTAAAGATCTTATGACAATTGTTGATCTGCATCCAAAGTGTCTGACAGGTAAATGGATCAGATTTTATTTGTGAAACAATGTTGTAAAATGTGTGTTTTTGCACATAAGGTTGTTTGACCAATTCAATTCAGTTTATTTATATTTATATATTTATTTATATTTGCCTCTTGGCCAGGACTCCCTTGAAAATGAGGTTTTTAATCTCAATGGGACCTTCCTGGTTAAATAAAGAATAAATAAAATATAGCACCAAATCACGACAAGAGTCGTCTCAAGGCACTTCACAAAGTAAACATTCCAATACAGTTCAGTTCATTAAGCCAATCAGTAAAAACGTTTCCTATATAAGGAACCCAGCAGATTGCATCAAGACACTGACTGTGTGTTGATACAATCCTCATACTAAGCAAGCATGTAGCGACAGTGGGAAGGAAAACTCCCTTTTAACAGGAAGAAACCTCCAGAGGATCCTGGCTCAGTATGAGCAGCCATCCGCTACGACTCACTGGGGATTGAGAAGACAGAGCAAGCACACGCACACCCCACACCCACAAACACACACCCACACCCACACACACACACACACACACACACACACCATATATATCAAGTAGTGTTTCTATGGCTACACTGTGATTTCTTAGTAGAAGTTCTATTTAGTAAGAGAAACTTTATTGTCTTTATCTGAGTGAATCTATAATTAATTCAACAGGTGAACTAATAGTAGCACATTCTATGTTAAAGAAAGTGAGATGTAATATCAGGAGAGGGAGAATGTTAGGTGGTTGGCAGCAGTGTGCCAGCCGATGGCCCCCTCCATGAGGCCACCACAGCTCAGCAGAACGCCAGTGTAGCTTCTTCTGGGGAGAAAAACACTTAGAGAGAAAATAAAGTTAACAGCTGAAATAACAGGAAATAATGCAATTAGAGAGTGGTGGTAGAAGAGAGTAGCAGAGTGTGGAAAGTGGTCAGTATGTCCTCCAGCAGTCTAAGCCTATAGCAGCATAACTACAGAGATAACTCAGGATAACCTAACCTTTCAGATGGAGGCATGTGGGAGGCAGGGCCAGGGAGAAGTCTTTAACGACAGTAGTCCCCTCTGTACACTCCACCTCCCTCTGCTCCCCACTCATCTAAACCTGGGCTAACATCAGAATTTAACCATAAGCCCTATCAAATAGAAAAGTTTTGAGCCTAGTCTTAAAAGTAGACAAGGTGTCTGCCTCACGCACTAACGCTGGGAGCTGGTTCCACAGTAGAGGAGCCTGATAGCTAAAAGATCTGCCTCCCATCCTACTTTTAGATATTCTAGGAACCACCAGTAAACCTGCAGTCTGAGAGCGAAGTGCTCTGTTAGGAACATATGGAACAATCAGATCACTGATGTATGATGGAGCTTGATTATTAAGAGCTTTATATGTGAGAAGGAGGATCTTAAAATCTATTCTAAATTTAACAGGCAGCCAATGTAGGGAAGCTAAAACAGGAGAGATGTGGTCTCTCTTTTTAATTCTCATCAGAACTCTAGCTGCAGCATTTTGGACCAGCTGAAGACTTTTGACTACATTCTGAGGACCTCCTGATAGTAATGAATTGCAGTAATCCAACCTTGAGGTAATGAATGCATGAACCAGTTTTTTAGCATCACTCCTGGAAAGGATGCTTCTAATCTTAGCAATATTCCGAAGGTGGAAAAAGGAAATCCTACAAACCTGTTTAACGTGGGATTTGAATGACATGTCCTGGTCAAAGATTACACCGAGGTTCTTTACTTTGTTCTCGGATTCTTATTCAATCTAATCTGTGTTCACCTCCCTGTCTGCGATTTGTCACTTGGAAGAACAAACCCAGCTGAGTTCAGTCCCAACTAACCGTGTTCCAGTTCCAGTCTGGAAACCAATTCCTTTTGCTTTTTGCTGTACCCAGTAATCATGCTAACTGCTATTAATGATACGTCAATAGGAACTTATTTCTCTGGTGTAGCATGCTCACCTGCAGAGATTGAACAGAACTGAACGGTGTGTCTGACCAAATTACTGACATACCAATAATAAAATAAAATAAAAAGTTTAATAAAAAGTTTAATACTCAAGCTATCACAACTTTAAATCTGTAAGATCGCCATTTTGGATTTAGAGGTGAGGGCTGGTCAGGAATTGGAGTTGGAATTCCAACTTTGGATGTGTTCTAATTGATTTTGTGGACTTGGAACTCTGACATTATGGTTTTTGAGTATAAATAGAATGCATTATTACTAATTAACTTAATTTTATTGTTAATGTCACTGAACTAAGGTTATTTTTATACTCAAGTCCATAACATCAGATCTGAGTCAAGTCACAAGTCTTTGACCACTTTGGTGCCACTCAGAGTCAGGTCTCCATTTCCAGTGCTGAAGTGTATTTTGTGCTGATGAATGTTGATCCAAAGACTCTGAGGGTGCAACATGTTGTTCTTCACCACCTTTAAACAACAGACCTGTCCTCACAGGCTTCCTCTGCTTGGAGGCTATTTTGACCCAGGTACCAGAGATTAGCAATTAGCAAACATATTAAGTCAACCATTATTTATTTCTGTAACATTTAATTTTCCTCCCACTCATGCTTAGATGCTGCAGCTGCATTTCAGGCGGGAATTCTCCAATCATCGTTTTAAAAATCCCTTGCTGCATAATGTATTAGGCTGTAAATGTTGAGCCATGTTGCTTTTTCTCCATGTGAATGAAGATTCCATTGATGGACATTTGGAGCATATTGGATATGCATGGATAGAGATACATGTTTGAAAACTGCTCAGGAGTAGCTGCTGATCTCAAATCACTCACTGTTGAGGAGGAGGAAGCCTAGAAATACTCTGATAGTGCTGACTCAGCTCTCTCTCTCTCTCTCTCTCTCTCTCTCTCTCTCTCTCTCTCTCTCTCTCTCTCTCTCTCTCTCTCTCTCTCTCTCTCTCTCTCTCTCTCTCTCGGGACAAGCTAGATGGTAAAGTATTGTACAAGTGTAGACATCTTGCTTTAAAAAGCACACTCAAAAGACTACAAATTACAAAGCTATCCTGTAAAAGCACTACTACTAAAAGTTTGTGAGATTCTATAACACATCCCCTACTAATAGATTTCAGTAATGTGCTGTAGATCTTTTTATGTAGCTAATAAAGTTACTGTAGTTTTTGTAACAAATGTCACATTCACATTTAAAAGTGGTTGTCGATTAAAATATGGCCCAAACTACAGGAACACAGGTGAAACGAAAATAAACTAGAATATAGTGCAAAAATTTATTTGCGTCAGTAATTCAACTTAAAAAGTGAAACTAATACACGCAAAGATGAAAACCCCACATTTAAAATCTCAGACAATTAGAATATTACATGAAATCAATAAAACAAGAATTATAAATAGAGAAATTTCGAACCTCTGAAAGAGTATAATCATTCATCTATACTCAGTACTTAGTTTGATCCCCTTTTGCTTTTACTGAAATAATTGAACTTTTGCACCATACTCCAATTTTTCATGTTTCACCTGTACATGTTATGAAACATCAACTGTTCATTAATTGTTTTCTATGTAGTCATCTTTACAAAATACGTTTTCAGTGATTTTCAAGATTTGTATTTTAACCAACACTTCCTAAGATCTATCTAACCAAAGATATGAGGCCATGCAGGATCATTCTCTAGGAGCAAAGATTAAGAACAACCAGATACTGAACTAGACCAGCATTCTTTCCCCCACCATATATTTATTCATAATTTTAACCCAAATCTAACTAATATTCTTCATTTAGTCATCATTTTAACAGTGGTGCCCAAAAGGGGTGGAAAATGTTAGAAAATTGCTGGCCACCCCACCGTCTACACCCAGGTAAGACCAGTGTTTTTTAATAAGTCATATTAATGTTCACACAAACCATACATTTATGAAAATGAATAAAGGAGCATTTATTGCATCAATACAGGCTAAACTTTCCCAGAGTTACGGCAAGGATCAATTTGGTGTGCCACCCCAACATTTTCTCTAGCCCCATGGTCACCCCTATGAAACTTTTCTGGAGGGCGCTACTGCATTTTAACCCAAATCTAACCATCATTCTGCATTTATCATCATTTATTCATCATTTTAACCTAAATGTAACTAATATTATGCAATTAAAACCATCAACAAAACTACAATAAAAACTCAAATAAAACCACTCAGGAGGCAGAAAACAAACAAACAAAAAACAAGTAAAGCAGATTCAGTTTTTGTGCATAACAGCATTTGTGTAAGCTGCTTTCTCTACAATAACCAAATAGGAACCAAGTACTAGTAAACCTCTTTCAGACAGCACTGACTCTGAACACCAATCAAATGATGACTTTTGTGTCAGTGTTATGAAGAACAGAGGTGAACACAGTGTGACATCTTGAAGCACATGTGATCCCCCTCCACACAAATCCTGCCTCTGTGTAGAAACGTGAAGGAAACATCATCACCATCAGAATCAGCTTTGTCATTTCTAATGGCACGTTCTGGATAATTGACAGCAGGTGAATTTTAAATAAATAAATCATACTAAATCTCCTTTTGTGCCCAGGCTTGTGAAAATGAGACGGCTCCCACTTTAAATTAGTGATTAATTCCACTGACACGGCCTCTCCCAGTGATCAAAATATCAGATGGCTTTGAAAAAGGCAAAGTAAGTGAAGGGGAAATGGTCTTTAAAGCCAAGCATTCTCAATCGATCATTAGTTACTGCTTTGCTGGTGGTATTAATCACAGCGCTGTTGGAGTCTAGGCTTACACGTTTCCACCACTTCTGCTCAGAACATTAGGAGGTTGCTGCTTTATTTATTTATTTATTTATTTATTTATTTATTTATTTATTTATTCAACCCTAACCTTTCTTCTACTGTGGTTGCTATGATCCCCGCCTCTACCAGTTTGGTCAAGTTTCACACTCTTAAAAACAAGTTAAACACTTACTGGACAACCATCTTGATGAGCAGTCTACCTCAAAACACCCTGTCAGCATCAGTAGGTTAGAAGTTGTAAAGGTAGTTCTTCAAGATTGTTTTAATCACTTTTGTTGCTATTTGACCCCCACACCCCTTCCTCACTTTCAGTAATGTGAAAAGTTCCATCTCAGAAGTTACTGATGTCTCGTGACATCACAAGTTCTCCCATGAACAAAGCTCCAAACTATATTCCTTAACTCATTCACTGCCAGCCGTTTTCTGATCAGAAAGCCCCTGACTGCCAGCGTTTTTGAGTGTTTTTTGAAGAGTCACAGAACATTGTGCTCTATGATCATGTAAACGCCAAAACTACCAAAAGAAAGAGTAGACTCACTTCTTACATCAGGAAGAATCACAGTATTTCTAGTGTTATCCGTTCTTTCACAATCTGTTGTTGAAGCGTGAGCTGCAGAAGCATTTCCGGTTGGCGCATCGCTTTCTTTCACAGCAGCGTCCCAAAACGATCTCCTAATTCATTCATTTTCTGCTTCCTGTTCATGTGATGTGTGACATACAGGGATGAAGATCCGCTTTAGACAAGTGATGTTTGTTCTCACGGTGCGGGGGCTCGTTCTCTTGTTAAATGTTTCTGACCAAGGCATCTCAGAAACCGGAGGTGCTTTTTGGTTTACAGCTAAAAAAAATATTAACCTCACAGACTCAAAACTGTTATTCAATAATCCACCAGAGGAAAAAATAATTTCACTCAGTAACAGCTCCACAGCTGTAGGATCACAAGGAGCAACCTTGTGATGAGAGTCACTTTAAAGTATTTTGAAATATAGAAAGTGTCCTTGTAACATTCAGAGCAATAATAGGAAAAGCTTCAAAAAGCATTAAATGTATTAAATCCAAACCCATTTATAGAGTAACACCCTGACATAAAGGAAGTAAATAAAAATCTCACTTGAAATGCTGTTGCACAATGTTGCATCTATTACTCCTTAAACAGAGGGACTGTGAACTTTAACCTTTGAAAAATGATATTAAAGTGGTCGTAGAATGCAGTTAATCAACAATCTAAAACAGCTTTGAGCCTCTAAAAGCATCAGAAATGTTCTTTAGGCTTTCATCTGTCCCAGGAGCCCTGATACAGGCCATTCTAACCCCCCTATACCAGGGATGCACCGATCCACTTTTTTCACATTCGATCCGATACCGATATCAGAAGTTTAGTATTTGTGGATATCGATCTGATACCGATATGGAAAAACAGTATTAACCCTTTAGGCACCAGTTTTTTTTTTTTAATATTCAATTCTGACATGACTATTTCAAAAGGTTGTAGCTTGAAAGTGGTTAGAGATAAAGGTAAACTGTAAATGAGAAAAATCTTCAGTAGGGCCCACATTTTGTGATGGGAGCAAATTCACTCTCATCAAATTAGCATATTATGTCTTCACCAGGCTGCCATATTGGAATGTATAATTTTTACAAATGTTCCTTCTTTTTTTTACAGGTAATTTTTAAATGTTCATTATATTTTTTATATTTTTAATTTACATATACATATATAAAGTTCTTTATTCATTTTTGCTTCATTTAGTTATTTTTATATTGTATTTTTATTGTCCACTCAAGACTAATGCTTTATAGACATATTTATCAGGTTTGATGGGCTTGTACAGCTTCAGGCTCGCCCTTCCCTTGAATGTAATGATCATTTGATCCAAGGAAAGTTCCTTATGTGGACCATAGATGTTTGGAATACGTGGAATGTTCACATCGATTATGTGACGCACTTTTACTTTCACTTTCATATTTACCGCGGCTGCCGCTATTTGCAGCTTTTTTTCACATTCCCGCTATGCCTGTCACCATTAGTGTGTTTTTACCATGCTTTCTACACCCACCGTGTCCCGATCACGGAGAAATAAGCCTCGGATCATGTGAGTGCAGCCTGATTACTCTCGTGAAGCACAGACTCTCTGTTGCTGCGTGCAGCGTGACTTTCTCTCACTGGATGAGTGAGTCTTCATCAGAGGGTGAATATTCCTCTTCAGAATCAGAGTCAACCATTACCAGTCAAAGAACTTTGCCAACAATGAACAGACCTGCCAGCATTGTAAGTTTTTACTCTCTAATATTTGCCCTCTGTGAGCTCCGCTTGTCTCCTCCCTCCGTCAGGAGCGTCCCGGCTGGAGGCGATTTTCAAACTTTATAAACTCCGAACATTTCAATAGAAACACCCAAAAGTGTTGCTCAAATTTAATTTACACCTTTCCACTATCTTCTGGTTTAAAGTAATAACTTCATGAGTGATACTATTTGCAGCTGTGGCTCGTTAAACTCTGCACTCATGCTGCAGCGTGGGGCTGTAGCGCATGACGTCGTCACTCACAGCACATAGAAATATACTGAATAGATCTGTTCTTATGGATTGGGTCATAGATCGGGTCCATAGTCTCCGATACTCGATCTAGAATTTTCTTCTATATCTGTACCGATACAGATATGAAGATCAGATCGGTGCATCCCTACCCTAAACCAGCCTCCCTGTGAAAAGAGCTGTTGACCCCTCCCACTCGGCCAGGACATGAATATGATAATGAGCTGCTTGCTAATTGGTTGGTTTCCCCAGAAGGCCTCAGACACTGGAGACATGCAGACATGGAGTTTTTCTCTCACCTTTTTCAACTTTCTAATTTACATAAAAAGTAGGTCAAACACAGCTTTGACTTTTTGGCATGCTGCTTTTGCCCACCCAAGCTGTCTTATTCAACAACTATAAGGAAAATGTTGGTTTAGATTCTAGGTCCTCTTTAACTCATTCACTGCCATTGACGACTAAAGTCGTCTTTTCAAGTCCAACCGCTGGCTGCCAGAAACGACTTTAGTCGTCATTTCGCTTTTTTTACGGGGCGGGCGTCAGAGCGAGCCCCCGCACCGTGAGAACAAACATCACGTGTCTAAAGCGGATCTTCATCCATGTATGTCACACATCACGTGATCAGGAAGCGGAAAATCAATGAATTACGAGTTTGTTTTGGGCCGCTGCTGTGAAAAAAACGATGCGGCGAACCGGAAATGCGTCTGGAGCGATGGTTGGGCACCAGATTGTGAAAGAACGGATAACGCTAGAAATACGGCGATTCTTCCTGATGTAAGAAGTGAGTCTACTCTTTCTTTTGGTAGTTTTGGCGTTTACATGATCATAGAGCACAATGTTCTGTGACTCTTCAAAAAACAGTAAAAGCACTCAAAAACGGCAGTCAGGGGCTTTCTGATCAGAAAACGGCTGGCAGTTAATGAGTTAAGTTGCACGTTAATAACAGATCCAAGCTGGTTCTGTTACAGGAACCTCCACCTTGGCGGAGATTACACCCTAGTATTATAGTCTGGCTGAATACTGATTTTTAATTGGCTACAGAGAGACCATTATTTCAGATTTTTACCTAATGTAAATTTTACTCTGATCCACCCTGATGATCTGTCATCAGGTGGCTGTGGACAACTCAGCTTTATGAATGAAGGACATTAGACAGAAATATGACTGACCGGTAAAACTGACACTTGCTTTTCAGTGTCACATCATCTGAATGACACTGTATGAGGGTATAGGCTTCAAGAACACCTCTGGTATCTCTTAAATCATTCACTGCCAGCCATTTTCTGATCAGAAAGCCCCTGACTGCCAGCGTTTTTACTGTTTTTTGAAGAGTCACCCCGAAAAAAAATGCATTTTTTTTCACTCATTTGTCTGTGGTAGACAGCATGTCATCTGTTGAAGTTTGGTAGTGACTGGGTACCAGTTTACAAGAGCAGCAGTGTTGTGTTTTAGGCACCATTCTGTATTCTGTATGGCTAAAAGTACCGCCCACCCCCCTATATACCATCATGAACTGACACAAGAAAAATAATTATCTGAAGTGTCGATTTTGCACGACAACCAGCCACTAGGGGAATGTCCTTTGTTCCTAATTCAACATCCAGAAAAATGTCAAGTAAAAATGAGTGTGATAAACATTTATTTAAGTTATATTTACAATTTATAAATAATGTTAGGTTTTTTACACATACATGCTGTTGTGACACATACTGGAATCAGTTCCATCAACTAAAAACACTGGTTTAAATTGTCAAGTAGTCGATGGTTCCTCCTATTTATGGGAGACTGGAGTAGTGACCAATATTTCCATTATGTAATGATTTCTTTAAATAAATTATGTTTATTATTGTTTTCCAAGAGAATTTATCTCTTTTTTAGGGGAGCACATTGATCAGCCACCCACGCTACCGATTGTGGATCACTGGATTCAGGAGGAACAGTATAGCTTTTGTCCAGGTCATGGAACAGTGGACCAGGTCCTCATCCTTGCAGCACTGTTGAGGAGGTCATCTGAGTTTAGTTCTATAGACCACATGTGTTTTGTGGACCAGGCGAAGGCTTCCAATCGCAATATCTTCTGGCGAGTGCTGGAATGCATATGATGTGGTTCTATTGGCATCCTCGAGCCATGGCATTTAGTGTGCAGCAGTGCAGTTCACAGCCTACTGTGAAGTGGTTGGAATGCAAGGCAGCTTCTCAAAATCTGAAGTTTTTAATCAGAAAAGGGTATAATGTTTAAGAGGAGAATTTCAACAACCTCCAAGCACCACTGGATCTATCAGTGCTCTGTCTGCATTGATGAAGACGTTGCTCTGGTCTGTAATAGAGAAGAAGGAGCTCAGCAAAAAGAGGAATGCTCTGGATTTAGCAGTTTGTCTATGTTCCAGTCCTCACTTATGGTAACAAGAAAATACGATATACAAGAAGCTGAAATGGCAGCTTAAGTAGGGTGGTTGGGCTCAGCCTTGCCGGGCCTTTCCACCCGACGCATAAGCCTTGTGTTTTGGAAGCGTCCCAGAAGCGTAGGGAGGCCACGGTTATGTGTGGCTTTGTCGATGGGACTTTCTCAATGGGTGGTTCTCACCACCGCCATCTTGGCCGCATCACTCGTCCCGTCACTCCCAGAAGATACAATATTGGACTTGAAAGTGGGGCTGTGAGGGCGGAGGCAGATGATTGACACCCATCAAACTCTGAGGCAAGGTAGTTACGAGCTAACCGAGCTAACCAAGCTAATGGAGGTTGGCGGGTGTTTTTAGCCAGAAAACTGGGGTTGAGCGACTCTGGCCTCTGCCTTCTAGGCTGTAACACTTTTAACATGATGCCAAGGCTGAGGCCCTCCCTGGAGCAAGCAGAGGGACAAGCTACTAGCGCTAGCACTGATGGCTCATCTGCTACCTGTCAATCAAAAAGATACTACCCTAATTATTCATAATGTTGTAATGTAAAATAGGGACATTACACATTTTGGATCATCTTGGTTTGATTTGAAGGACAAACTAGTGTGCTGTCCACTGAATGTGATGTGTAGCCAATCAGAAACTGAGGTGACTGAAGCACTCTGCACATGCCTCCTCTGCCATGTTTGTTTACTTCGATGTGAGGTTTTATCTTGAGAGCTTTGGCGAGATTCCCTCTCTGACCGAGGAAGGTTTGTGTATGAAAGCCCTATTCGCCTCATTGTCTCATATCTCATCTCCTCCTAACACGTTTACAAGAAACAGATGAAAAACAGTGTGCCACATGTGTAGTTAACCTACTTGATCAGTCGTTTGACCAGAACACACCTGTGTTTTCAGAAGTGCACAGGAGCCTCCTCTCTCCTCAGTGCTCACTTAAAGGAGCTATGTGGGATATTCATCGAAATCATGGTAAAAACTGCGACTCTTTAGTGCCATGCAGTTCAGAGTAAGTATTGCAGCTACGGTGGCCCACTCAAAAAGGCAACAACTCCAGCGTTCACTCCAGCTATCTGGTTCGTTTTTTTATAAAAAGCACGAGATTGATTTATTTCCAGTCTCTGTAGCCTAACCCACACAAAGCATATAACTACTCAAGCAGGTAAAAAACATTTTTAATGAGTGTTCAGTCATAGTGCATAATGCCAAGCGTAGCCCCCCCTCCCCTGACGAGACGATNTGTCATGATTCCTGCCTTCCAGCCATCCTTCTGACACCGCACCATACTTAGGACTCCACTTCCCAGCATTCCCCACACCGTCACGCACCTCTCCACGTCATCACGTCCACACTATTTCAGGAAGTCTTCTCGGCAACTCCAGGGCTGGCTCATCGTTTCTATGTCCGTAGCCCCGGCGTTCCCGTTTCGTCTCGAATCTAACGGCGCCTCGCTTAGTAGCGTTTTTCAGTTCTACCTTAACTTTTATTTCTCCAGCGCATCGGCTCCGCAGGTCACGCCGTGCGCCTAGAGCTTCCGGCGCTCACCTCACGCTTTAGCTTACTAGCCCCTTGGCTCAGATCCACGCCAGCCGGCTACAGCTTTCAACCGTTCCAGTCGTCATGGCTCCACACTCACGCCAGACGATCCAGAGCTCCTACGCTCACCTCATCCATCTGCATCCAAACAGTAAGCCCGTTTTTTCATTTCTGGAACACCGCCACGTCCTCGTTTCACTTCGAGGTTCGTGTCGGTGCTCCTATAATAAACTGCGTGTTAGACGTCACCCAACGCTAGCACTCCCTGCGCTTGGGTCTAATCACACGCTACATCCCTCCTCACTGCTCACGCTGTGGAGCTCAGGTGAGGAGCGTGACAGGATGAGCCAGCCCTTTATAGACCCAGCAGAGTGCAAGCTACCACGCGCCTCGGTGCGCCATTGGCGTGCTGTTTTTAGCTACTGCTAGCGCAACAGGTCTTAGTTCGAGACAGGCCCCACTTTGGCCTCCTTCACTTCAGTTCCATTTATTTTCTTCAGTCAGTCAGTTGCCTAATCCAGCCAGTCACTGCTACAGTCCAGTCAGTTCAGTCCACTCCAACCCTACCAGCCCTCATCCAAGCTCCGGCTCCCCGCCGCCAGAGAGACCCCTGCTGGGCTACCTAGAGAGGAGAGACCCAGTTGAGCCGTCTAGGCGGGGATCCAAGCTCTGCAAAGTCCCCACCAGTCTGACCATCCTATTTTTCCAGGGCCCAGAGTTGTGCCGCCTGATAGAGAGGCCCCTGCTCTGTTGCCCTCATACCGGTTCCGGCCACCCGCCGCCAGAGAGACCCCTGCTGGGCTATCCACAGAAGGATCCCAGTTGAGCCGTCTAAGGCGGGGGCCCCAGCCTCCCTGACCTTCTTCAACACATTCCTCCAACCAATCACATGTCTGGTCTGTCGCCTGTGCTGCCTGTAGTGGTCCCACCCACTTTCTTTTTACCCAGTCACGTAGCTACAATCCAAGCCACGTGCTTCCAGTCAAGTTTCTTCAGTCAAGTCTCTTCAATCCAGCCAAGTCGAGTTTCTTCAATCCAGCCAAGTCGAGTTTCTTCAATCCAGCCAAGTCGAGTTTCTTCAATCCAGCCAAGTCGAGTTTCTTCAATCCAGCCAAGTCGAGTTTCTTCAATCCAGCCAAGTCGAGTTTCTTCACTCCAGCCAAGTCGAGTTTCTTCACTCCATCCAGTCAGTCGTGTAGCTTCACTCCATCCAGTCAGTCGTGTAGCTTCACTCCATCCAGTCAGTCGTGTAGCTTCACTCCATCCAGTCAGTCGTGTAGCTTCACTCCATCCAGTCAGTCGTGTAGCTTCACTCCATCCAGTCAGTCGTGCAGCTCCACTCCAGCCCAGTAGCTTCACTCCAGCCAGTCAGTCGTGTAGCTTCACTCCAGCCAGTCAGTCGTGTAGCTTCACTCCAGCCAGTCAGTCGTGTAGCTTCACTCCAGCCAGTCAGTCGTGTAGCTTCACTCCAGCCCAGTAGCTTCACTCCAGCCCAGTAGC
>SSNS01000453.1:0-107012 GCA_006937985.1 Aphyosemion australe | reverse complement strand
GTAGTCCCTTCAAGTCAAGTCATTTCCAGCCACGTTCCTTTCAACTCCAGTTTTTCCTTCAGTCATGTTCTTTTCCGTCAATTCAGTTCAGCTCTCCTTCAGTCAAGTCCCTCCAGCTGGGTTCCTTTCAGCCACGCCAACTCCAATCCCTACTGGTCAAGTCTCCTTCAGCTCCCCTACATTATTTCCAGCCCCTTCTGGTCAAGTCCCTTCTAGCCCTGGAAGTCCCTTTCCATCACGTCACGTCCAGCCAAGACCGTTGCTGGTCTCTTCAATCCCCTCCAGTTTCCTTCAGCTCAACCAGTTCCCGTTCAGCCCCCTAGAGCCCCTTCCTGTCCAGTCATGTCCAGTCTGCTTCAATCAGCTCCAGTCATGCCGAGTCCATCAGTCAGGTCACTTCTGCCAGGGTTTAGTCCCATCCAATCGAGTCGGATCAGATCTCTCCTGGCCTCTCTGGGTTTTGTGCTCGCCGCCCCCGGACCTCCTAGTCTCACGGTTTTGGGCCGTCCGGAGCCGTCCCTAGGGTGGGGGGTACTGTCATGATTCCTGCCTTCCAGCCATCCTTCTGACACCGCACCATACTTAGGACTCCACTTCCCAGCATTCCCCACACCGTCACGCACCTCTCCACGTCATCACGTCCACACTATTTCAGGAAGTCTTCTCGGCAACTCCAGGGCTGGCTCATCGTTTCTATGTCCGTAGCCCCGGCGTTCCCGTTTCGTCTCGAATCTAACGGCGCCTCGCTTAGTAGCGTTTTTCAGTTCTACCTTAACTTTTATTTCTCCAGCGCATCGGCTCCGCAGGTCACGCCGTGCGCCTAGAGCTTCCGGCGCTCACCTCACGCTTTAGCTTACTAGCCCCTTGGCTCAGATCCACGCCAGCCGGCTACAGCTTTCAACCGTTCCAGTCGTCATGGCTCCACACTCACGCCAGACGATCCAGAGCTCCTACGCTCACCTCATCCATCTGCATCCAAACAGTAAGCCCGTTTTTTCATTTCTGGAACACCGCCACGTCCTCGTTTCACTTCGAGGTTCGTGTCGGTGCTCCTATAATAAACTGCGTGTTAGACGTCACCCAACGCTAGCACTCCCTGCGCTTGGGTCTAATCACACGCTACATCCCTCCTCACTGCTCACGCTGTGGAGCTCAGGTGAGGAGCGTGACATGGGGCTTTAAGGGCTTGAAGATGTGGTGAAGAATTTATATATTTTAAGGTTTCAGGAAGAGAGAAGGAAGTAAAAGTAGGATTAGAAAAAGACTCTGGTGTGTCTTGATATTCTTCTGATTTCATTTATCCTTCCATACGCATACCAGAGAAGAAATGCAGCCCCTTACTGCCCATGACTTAACCTCTGCCATGTTTTAGTGTGATCCCTTGGCTTTGTATTCAGTAAATAATGGTGATAAACAGACATAGCAGAACAGTGTTAATTTCTAAAGACGTCTTGTAAATTTTATTTATCTAAAAGGTTTTCCCAAATAATAGCTCTGCTTTTCTGTGTCTTTGAATAGTAAGTCTTTGCTGTAAGTGTACATCATCTGGTTTGGGGAGAAGCAGAATTTCATTTTGTCATAGGTAAAACGGTACACATATTCATATTTGAATAATTTAGTACGGAACATTTGGTACTCGACAGAGGTGTACAGAGTTCCCACATGCAGGTGTAACTGAGTTTCACTTCAGCCAGCAGCACATGCAGCTGTGTCCAAATTCAGGGGTTGCATCCTTCAAAGGGCCAACCTACCTGGTCAACTTAGCCTGGTTTAGGTACCAGACACCAGGTTCTTCGTTCACTGGGAAGACCAGAAGTGAATGGCTATGAAATTAGATGGTCTAGTCTTCAGATTTATTTCTGTTCTTACCACAGCGTATGTCATGTCAGGTAGAACTCCTGACAGCGCTAAACAGAAGTTAAAATTAAACTTGGTGGCAATATAAGACCAGCTACTTCTGTCCCTAACTGCCAACAGATCTGTCCTTTCTGGAGACAAATTAACATTTCTATCAAAACCACAAAGATCGAATGAACCTGAAGAAGGCTACAAGCTGGGACTCTTAAAGGTCTCACTCACTCTAATTTGCTGTTGTCTCTAAGTTTGAAATAATAGCTCTTAGTATTTTTTTGTGGAAAAAAAAATCTCTCAGTTTTGTTTCAGGGGGTAGATGCTTTTTAGAGTGACAGGACTATGAGTCTTACTTTTTGATATTTGTGATATAAAATATATCTCGCCTGTGATTGGCTGACAGCAACGTAGCTCTTCTGATGCCATTGTTTGCTCTTCTGTCTTGGGTAAAAAATACTGAATACTAATTTTCCCTGTGATGTAAAAGAGATGAGCTATTTCTGAGCTTATCATTTTCCCACTTATCTACTTTCTGTGGCTAATTAAGACGATGGGGGTTGAACATTTTCATGTTTAGCATTCATGTGAAACTCAGACTGATCGATCGTATTTTAAAAAGTACAAGTATTACACAGTTTTCAAAAAGGGATTTGCATGAAGGCAACTGGACTTCTTTGATTTCTTGAAGATATTTTGCTTCTCATCCGAGGAACTTTGTCATATCTGACTGGAATATGGGAGGTCAAGCTTATAAACTCTAGCTGTCTATTGTTGCTTAACAAGCAGAAACTACCTATGAACACCCCTCCCCCCTACCTCTGGATGAGTCATTAGCCTCTATTGTGTGGGAGTCGTTGTATTGATTGGATGCAGAAGGGTGTGACCTAGACTGAAACTGTTTGGGAATATGCTGGTAAAGGTTCTCAGTCATGGCAATCCAAAGGGGTTCGAATGAAGGCAACTGGACTTCTTTGGTTTCTTGAAGATGTTTCGCTTCTCATTCGAGGAGCTTTATCAGTTCTGACTGGAATATGGGAGGGTCATGCTTATAAACTCTAGCTGTCTGTTGTTTAACAAGCAGAAACAGTTTTTCTGGAAATTAGGTTCAGAGCTGCATTATAGGTGCTGGAATTGTGAAACCTTAGTTCCCCTCCCCCATTTAATGTAGGTTTGTCCCATTTGACATAGATAGCTTCCTTCACTCCTCTCTAAAACCATCTATCTTCGCTGTCCAGAATGTGGACTTTGTCATCTTCAAAGGTGTGACCCTTGTCCTTCAGGTGTAGGTGGACTGCAGAGTCTTGGCCTGAAGAGGTGCCTCTCCTGTGTTGTGCCATGCGCTTGTGTAGTTGTTTAATTTCTCCTATGTAAAGGTCTGGACAGCCCTTCCTGCATTGGACTGCATAAACGACGCTGCTAAGCTTCTGTTGGGTGTCTTGTCTTTTGGATGGACCAGTTTCTGTCTGAGGGTGTTGTTGGGTTTAAAGTTTACCAGGATGTTGTGTTTGGAGAAAATTCTTCTTAGTTTCTCAGAGACTCCTGCCATGTATGGAATGATGGTGCCTTTGCGCCTGTCGTCCTTTTCTTTGCTATTTGCTGCTGTGGATTCCTTTCTAAACTTCTTTGTTGATTTCACAAAGGTCCAGGTAGGACATCTGCAGTTTTGGAGAGCTTTCTTGATGTGTTTTTCTTCCTTTTTCTTTCCCTCAGTCTTTGTGGGAATATTCTCAGCCCGATGGAGTAAAGTCCTGATAACTGATATTTTGTGTTCCAGTTGGTGATGCTGGTGATCAAAATGCAAATACTGATCTGTGTGAGTCGGTTTCCTGTAGACTTTAATGCTGAGACTTCCATCCTGTTCAATGGTTTCAACGTTTTCCGGGAATGACGGCTTTAATGTTGCATTTAAGGATATACAGAAAGTTAATTTCTGAAAGATAGAACTGTTCAGCCTGTTGTTTCAGTTGCAGCTGAGGAAGCCAAGGAATAATGTTGCAGTTTACTAAACACAAAATACCTAAACTGCAATATACATTATTTTTGTATTGTTGTATATATCTTTATGCTATCTGAAGAATTTACTGCCAGTTACATTTACTTTAAATGTTAATAAAGCTGTACCTATTTATACAAAAGTAAACTTATTTTGTTTTCCCTTTGTTCCCTCACTGTACCACAAATTAAAACCAAGGTACATACCAAACTGGGATTTTGGTCTGTGGTCTTTCCTCTATAATCTGCATGAAATAAATCTCTGTTATTGTATTTTCACTTGACTTATGAGTGTTTTACCATTAAAACATCCTATAGCATCTAAACGTTTAACCATGGATGCCAACAATTTCGGTGACTTTCTTCTAACCTGTATAGCAGTAATCTAATTTCAGTTACATATTAGATGCATTTGTGTGCCAAAAACTATTACTTGTTATATTTGAGCACAGAATATGGAGCACAAGATAATCTGATTTAGCTTTGGCTGCTTAAACCTGCAAAAAGAGAAGAAACAAGCAAACAATTTATGCATATGTTTCTATGTTCCTTTTGAAACAACAAACTCCTTTATAAGATTGATTATCATGACTACAAGGGTTTAATTTACGCTGCGCAAAATATTGAGAATTCATCATCATCACAACATCAGTGTGCACGATATTAATATTGCAAAGGACTGCACTAAATTGCAGACACAACCTGCATGCTAAAAATTTATTTGGCAATTAGATGGACCCTTGCTGCCCTAAACACTCACTACTGATTTATCTAACGCAGGTCAAGATGATAAAATACATGCAAGGCATTGTGATAGCGGAAAAAAGAGAGGTGTGAGCAAACTGTGTTTATTTCAAAAGATTTTGAGACTGCAATATTGCACCAAATCACAAGAGCATATATGCCTAATATCAGGCAGTGGTAGTTTATTTGCACAGATGTGTTTATTTAAATATATAAATGTACAGTCCAATCACTCATAGAACATAACAACTTCCAAAAGCTGTCCATTATGGGAACAGCTCCAAGGCTGACAACAAGGAGCTGCAAAGAGACGTTAGACCTGCCCAAAAACAGCTTCCCTTTCATAGAGAAGTGGTCAACGCACCCCCATCCCCCAAAAACGTGCTTTCAAGAAAGAAAGAAAAAAAATAAAGACTTGCAGCACAATCAGTGTGTTTGTTTCTGACCACAACTCACAGCCTCCTTGTCCAGGATGACTGAGAATAAGTGAAACTATGTAGTTAATAATTAAAACTCTCAACAGACTAAATAGTGCAGAAAAGCAAAAAATAATCTCTCAACTTTGCATGTAGAGTTGAATTATTATTATTATTATTATTATTATTATTATTATTTTTATTATTATTATTATTATTATTATTATTATATTTATTTATTAGCTGCATTGGATCCTAGTGGGTGGAAGTGGAGATTTGACTGTTGATTCTCGTGTGTTTTTATTTCTGCAGTGAGCCATAAAACTCAACTCACTCCGCCTGGAGTTTGTTCTTCAAAACTCGTATTAAATCCACGGTGATGACGCGTTTTAATGAGCTTCCTCCGCACGGTATTTTTTGTTGCAGGATGCATCATTTTCACGGAGTAAAAGTTCGGCAGACGTGTTTGTTTACGTTTTGCCCGCCGCATGTCTGCACAGTGAGAGAGGGGAGGGGGGAGACGAGCTGCTGCACTCTGCAGCTGCAGGAGCGACAGACAGGTGATCAGCAGGTTTAGTCGGCTCTGAAAGGCGTTCATCAGAATTTGCACATCACGTTTTTTCCGGTTAAAGTCATACGTTAGAACGCCTCCGCAGCTGCATATTTTCCATGATTGCACTGTATGCTCAACCCTAATATGCACATCTGTATTGTGTGGGGAAAGAAACACAGTAATTGTGCAATTACTGCCATTACATTTTTTACCTCGCGCACCACACACACTTCGGGAATCCCTGGTGTAGTCCAACTAAGATATTGATGTCACAAGTATTTTCATAATTGTGTGGCAGAAGCTAAAATAATGTTAAACACCACTCTAGAACATATTTACACCAACAAATACTCAACCACTGCAAACAACATAGAGATACACTATCCAGCTACCTATTCACCCTGCTGTCCTCATGCAGAAGACTGAGCAGCCGCAAAGCCTGGACGACTAGGCTACAGAACAGCTTTGGGGTGGGGTGGTAGTGACTAAAGCAAAAATGTTCAGACATGAAAAACGATGACTGGAGATACATCTTACCCATATGGTATTGTTTAAAAACATCTCACACTGCAGCTTAAAAGAACATGGAACCATTGGGACCAATGCTCATTCACTTTCTTTTCCACCATTTCCCAGGTGATTCAGGGATTTAAACTACTGTGGTTTCCCTCCAGCCACAGATGTGTTTTACTAATGTTCGGGCTATTGCTACAGTCTGTAGGGCAATGGAAAGGTTAAAGCGACAGTATCAATGAGTCACAGTACAATACAGCTGGAGTTTTAGTTTGGTCGGTGAGATAAAAGCAGTGGGTGGGTGGTGGGGAGCTCTGAGTCTAAATTTGTCCCCCTCTTCCTCCTCCTCCTCCTCCTCCCCTATACGTCCTCATCTCAACTCTGTTCTGCTGTCTTGGTCAATGCAACATTAAAATAGCATATCAGTAAAAGTGTTCTCCTCAATAGGAATGTGGTGGGTAGACATGAAAGGCCTGGAAATGCTCATTGTTCTTCATTGTCAAGTGCTGCCCTCTTCATTTGACAGAATAATATTAACAGCGCAATTGAACCACCAGGCTGGTTCCCTCCATTCGGTCTCTTTCAAAACTGCTGTGGCTGATTTCTTGCAGTTCCTTGAAATCCCTTTTAGAGCTTCTACGAATTGTTTAAAAAGTCAAAATATGCAAATCAGTCCTGACCTCTTTTGAATCATAAAACCCTGCATGAAAAAAAAAATCCCATTTAAATTCATGTTGAGTCAGAGAAAATTAAGGAAAGGATATTCCAGATGCTTTCAAACTTTGAATTCTTCTGTTCAGATGATTTGCAAAAGGACTAACTAGTTCCACTCACTTGAAGTTGCAGACATTCCGGGTGGCTGCTGTTTGAGCAGGCAGAGATCTAAGTACAACATGTGGCACATTAGCATTCCTAAAAGTCACACTTTAATTGGTTGCAGATTAAAGTTAATTGATTTAGCTGATAGTTTTAAAGCTCCTGAAGATAATTAAGTGCAGTGTTGAGAATTTTGATATGTTGACATTTTGAGAACGAACAACCTGTAACGTGTGGATACAACACAGCGTTAACTAACATCTTAATCATGCAAATTGAAAAACACGGCTGATTTAATTATCACCGGTCCAATCATTGGTCCTCATTAATTACATTGGGCTTATTTATTCATAATCACATATCTATTCCACTTACTTCCCAATTATGCAGGACAGTCTCGCAAACCCCCGCTGATATAACAAACCCTAATTCCATTCCTGCTTCGTTAGAGGATCCATGTAATAGGACGCAGAGGGGATGGAGGGACAAATGAGCATTCAAGGTGGAAGGGAAGCAGCTACAGGAACCGTGAGAAGGAAAAATTAATATGTATAGTGTAATGTCAGCCATAACTTTATGACCACCTGCTTTTAATACTGGGTAAATCCCAGTTTGTTATCAAACCCTTGGCTGATATGGTAGCACTAAGGCTAAATGATCCAATTCATCATTTTATCTAAAGCTTTGGTCACTTTATACTAATTAGGTGCAAAACAAAGCTGTCTGTCACAAGTCTCTTCAAACCTACCCACACACGTTTCATATCACTCTTGACTGACTGTTTTTTGAGTGGCAGCTGGCCCAGTACGTATTTTTGAAATACACACTTGGACCCTAATAATTAGCATCAGGAGCTTCTCAATGTCTGGACATGGAGATGGTGCTCTGGATTAGTGATGTGTGGGTCATGAACGAATCATTCAATACTCAAGAATCACTTTACTGACTCGTAAATCGGGATTCACAATCCCAACTGACTCATTTACTGACTTGTCCCTGTTTCTGTTAGCAAACTAATTTCATTAGTAGAAATATATCTAGCTTATCATTAAAAAACAACAGTAGCCAGTTTCTTTATAAAAACATTTCCTTACCTGCTCTGGGCTGGAAGCTCATTAGTTCCCATAGCATCGCTCTGCTAACAGCACGTTTGAGTCACTCACTCCCTCCCTTCCTGAGAGCCAGTGTTAATTTTGACAAGAAATTTTAATTTAGTTTTATTTTCTTTTTAATTTCGTCATCTAATTTGCTTTAATTTTAGTCTTGTTTTAGTCTACTAAAGTATATGTGTTTTTCTTCTGATGCAATAATTTTCAACTTCTGTAAAGAAAATGTTAACTACACCTACTTGAAACTGTAAAGAAATATGAAAAATTCACATTTCACACTTTGAACTCTCTATTTATATTTGTTTTAATAACAATAATTAATGGAAAATACCAAAATGAACACTGACAGTTTGAAATTGTGTTTCTCAGTATTAATAAAGTAAATAAATCTGTATAATGTGTAGTAATACACATTTGTAAACTTGCCAGGAAATGACATCATACCATCAAAACATTAAAAGGTGGTACTCTAATAATGCGAGGAGGTAAAGTGAAGGTAAGAATTGTTTTCAGGTGTATTTGTTAGAGTTTTCCCTGCACTAATTTACCAAGATGGGCCGCCTGAATGTTTTTTCCTCACAAAAACACCGCTAGAACACCGAACGCTGATAATATCAGCCGTAGCAGCACCACGAAAACGATTAAACAAATGTGCCAATCTGCGAGTTTGCTTCGGCTCCAGCAACCCACTCCTTACCCGCCCTGGCTCGCTGCTACCACTCCAACACTTTTATAACCAGGGGAAACCCCAGGTGTGTACTCACCAAGCAAATACTTTTCAGATCGTCACATATAATGCTTTTCCTCCCAGTCGTGGATATTTTCTCCTTTTAGACATAAACTGTTCAACTGTTACCAGCATATACATCAATATATGATGCCTGTGGTTACCGGCAGCTTGTTCAAACAGCAGACGGCTGATTGGATTTTTTTTCCATTCTCCCATCTTTTCCATTTTCTGATTAGTCAATTTTCATTTTCGTCTTTTATTCATTGATGAAAATGTCGATCAATATTCGTCATAATTTAGTCTTTAAGAAGTACAAATTTAAGTTTTTGTTTGGTTTAACACTGCTGAGATCTAGCTCACGATGTCCGGTGCTGAATCGTAGCATGAACAAATCACTCAGTTCCTCCGTAGCCGGTCTCACTCAGAGGACTAACGACTCACTCACCCCTCCCTCCTGGCTCTCAGCTGCAGAAACTCAGGCTGTTACCGGGTCGCTCCTTCATCTGAGCTGAATTCCAATAGTGTGACTGACGCCATGTAACAATATTCAGGCTACACTTTGTTTAAAATAGGCAGACTAAAGTAAAAAATATTTATACTCAGTTTCACCACTACTTTTAAAAAATAAATTTCAGTGTATAAAATGGATAGTTTTCTTTTTCAATCACTCAGCTTTGCAGTAGATTTACATGAAAATAGGAGCTAATTAAGTTTGAGTGAAAATATTGATTTTTTTGCACTCTGGGCAACTGACTCAGTGACTCAAAAAACTTGATTCATTTTGGTGAGTGACTCATTCAAACTCGATTCAGTAAAAAGAATCGCGTTTACCATCACTATGGATTAGTGATACAACGTTCACAAATGAATCAAATCTTTTGAACAGCTCTTCACTGTGAACAATGAGAACTGAGTTCTCACAGAGAACCGTTCATTTTGTCTTTCATTAACTAAACAGATATTGTAAAATAATAGTGTTTAGCATGAAATAAACACAGCTTGGGTCACTACAACGAAATGTGTATTTGCATGGTGTGCTGTAAGGAAATTGTACATGCAATGAAGGGTTGCATGCATGCAGGTTTTCATGAATGGGAGCAAAGTGGCAGTTATGCACAAAATGGTTATCCCTGTTTGAAATCCATTGGATAAAAGGTAGAATTAAGATTTAGTAAAGGTACAAACTGACCAGCATTGTTTGCACAACAGAGTGAAGTCTGTTGACTTTGTTTAAAGTGTTCTTGGTACCTGGTGAATTTGAAGGCATGAACACCTCAGACTCTTCAGGAGTCTGAAATGTTCTGAGAGCCTGTTTGAAAACAGCCATTTCTAAGTAGTTTCTGGTGAGTACCAGTGCTGCACTGCTACTGCTGGGTAGTCCTGTTACTATGTGGAGGCTGTGAAATGTTAGCTATAGGTGGCAACTGTCAAAGTAATGATTCTGTGAGTGCAAGAATCCTGGATTTTCTCAGCAGCATGGTGCATTGTAACATAAGGAAAAATGCTTCTTTACTCATCAGTGATCACAAACATGGCTAGTGAATTTAGATGACCATAACAATATGAGAATATAAAGTTGTTGTTTTTTTATGTAATAATCTATAGGAACATTTGAGAACTTTCTGAACAGGCTGTTTTTGTTGTTTTTGTCTTAAAGTCCTAAAATCCTAACAGGCCTGTATCACCTGCATAAAGTGGTACTTCACTGAAAAACATTTTTTTATTATTATTTCTGATTATAATCAGTCACTCTGTTTTTCATGCAGGCTGAACATGAAACGAGTCTCCTACACCTATCTCCTGCATTAGCTTCTGATAGAAAATAGACGGTGAAACTCTAGGATTTGAAAATCCTGACAGATCTACGTCACACTGTCACTTAACATTCATGGACTCACCCATCTTGACTCACGACGGGGAAAGCTGTTGTTGGTTTAGCGTCCAGGAAACAGCAGAGAACGTCTCGGCTAGTAGAAGCTAACCGTTAGCATTAGCAACTCCACCACACAGCAGAACTCCTTCCAGGCTTGTGTTATTAGTGGAGATAAAACATCAACGTTGCAGAGCAAACAGAGTCAGTGGTAGAGTCGTGTTACTGTTATCCAATCATAGAAGAGATGTCCAAATATTAGGAAATAGGACTCCAAATCCTGCCGTGTTCAGCTCAAATCTGATGTGGCTTACTTCTAGTTCGTGAAACAGGTGCACTGGAGCTTTTTATCTTTTTGTATTTTTTTGAATGGGTTGTTTCCATTCTTCCTTGAAAAGATTTCCATTTTCTCTTGGGAATATTCTAGATAATCTTACTGTTTGGGGTTTGATCAGCAGTTGTTGTATCACACCAGAACATGTCATAATAACAGAGCAAACAGTCATTCACCCATTCACACACTGGTGGTGATGAGCTTCAATGTAGCCACAGCTGTCCTGGGGCGTGCTGCAGGAAGCGAGGCTGCCAAACACTGGTACCACTGGTGCCTCTAACAACCACCAGCGAGCAAGGAGGGTGGTGTTTTGCTCACGGACACAACAACTGCAACAGACTAAGAGGGGCTGTAACCTGCAACCCTCCAGTTACAGGGCACACACTTAACTGCCACAATTGCCCATCAGACCAGGAAATGTTTTCCAGTCCCTTCTGGTCCAGTTTTGGTGATCATGTATGAATTGTAGCCTCAGGTTCCTGTTCTTAGCTGACAGAGAGACACCTGGTGTGGTCTTCTTTTGCTGGAGTCCATCCACTTCAAGGTTTTACATGTTCTGCTTTCCATCATGTGTTACCCCTAGATACTGTTGTGTGTAAAAATACCAGTGTATCAGCTGTTTCTGAAGTACTCAGACCTACCTGTCTGGTACCAACAACCATGTTTTGTTCAAAGTCACTCCTTTCTTTTCCATTGGGATGCTAACTTTAACTTTAGCAAGATGTCTGCAACATGTCCGTATGCCTAGATAAGGAGCTGCTCGTATCCAATTAGCTGATTAGACATTTGTGTCAACAGCTGTACTTCATAAAATGGCTGTTGAGTGATCAATCCTGTTCTCTGCGTGACCCTGAACAAGACAAAACAGGTACAGAAAATCACTGAATGGATGAGTTTTGATGAGTTATGAATTAAATATGAAACCCATGTTTATGCACAAGTAGAACAATGCACAAACACTCCAGCCTGTTAGACCTTCCTGAATTTTTTGAAACATATTTGTTGAAATTTTTAGAGGGTTTTCTCATAAAGTTAATTTGGTCTTTCAAAATTAGCTACGGCCTTCAGAATTGCAAATTATTTCTGTAAAAAGAAAAGTAGTCCTTAGAAACATTTTGCTAACCTCGATGGTTCTCCTATTGTATTCTAAGTTTACACTCTAAACTTGAAATGATGAGCCTTTATCATTTTTATTATAAACAAAGTTGCATGAAAACTTTATTTATAAGAGCTTTAACACATCAAGTCATTCACACTTTTGTACTCCACAGAAAATGAAGGCAGCAGAAAGAGGGTCATTTTACATCAATGTTTGCCAGAGGATGTCCATGAAGACAAGTACTCACTGATCAGATGAAGAAAGACATCCATAGACATAGATGTTCATAAGTAATGGTGTGGTAATGATGCTTTGCCTTTAATGGTGTTCATTAACAATACTAGGCACTCGGTTAACAGGAATGAGAAATAAGTTCTGCCATTTATCGTTGGGCCACAAGCAGACGATCATAGGCATCCATCCATCCATTTTCTCCCGCTTATCCGGAGTCGGGTCGCGGGGGCAGCAGCCTAAGGAGGGTAGCCCAGACCTCCCTCTCCCCAGCCACTTGGGCCAGCTCCTCCGGGGGAATCCCAAGGTGTTCCCAGGCCAGCTGAGAGACATAATCTCTCCAGCGTGTCCTGGGTCTTCCTTTGGGTCTCCTCCCGGTTGGACGTGCCCGGAAAACCTCACTAGGGAGGCGTCCAGGAGGCATCCTAATCAGATGCCCGAGCCACCTCAACTGGCTCCTCTCGATCATAGGCAGTCCTCTAATTAAAAAAAAAGTTTATGCAGAGTAAACTGAAGTGTGCTTGTGTTTTACTTGATTTTTGTTCAAAATAAACTTGTCCATATATGGGTATGATACATGGTGACAGATAACAGTTGTTAATGGACTTAACATTTATAGCCAGAGGTTACATTTATCTCAGGCTGTCAGCATGCTTACTCACCAGTGCTATCAAGAAAGAAATGAATCGTCTTAATTTTTCACTTGCTTTAATAAACAACACCTCATAAATCTTTTCATATAAACAAAAAATCGTATTGGCTTTAACTGAATGATCAAGCAGCTCACTGCACTCGAGGTGTTAGAACTGAAATAAGACTTAAAGTTTCTTCTAATGGTACCTACTCCTGTTTCAACAAAAATGACATCTACACACAGACCTACAGACATACAGAAGTCTTACAAAAATAAGCAAAGCACAGGAAAGTGGTTCTTGAAGGAAAATATTGTAACCATTTAAAGTAGAGAATGTTGTAACAAATCAAAATGAACAGATCCAAAAGTGCTTCAACCAGAACTGTAGAAGAGCTAAATACATTTTTTTGAGAATACTGCCATCCATGTATCAAAGTCAGAGTCTGCTCTTAGCCACTCCCCCCTCATTCGTGGGTTTCATGGCTGTTGTCAGTTATGGATTAGCACCATGTAAATGGTAAATGGCCTGTATTTGTATAGCGCCTTCTTAGGGTTCTACAACCCCCCATGGCACTTCACAACACAATCAGTCATCCGCCCATTCACACACCCATTCACACGCTGGTGGGGATGAGCTACATTGTAGCTACAGCTGCCCTGGGGTGCACTGACAGAGGCGGGGCCTGCCGTACACCGGTCCCTCCGACCACCGACCAGAATTTGGTCTGGCCTAGTCCAGTCTTGGTAGCATCGGCCCGCTCCTGCGCTCCCAGGTTTTGTTCACAAATCCTTCTCAGGAATGTGGATGTTTCTGAGCATGTGGGTGGGGCAAAAGACACACAGAAAATTCCTTGGTTTCTCCCTAAATTAATAAACAAAGGCGGCTGTGAGCTGTGTTGCTTTTGGAGACTCTAATATAAGAACACAGCTTCCTACTATCTCACTAGGTGCGTTTCCACTTTCGGAACTTCAGGGAGAAATGTACAGGAACTTTCCAGCATGCGCATGTCTTCACTTGACCGGGCTGGCCGAACGGCCATTTTCAGGAACTTTCTGAGTACCTGATCAGGGGTAGGTACTCGGAATGGCCCGGTGGAGTAGCTGAGCAGAACGTTTGGTTAACTCACGCTGATTGGCTGTAACTCAGTAGGAAATTACATCAGCAGATGTTGTCCAAAACAACCAGCAGTAGTAAAATTTAGGCATGCTCCAATTTCAAAGGACTCGGAATCAGTTGAAAAAGATCGGATTTAACCTTATAAAACAACAAATGACATTTTAAATTCCTTCTGATATCTTAACATGTTCCTCTATATCAATATTATTTTTTCTTGGACAAAAACAACACCATTACGTCACACAATATACGGCAGGTGGGGATTCAGACACCATACATCTGTTAGCTAGCAGGCTAACACAGAGCTAACATCTCTCCACAGGAGAGCTAAAATATCTGTATGTTGGTGGTGTTTTAAACCGGACAGCAAAGGCAGTGTAACAGCCACTTGTAATGTGTGCATACTGGGCATTCAACATGCTGGAAAAGACAGCTGCATGATACGCAGCCTTCAAAACGAAATACTTTCTCCTTTGGCTTTTTTCCCTTCAGGCGTCGCCACTGCGAACCATCGGTCTGGGTTAAGTCCCAGTTCACAGCGGCATCTCTAACAAAAATACGGAGCAGCCAACAGTGAAAATTACGTTAATAAACAGAGAAATTGCCGACAACAAAACGTCGGAGTTTCTCATTCTGCAGCACCTGAGAGGAACACGCTGGGTAGCTTCGTGGTGCTGCGGGGAAAGCCTGCTGTGGCATCGTGGCTATGGAACCCAAAGTGTGCCACAAACGCATAACATTACGTGCGACTCTCACACAAAAAGTACACGTTTTTAACGAGCAATCGACACATCAACAACACATACTTTACGCGTGAAAATTTTGCGTAATTTCAACCAGCAAACAACACGAAAACAACGTGTTGTTAACACACGTCCCTCCCGGTCACGGAAACGCATCTCAGCTACTTTTAAATTTATTCATAATATTAACACGTTTTTATTAATGTACTTCCTAAACAAGTGATGTTTTTGGCAGATAAACTAAGGAAATGACATAAATACAGAAAAAAAGACATACCTAAATAATAAAAAAAAATTAAAGGAAAACTTGGACATGTTTTCCCTTCATTTCTTCTTTTTTAATGCTTTGCTGAAGTATCGGATCGGGACTCGGTATCAGCAGATACTCAAAATCAATCGGGATCGGGAGCAAAAAAATGTGATCGGAACATCCCTAGTACAATTAGAAGAGTTCCTGGTGAAGCAGAATGAAAGCAAAAGAAAATAAGCATCGATCGAGCTTAAAATTAAACTCCAACACCGGAAAACACAGTGGAATTCCCCCACATCGCCTTACTAAACTTCCGACGCCAGAAAACACAGCGGTGGTTCCAAGCTGCACTCAGAGAAGATGTTTACTCCACTGTATCCAGACTGATAATGAATTACACATGCGGGAAGCTGCTGCTCGCTGATTCTACCCACCAATCAGAGGCTCCTTCTAGTAGGTAGGCGTGAACTTCAGCCGGTCAGTCAGTCAGTAGTGGGTGTGTTGGGTTGGCTCTGCACGAAGCTGACCACTGGGGAGCAGGTCCAAAATATCTGGTCGGCTGAGCACAGAAAACACATAGATTACCCAGATCTGAACACAATTAACCTACCAAGGCTAGGCTGGGCCGACCCAGGTGTGAAAGCCCCAAAAAAGATGCAGTGGCTTCCACTTTCCATATTGCTGCTGCTTTTTGCTGGTCGGTGTTGAATTACAAATGCTGGTGCAGGTGAAGACTTGGCAACCCCACAGGCTCAAATCCTATTGGCTCAAGAACCAGTAAGATTGTAAACAATGACTGTATTTTTGCAGTCTTTATAAAAGGCTGAGAAGGATATCTGTTTCAATGTAACCTAGTGATGTGCCAGTCATGAACAAATCATTCAATACTTGAGAATCATTTTATTGACTTGTGAACCAACTGACTCTTTCACTGACTCGTCCCCGTTACTGTTAGCAAACTCATTTCATTAGTAGAAATATATTTAGCTTATCATTAAAATTGCAGAAAAAAATAACAGCCAGTTTCTTAACAAAAGCATTTCCTTACCTGCTCTGGACTGGAAGCTCATTAGTTCCCATCACTCGGCTAACAGCACGTTTGAGTCACTCACCCCCTCCCTTCCTGAAAGCTAGCTCAAAATGTCTGGTGCTAAATTGTAGCATGAATAAATCACTCAGATCCTCCGTAACCGGCCTCGCTCAGAGGACTAACGACTTACTCACCCCCTCCCTCCCAGGTCTCGGCACAAACAAGTCATTCAGTGGAGGCTCGTAGTGCTACATACGACTCACTAACCCCTAACCCGGCTCTCAGCTCAAATGAGTCACTCAGTAACTCACGCAGCTTGTGGTACGAGTCACTCTCCCCTCCCACCCGGGCTTCAGAAACAGGAGCAAATTAAGTTGGAGTTAAAATGTAGATTTGTTTTTTTTTGCACTCTGGGCAACTGACTCAGTGACTCAAATGACTCAAAAACCCGATTAATTTTGGTGAGTGACTCATTCAAACTCGATTCAGTAAAAAGAATTGAGTTTACCATCACTAATGTAACCTTCCTTCCAACATGATTGAGGCATTAGACTGTTTTGTAATTACTTCACTGTAGAATTCTTACCTATTGCACCTTTAATATGACACGCTGATTCCAGTCAGCATATTAGCGCGTTACAAATTACACATCTTAAAATCTGGGTATATACAAAGTCAGAATTAGTTTTCTTTTATTCAGATTGTTAAAAATTACTCTGTGCACATTAATTTAGTCTCATCAATAGGTTCTCCCTCTTTTCTGCTATACCAGTTTAAATCTATTGGTTTCTTTAGTGAGCAATCAATGAGCCCACCGGAGCACACGAACGAAGTTAGTTAATTAACTTACCTAAAACTTCCTCTCTACAACTCATAATGACACCTTCAGCTTCCTGCCTCCTGCTGCTTCACTCCCCTGCTTCTTTCTGCTGCTTCTATAGCCGCTGGCTCAAAAAACTTATTTTTTCCTCCCCCACAGTTGTTTTATTTTCCAACATTTTCTTTGCATTACTGACTCAAACATCTCCTTTAATTTTTACCATGTTTCTCCATTCATTGCATACATGTCAAACCTAAAAACTGAAAGTGCAAAATTGTAATAGCTAAAACGAGTCTGAGACGTGGAATAATCTGTAGAGCACCAGAAAGTTTGTTTGAATATAGGGAAATCTGGCTCATGAACAAGTGTGATGGAACAGTTTTAGGCCTAGGTGGGCTGATCATAAAAGGTGTGGAGACATTTTAGACATTTTAGCAGTTAGTCAGTCATGCATTGTGATTAGTAATAAGTCTGTGCCTGTCAGCCAGTCAATCTTTGGAGCCCGCCTTACCTCAGTGGGCGTGACAGCCTTCGAATGTGTTTGGTCCACTGGTTGTTCCCGACTTTGACAGCAAATCCACATTATTAGTCACCTCCGCTTTGGGCATGGCACAGCCAACGCTACTGACAGCTGTAGAAATGAGAAACTAATCAACCAACCCCTACGTTGGCTGAGAGCAATGTGACAACAGAGAGAAGTGAAAATCGGTGCATGTAATAAAACTGTATTCACTTTGTTAGTCCAATATGTTTCAGGAAATGTTTCTTTTTTTCAATCAGTATGGTTCAGCAACAGGTACAGTAATGTGTTAAAATCAGTGGTGAACCATCAGGGCCCACAGAGACATGAATATAATATGAAATTGATGTTTTACACTTTATGTTTCAAAAAGTCCAAATTTTATTGAAAATTTTTGATCAGAAAACAGCAACTCTGTTTCTGTTTGGAGTGTCAGGTTGTTATCTAAAGCAGCTCATTGTGTCATCTAATCAGATTTTTTTCCAGCTGGTTGATGGGGGGGGGGATTGTGGGCCTCTGAGAAACTCACAGCTGACAAAAATAAACCAATCAGAGATCTGTGTCAAATGAAAGTAAATAGTAAATGTTATTTGTATAGCACCTTCAAGAGTCTTACAACCCCCCAAGGTGCTTTTACAACACACCAAAAATTCATCCATGCACACTAGGGTTGGGTGATATGTATAATTTTTCCAACCTCCAATCGTCAGGCCAATAGATGATGATATATTCCCACATGTGACTTTTTGAGCAATGTACTGTAATGATGCACGGACTGAATTGTGAACACAGAAGTCAAAACCTGGATCTTCTTAATGGAAGTGCAGTGCATATGTTTGCTGGAAGAGATCTTGATTTTTCTTACTGTTTTAAAATTTTATTAATTAAACACAGTTATAAAGAAGCCTTATCTTTATTTCCCTGCAGTGCCCACCATTGTGATATTTTATTTCAATATTTTTTTTAACATAGGCTACTGCCTTTCTTTCTTTTATGAATTTGAGAAGAAACCTGAATGAATTGCTGCTGCATTTGGACGCACTCTGAGGAGGGTGCATTTGTTTGCAGCCATGAGGTCGCATGATCCATTTTTTCCCTTCAAATTAATTTTTAAAATAATAAAAATTCAATAATATCATTAAATTTCCATTCATTTTTTATTCATTTTTAGTCCAAACCATCTGAGCAGAGTGCCCCAGTAACATAAACCAGGGGTAGGCAACCCTGGACCTAGAGAGCCACTATCCAGCATGTTTTAGTTGTTTCCCTGCTTCAATACAGTTGATTCACCTGTTCAGCAGCTCATCAGGCTCTGCAGAGGCCTGTTAGTCACCTGCTGATTAAAACCAGGTGTGTTGAAACAGAGAAACCTCTAAAACTTGCTGGCTAGCATCTCTCTAGGACTGGAGTTACCTACAGCTGATATAAACAATGCAATTAAACAATTTCACTTAAATTAGGAACATTTCACCTGCTGGGGCCTGAAGACACATTCCTTTTGCTTCGCGTAAACCTGAACTATTCACCTGCTTGTTTGTTCGTCATCAAATGTCTCCATAGGGGGCTTGCTGAAGATGCTATAGTCACAAGGTTCTAGACTTTTGCCTCAGACTCACGGCTGTTTTAATGTTGTCGTGGAGGACAAATTTGCACTCTGCTGCCACACTTGTGACTGGAATAACAAGTGTTAATTCTGTCAAAGTTTTAAAATCAGGGACAATTTCTCCAAATAAAATAACCAGAAGAATTCTCTGAAATCTGTCACAGACGCGCTCCGAGCTCCTCTTCAGCACGCTGTCGGCATGCACGCACCGTGAACCGTGAGATGTGAAGAATGTCCATGTGTGAGATAATACTCAGATGCTCTGGTGGGAATCTTTTCTTGATTATGTTACCTCCGCAATGTTCTCTGTGTGTAACGTTTAAAATGTCTGCGCACCTGCATGAGTCATTATTAACTCATTAACTGCCACCTGTTTTCTGATCAGAAAGCCCCTGACTGCCAGCGTTTTTGAGCGTTTTTACTGTTTTTTGAAGAGTCACGGAACATTGTGCTCTAAGATCATGTAAACGCCAAAACTACCAAAAGAAAGAGTAGACTCACTTCTTACATCAGGAAGAATCGCCGTATTTCTAGCCTTATCCGTTCTTTCACAATCTGTTGCCGAAGCACCGCTGCAGAAGCATTTCCAGTTCGGCGCATCGCTTTTTTTCACAGCAGCGTCCCAAAACGATCTCCTAATTCATTGATTTTCTGCTTCCTGATCACGTGATGTGTGACATACATGGATGAAGATCCGCTTTAGACACGTGATGTTTGTTCTCACGGTGCGTGGGCTCGCTCCGACGCCCGCCCCATATAAAAATGCCATTGACTAAAGTCGTCAATGGCAGTGAATGAGTTAACAAACCTACTCATGGGCAAATAAACAAATTGCTCTTGTAAAAACAACAGTTGTAAAGCTCAGCCTATCATCGATGGTCAAATAATTTGTCCAATCGCACAACCCTAATTCACACACACAGTCACACTCTGGTGGTGATGGGCTACGGGGAGGCCATGGCTGCCCTGGAGCACACTGACAGAGGTGAGGCTATCGAACGCTGGCATCACTGGTCCCTCCAGCCACCACCAGCAGACAAGGAGGGTTAACTGTCTTGCCTGAGAACACAACGACTGTGACAGACTGAGTGGGGCTTGAACCTGCAACCTTCCGAATACGGGACGGGCACTTAACCCCTCTGCTCCCAATCACCCCATCTCTCTCTCTCTCTCTCTCTCTCTCTCTCTCTCTCTCTCTCTCTCTCTCTCTCTCTCTCTCTCTCTCTCTCAAATGTAAAATATACATCCAAATATGTGTATGAAGGCTTTGAAGACTTTTATGGATGTTTATTTCAGTGGATAACAGGCAAAAGACAATAAGATTGAAGATGGATCTGAATTGGCTTGCAGATATGGCAGCTTCTCTTTTTTTCAGAGCTCCTTGTGGACTTTCAGTTGCTAATTATTAAATGGTATGTGTGTCATATACTCTGTTATTTTATTTGAAGTCATTAGAAAACATCCCCTTCGAATGAATCTTAGAAGAGACGCGACCAGCAGTCCTGCAGGGATTGCTCAGCTACACCAAAGAAAACTGTTCAGGAAATTTAATTGCAGCAACTACAAACTTGCTCCTGTGAGTATTATATAACAACTCTGTTCTAACATTAAATTAAAAGCAAATTTTCTTTTTCTCATGCCTGGAGTATTCTTAATGGGAAATAAAAAACAAAAACATGAATGTTAACACCCTAAGTCCTGTTGTTTTCAATGTCTTACTTTATTGTTTGATGATAAATTGCCACTTCTCCCAACTCCCAGTCAAACTCCAAATCACATTTGGATTTTCATATATTGTCAATTTCACAGTCCAAAAAAGCTTATCCCTTGCTGCAGAGTGCAGAGAGTTCCCTTTGTTCTCTGTAAAATAACCAAAACAGGCAGCCGAGTGTGAAGTACTGTTTGATGACAAACACTGGGAAATACAGTGAAATATAGTATCATGACAAATTAGAAGACGGAGCAATTTGCTACAGCTTTTAGATCCTATTTGTCAAATAAGATTAAAAATAAGATGTAAAAGAACAAAGAGACATGGAAATCAAAAACGACGTGTTGAGAGTGTAAAGAAAAGAATGCTGCTGCAGAGAGGAATGCATGGAAAGGGTTTAAGGAGAATGAAAAGCACCAGGACAAACACATCTAGCCTATTGATTTATTGGAGGGTATAGTCTTTGAGACGGGAGCAAGATTGATCAAATGGAAGGTTATCCTTACTCACAAAGGCAAGCTGTTTGCCAATAGCTATCACAGCAAACTCAAAATGGTTCAAAGCATCTCTGACATTCACCAACACAGCAAACCCTGTTGCAGGTCAGTTTAGGATTTCCAGAGAGCAGAGATCATTTTACGGTGCCTATCCCTCAAAAGGCATTAAAGAGGGCGTGGCCACAGTTTTTCACACTGTGAGCAGTAATGGAATCAGCTTGACTTGGAGGAGGAACGGCGAGATCATAGATTTTTATGAAAAGTTTGAAAATGCCTCTCCACATTTACCCTTCTTGGAATAGCAATGCTGGTTCGACAGAAAAGACAAACACACTTCCAAAATGTAATGATGAAAAAAAGATCAAAATTTATGTTTACAGTTTCGTACTCGGTCCGGCTTCACCACCCATTGTCTCATTAATTTTATTATGTCTCGGAAGGCTAGCAAGTTCACTTTGCTGCGGCTCGTTTATCTTGATTGTTCTTCATTAGCTGGAAATATGTTCTTTTTTCTGCATTTATCCACATAAATCAAAGGTGCAATATGTAAAAACAAGGTAAGAATGACATCCTGTGGTCAAATTTGGTTACTGCAAGCCGTTTTCAAAACACGCCAGTAACTTTCTCACTACCGTTGCGTTGAGTTTCATGGCTGTTGCCAGCTACGGATCAGCACCAGAGGATTCTAGATGCAGCAAAGATGAGTCATACACAGTAAGATGATTAGTAGATAAATACATTTCACTGTAATAGCAAGTTGTTGGTAATTGAAAAAGTAGCTTAAAATATGTTTATGTTATGATTTTATGTTATTAACCCTTTAAGTGCCAGATTCTTTCTAAAAAATATAAAATTTTGACGTGACAATTTCAAAAGGTTGTATCTTGAAAATGGTTAGAGATAAAGGTAAACTGTAAATGAGAAAAATTTTCAGAAGGACCCAAAGGTTGTGTTGGGAGCAAATTCACTCATCTAATTTGCATAGTATGACGTCATCAGGCTGCCATATTGGAATGCATAATTTTTACAGATGTTCCTTCCTACTTTTACATGTTATCTTTAAAATTTCATTACATTTTTTATATTTTTAATTTATATATACATATATAAAGTTCTTTTCAAATGTTTTATTTATTTATTTTTTTTTATGTTGTATTTTTTTATATTTATATTGGCCTCACTCAAGACTCGCCCTTTAAGTTACTTCAGATTGGCTGAATGTTACATCAGTCAGGTATGAAATGCTAACATGTAATAGATTGAATGTTCTGTTTGTGGTTCTTGTGTTTTTTCTCGTTGTGTTCCAGAAATACTTTGGTGTTTTGTGATGTGGAAAAGCCATGAAATATGTTTTCAAAATCACAATTACCATAATGAGAAAAAGATCTGTGAGCGTACGCAACTCAAAGTTAAGATTTGAACAAAGAGGCATCCACAAATAAATGGAGATTTTCTCCAGAAAACAAAACAAGAGCTGCGTGGTCAGGGATGAAGAACATCACTGATTAACAGGAGAATCAGACAGATGGAAGTCTGGAGAAAGCTAATGAACTGAACACATTCTTTATAGATTCAGTTTAGAAATACGTTCAGCATCCGTCTCTCCTGCCCCGAGACAAACAGACCTTCCACCCTCCCTTGACCTTTAGCTTCCTTGTCACATCTCAACTGTTTCAGCTGTTTTATCTTCAACCTCAGTCATGGATCTGGCTGCTGATCCATCATTGTTGTCAACTACATCAGGAGATGCTGGTGCTCCCTAAACTAGCACACAGGTGTGTTTTCACAAAAAGCCAATGGCAGAGCATCAGCAACTGCCCATCAGTAGGGTCCCATGGAGCTGGTGTCTATCTCCAGCAGTAACTGGGCGAGAGGCGAGGGACACCCTGTACAGGTCACCAGTCCATCCCAGGGACACAACCAGTCACACATTCATTCGCACCAAGGGAACATTTAAAGTTACAAATTAATCTAAATATGCAATCCTAACCCCTAAACCCATGCATGCATGGAGACACTACCATAACTCTGTGCAGAAAGATGCAGCTGGGATTCAAACCGGCAACCTTCTTTTTGCATACTACTAACTGTGTCACTATGTATGTTGAAACCCAAGGTTATTAGAGACAGTATTAACTCATAATACACCTTTACCATCAGACACACTGACCTCTGACCAAACTGAACTAATTTGTTTGTGAATTTTTATCTTTTTCACAAATCAGCTTCATCTTAAAATCTCCTTGTTGGTTATATTAATACTTTGTTGACATTTGAAGTCTGTTAACAACCATATAAACATCCCTGAATCAAACTGAGCGCTGACTTTTCCACCCGGCCAGCAACAGGGATTTTTACACTGACCAGCTGAAGGTTTTTCTTTGACCATCAGAGCTCGACTTGTCTCCTTCAGCTTCACAAAAGCAAGTAGTACAATTAGCATTTTTATAGCAGAATTTTAAAAATATGCTGGTTCAATTACAAATCCATAACTGTGAGGGTGCATTGTTCCTTCAAAAATGTAATTAGGCCTTTTTAACTAAATTTCTGCCCTGTGCCCATTCTCCTCTCCCCCTGTCATAATTAGCTAATCAGCACCATCTCACAATTGATATTTTTCTGCACGCTAACTCCCATTTTACAAATAATTATTTCAAGTTTCCTTAGCATTCATCATAATGTTAATTTGAAAATATTCGTTCACAACACATGAAAAGGCTAATTGGTAACTAGCATGAATAATCAGTGAAACAGCTGTGTTACCTAATAGCAAGGGTTTCAGGGGGTTTTAAGCCCTTTATGATCGACACAATGGATAAAGGTGATGTGTTGTTTCATCTCAGACTAACATTAATGGCTGGCTATAGAGGGCTTTGGAACCAACGTCATGTTGCAATGCTTTATGGGAGTGTGGCACCATCTTTAATGTCCACAAATCAAAACAATCTGATTTGTCCTATTTGGGAAGAAGACGGTAATGAACGATGCCTAAAAGCAGCTCAAAAGAAAAAGGAATGTATTGAGACATATAGCATCCAGATAGTAAAACAATACTTACAAAACATTGTGTATTGGAAATATGGACCCCTATGAAATACAGCAGTGGAGAAGAGACCACGAAGATCTGCCTTTGAACTTCCCTGATATATGTATTTACCTTGTTTGACGAGTCAGTGCAATCACAGTGAACCCAAATCTGAATCTTTTGAGGTGCACATCCAATACACCAATGGTTGGGTTTGTGATTTGGCTATTTTTAAGCCTCTACATTACGAATACATCGTCATTCAAATGAAGGTAAGTCATCTTGAACACAGAGTAATGCACTTGAGCTATTTCTATTCAAAAACACAGACATTCAGAATTATTAGTGCAAGGATAAAAAGATAAGCATTAGCTGTTTTTTTCTGAGAGATTTGTTCACTGATGGTGCCAAAGCAAAATAATTTTGCTCTGCATGTTGGTCTAGCCACACTCCATAGGAGCCTTAGCAGGCCTACCATTGGCTCGAGCAGCAACAACGAAGATGGTGACGGCTGGTTTAAAAAGGCTTGGCATCAACTTTGGACTAATTAGACTTGGGCTTTTCTTTGAGTCAAGAGCAGATGGATGTACTTAAGTCCTTTATTTAGAAAAAGGATTTATTTGCATCTTCTTCAACAGTGGCAGATTGACTGACAGCGGTGAGTACGTCACATTGTGAGCACACGCACTCCAAAACGAGAGCTTGAGTTCTCGTCAATATGTCATCACAAAGGCAGGATATAACCATATATGGACAGTGCAGATCAACGCTGCTACAGGCCGCACTGCCCAATACTGGTACCGGGTACCCACGTACTTCAAGTTTCAAAATCCTTCCTAAACCATGCTTAATATTCACCACGTACATAATGGGAAGAGCCTCGTCTAAATGACAGAATCCACGTTTTCTCCCTCAAAAGAGGGAGAGTAAGTGGTGGGAGGAGTCATCAGTAATGCTGAGGAGGTGAAGATGAAGAATATCCTTTAAGGAGGGGAGTGGAGCATCAATGATTCTGAGAGGTCAACAGCCCACAAAGGTAAATCGAAAGAAAAACATTACAAATACAATTTAAAACAAATCTGTGTTGCTATGTGGGCAAAACAAGTTACCAAATTAATAAAAAATTAAATGCAAATCAAAAATGTTTTAATGAAAATCCAGAGGCGACAATGTGTTAGAATGATATTACCAATGTGTAGCAAAAGACATTATCATTTCTTACATAACTGCTTAAACATAACATGGCCTTTGCTCTGGATTGCATAACATAATTTCATCTGTGCAAAATCTTAACGTGAACAAGTCCAGTAATAACCAGAATGCACTGGAGCTCTCAAGCAAGTTGTTCAAAATAAAATAGGTGTTTTAAAGTCTGTTGTTGTTGTTTTTAGTCAGAAACGTTGATATAAAACAAGGTGTCTTATTTTGTATTTGGTCCTCCAAACTGTCCCCAACACATCAAGGCATATGCTTCCTGTTGCATATGCACCGTGTACAAGCGCTTAATGGAGAACACTGACAGCGTTGCAGTGCTGTAATGATCAACACTATTCTGCACCTGCTCACGCTGCTTGGGGAAGTTTGGGCCTATTGAGCATTTATTAATTTGCATTTTTGCTCTTGTTGACAAGAATCACCACTCGTTTTACAGCCCTGATTGTTCCATCTTTTGGAACAAGGGAGTAAAATGAGGCACAAATAATTTAGATGGACCAATATCATCAATCTTACAAATGTAATAGGACACTGCTGTGGACAGAGAATTTAAAAATGAGCCAGAGGAAATTCAGTCATTTAAAGGACGAATTGTAAAGCTTTAAACCCTCCAGTTTGCTTCATATTGTAGACCTGTGCTTATCCAACCAAGCCTGCTTTAAAGGTATTGCAGACGTTCTTTACTTCCGGGTGGATCATCTAAATCATTGGTTAGCATAACTGTCAATCATTCTGGTGAAGCTTTTACGCAAGGCCGTCGTACGTGTTCGCTCCTGGGTTAGTTTTCACTACCTGCGCATGTGCACTTTGTTTGTGCAGAGCGTTGCGCTTCATCCATTCATTCTACCTCTCCGTTCTCACTGGGTTCTTTTGAAAATGGCTGAGAGTCACAAGAGAAAAAGTGTCTTCGAAGTCGAGAAAAGCCTCCAAAGTGAGAAATAAGACCAGAGTTTTTTAGGAGACTCTTTTCAACGATGGCGTGCGTTTATTAAAATGTTTTCTATATTTATTTGTTGTTTGTAGTGGTTTGAAGGTTACAATAATAGCTTACTGCTCATGTGTGTTTAACTGTACTTTATTACCTTTCTTCTTTATTCTAAGTGTTTGGGCTGCTGTAAAGAGTGAATTTCCTCACTGTGGGATTAATAAAGTCTATTCTATTCTATTGTATAGTAATTCAGCTATATGAAAGTAACACCAGGAGACAAACACAGAATTTACAGTCAAGAAGTTAAGTTTACTATCTCTTGTTTTTAAAATTTGAAACAGATGTATAAAACATGCAAACCTTGCAATCACTATAAAATAAAACTAATTGATAGTATATGAAACAACTGGCACTATATAGAAAATAATACATCATATTTGAAATATATAATATAATTTAGTTTGTATTATTTAAAGTTATTTATTAATATTATATTATTGATAATAATGAGCAGGCAACCCCACCCAACGCAGAGCAAAGCTACCCTAACCCCAACCAGACGGCCAGCTCCCACTCCTAGCCTCCAGCCCCGGGCAGCAAACCGAGAACAGAGGTGTGAGAAGACCTCTAGTCTCCCTCCGCCTGCTACAATGTGGTGTTGATGCGTGTTATTATCAAGTGCATTTTGCGGTGGGGGGTGGGGTGGTCAGCGCAGACATCGTCCGGCCTACGCAAGCTGGTGTCAGCAAACAGGTAAACAGAGATTCAACATTGTTTTATTGTCATTGTGCAGGTGTACCACGAAATTGTCTTTGCACTCAGACAGCTCTCGTAAGGAGGTAGTAAGATATAAATAAATAACAAGGCTAAAATGGATGGCACGCATGCATGTATGTACACATAATCTCACACGCGCTTCTTTTGCACACACAGTCAGTTTAAGGTGTACAAATGTAAACGTAAACATGATAATACAACAAATCTAAAATATAGAGTGAAATATAAAGTTAAGATTACTGTAAATGGTCACATGTTAAGGTGTCAGGAGTAACTAGCTGTAAAAGTGCTGGAATGCACTCATTTTCCCACAGAATCACTCAGTGCATTGACATGGGCAGTATCAACATCTAAGTCGATCCTGGTCGAACTTATGATAATAAGCTGCGAGTCTTTATCCTCGTTTACATGCGCTTTAGAAAACTGACCTCTCAAATGAAGTTCGTTCCACTCCGGTACAGTAGGTGGCGACATGCGGTCTTTCATGTCGGGCATTGTTCCGGTTATGTTGTAGCAACACAACTTGTAAACAAACGCTGGCGGGAGTAAATGAGATGGAATTGAAACAGGATATGCACCGTGGATGAAAGAATGGACAATAACAATGCTGCAGCACAGCTTATTGGTACATACTGCGCTGTTAGATGTTGTTACGCGTGTTACGTTGTGGCGGTGATATTATCAGATGAGCGCTACTGCGGCCGCGTCACTTCCGGAACGCGAGCGTCTACTCGGTTCAGCTCGGCTGACCCGGTTACATGCAGAAGGAAGTCAGATAACTACCGCATTATCTGGGTGCTTCAGCCCAATTAGAGGAAATACACCTTCAGCCAGACTAACGCGTTTACATGCATTTAAAAAAAACAATGTTAGTCTTTTTAGGGCAAAAGTTCGGTTTTCTGATGTGCATGTAAACGCACTGACTGTTTTTGTGACCTCCTAGCAGCAATATTCAGTTCAGTGTTTGGCTGTTGCATAAAAGCTGCTCAACGGCCTGGTGGTGTGTGTTTTCATTGTCCTGTATTGTTTGCCAGACGGAAGAAGTTTAAAGAGATGATTACCAGGGTGGGTTGAGTCTTTTAGGATGTTTGTGGTTTTTCAACACTTGGTACAAAAGTCCCAGTTGTATCCAGAGGGACAAAAATATACTTAGTTCTCTTGTTTTTGACTGTCCAGTTAAAATCAGTTTAAAAGTCATTCATTAGATAATTTGGGCCTTACAAATAATCAAATCATGAATCCCTGACCCAGGGTGATGGGGATCTGGTGCTTTTCTCCAAAGGCCTACTAGGACAAAGGAAATGTAGAAATCACACAGACACACACACACACACACACACACAGGACCACCTTAATATGGAGCAACAGCACTAACCGCTGTGCAGCCATGCCAGTCATAATGGAATCAGTTTCATGAAAAACCCTACATCTGTACCATGTACGTGTGCATGCATACCCTAGAAAACACACAGCTTCGTAGTCACACGGCACAGTGCTTTGATTTATTTTATGATCCTGCACAGTGGTCTCATGTTAACTGAAATAAAATTCAGAACAATAATAGGTCCTTACTTGTGCCCATACCTTTACACCGCAGTAGTGCATACACTTCAGTTGCCACTGAAGATAAATCACTATTGCAGCATATTAACATAGTTTGAAAGGCTTTGGGGATATGAAAAGAGCTATTTCATACACACACACCCCAAAAAAACTTCCACTTGAAAAAATGTTCTCAGTGGATGACCTGGAGTAATCTGAGTGCTACCTCTAGAAGGATGCACTCCCGTAAATGTAATGTTTCCAGTGTTTGAACACGGGAAGCAAAACTCCAGTTTCCTTCTGTTTTCGGTGAATAAAGTAGTTTTAAGAATTCACCTCCCTGAGAAACCTGATATCACTGCATCGGTCAAGGTGAGGTAAATGATACATGACATTTATGACTGACTCCTTTTGCTCACACAGATACAAAGGTTTACATACTCACATAGAACATGTCATATTTGAAGGTGTTCAGGGTCATTTAGTGCATCAGAGATATATGGAGTCATGTACATACAATAAACTGATGACAGATCCCTTTTTTCCATCATGTTTATGTTTTTTAAATAGGTAAGGTAAATACGTAGCTTCACCTATTTGTGTGTAGGTGATTAAATTAGAAATCCACTGCAGCCTGAACCTTCTCTCTAAGAGCAGTGCCAGGTGTTTCACAGATAGAGTGATTTGTCATCTGGTATGTTCCTTTTCTGTGTAGGCTGCGATATTATAGGAAAACTCACAGTTTTCCACTGCAGGCGCTTGTGTCATGCTCATCACGTTTGACAGCTGTTCAAACTTCACCGCATCTGCTTATTTGGAGAAAAAGTCTGCTGCTATCATTAGCACATCCTCGACATTGCCATATTGGCCCTTTTTGCATCTGTTCTCAGAAGTAAAGTGTAACTGATGGTATTATCTAAAGCCGTGATTCAATAATCTGGCTAATCCGATGGGACTTCTTAGAACTGGATGTTGTAGGACGGAACACTCGCTGCGCTCTTGGAAAAGTACGGCGCCTTAGAGTCAAGACTTGAAGTCATGGCGTGCAGGATAAAACTATTTCTGGGATTAAGAATATCTCTCTTGGAAAATTAACAAACATCCACTGCAGTCGAGTTGCATGTGGACACAGATGACGAACACAATATGAAAACTCCAAATTAATGAGAGAATAGTAAACAATTGAATATTTTTCATTTATTTCCGATTAAACTCAAGCAGCGGTCCTGCAGTCTGGCAGCGATTAAAATGCACGCTTGTTATGGGAATGCACTGGATTGGATGGCTCTATTATATGTGGAGAGTGGCTATGTTTAGACTGCAGCAAAACTAAGGTCATAAGAAGCTTTGGGGTGAAAAAAGAAAAACACATACCACCTCCTACCCTCCATCCCTTATTGCTTCACACTTTCCTGCAAACCCTGCCATTTCAGAGATTTATAAATAGTGTTAAGCCTGTTCTTGGCTCTCTTGTCGTTATGGGCCGCTCAGTTTGAGTGGCGGTTGTCACAGACAATTTCTATCATACGTTTGTAGAAAAAGGCTGTTCACTGAGGAGTAGAAAATTCTCTTTGAGGAGGCAAAGTCTTAGTCGGAAGAAAATTGGGGACAACAAAAGCTGATCTTTTCTGGCAAGTAATTGTGTGTGCCGTAAATATTCTAATTTTGCTCAGGTCTTCAAAGCCTTTGAGTTACTTTTACTTCGAGGAAAGGATTTTAGTGATGTTAGCGTTAGATGGCTTTGTCTAAATGTGCAACATAGTCTGAAGGGGAAACTAAGCCGGACTGTATTAATAAAACACCACAGCTACACCCAATATGTTTCTTATTGCCCAGTAGGTTAAACAAATCCTAACAAAGCTATGACCTATATTTTAATTTTGTGTTTGAAGTTCTAGGCAGCAACTAAGTCCACACTATGATGGCTGTTGAAGAAAAACAGGTAAATCTACATTCAGCATTGGAGAAGTAAATGATGTAATTGTCAGAGAATGTCTGGAGTGTTAGAGTTTGTTTCAGGGGGAAGTTCCTGATTCCTTTTAATAGATGTTTAGTGCTCAAACACAGGAAGTGCATGAAGATCTGCTCTGCTCGTGCAGATCTTTGCCCTCAAGTCCCTTCAGATACTCTGAAGTCTGCTTTGCTGGTACTCTTTCAACTTTTGATGCCTTCTAGTTCAGTGTTAAACACATTACATTGCTGCTTACAATATTCAATGCATTCTACAAACTTCTCCTAGCTGTTTAAACAGATTGATAGGGTCTCTCTGGGGATCTCTTACGTCGAAGAATCACTGTCTTTTTGTAAAGATTTTACATTTTGCTACACAGTGACTGTAGCAACGTTCATGCTAAAAAGGTCTTAAGAGCTTGATGGTTATTCAAACTGAGGCTTTTAGAGTGATAGTTTGGATCCTATGACGTGGGTCTTTGTGGAAAGGTTATGAACATTTGACATCTTCCCTGTTATAGATAACACTGAACAGTCTCAGTGATTCTGATCAAGAATGTCATAAGTGCATGAGAACACTGCTATAGATGACTGCATCACTCTGTTGTTTACATGCTGTTCTGTGTTTATTTGCAATAGAAGCTTTCTGTAGCACTAACCACCCAGTGTGTAACATTTCCAACCAGACTACTACTTATGTTTTTAAATCTAAAATCACTATGAAACTATTCTGTTATTCTGTATTCTGAGTTAAAAAAAAAAAAAATGCATTTACCAGCAGCTACAATTTGACCAGTTGCAGTTGTATTTCATCATCTTTGAAAAAATTTCTGTGAAGTTTAAAAACTTCCTCCAATGACATTCCACACAAATGCACACTTAGGGCCTTGGGGGTGAGCACACTCAACGGCACCTGGAGGGGGGATCTGTTCACGCAGCCTCGCCTCTGGTGCCGGTGCCCACTTCCAATTTTAAGCTGCATCTAGACACTGAGGGTCGGATGGTTGTGGAAAATCAGATAGCACTTTACATTTTCACAATAAGTGCTGAATTCAAACTTTCATCAGCTTAACATTAAAACCATGACTTTATTCAGTTTCAGGACCAGATCATGCAGACCAGAGAAAATGCAAAAGTTCTTTTCATGCAGCCAAAACTGAAATCTGCTAACTAGTGTACTTAGGATCTTAGAATACTGAACTAAGGTTTTGAACCACATCAGTCTAACTCACAAATCCCTTGACATTAAACTAGAACTGCTAACTTCAGCCCAATCCTGATTACTGAACATTACTTCTAAATCCTTTTTCCCAAGAGATCCTAAGAACCAGCATTCCTCCTTCTTCACCACATTCTGTTTACATCCTATAACATTTAGCTGCTGAACGACAACTGCTATGTATCTTTAGAATAATTTCTAATTTATTTGCTGGATTGAGAGAGTGTAAAATGAGCTCACAGGTCATTTGAAGGGCATGGGTTAATTGTCAATATCTCCAAACTCGGTTGCAGAGCTCTTATTATGAGAATGACTTGAAAATACTTTTGTATAACAATGGGTCAGCAAAGCACTGTGCTTCTTCATGCCTGCAGGGGTCAGATTTAAAGAGCAAGTCACCCCCACATTAATTAGTTTTGCTGATAAACTGTATAAATGATTATCTAATAGTGTTGTAGACGTGTAGTCATTATTTTGGCATTTTTAGTGCATTTCTTTTAAAATATAAATATTCTCTCTAAAATCACCAGTGTTGCGCCCTCTTCAGGTTAAAAGTCTGCACTACATTTGAATTTGAATCAGCCAGCGCTATTGGCTAAGCAGTGATTTGTGATGTTAGCTAGTATTTGTGACGAAACTGCACGGCACTGCATGTGAGTCTCGGCCACTCAAAAGCCGATACAAAACAATACCACTCAGGACTGCCTGCCTCTTTCAAAAGACCTTCCTTCATTTGCTCTCTTTCTTCTGGTGAAAGAGGTGGAGAGAAATCCTCCAGACTAGTAAGCATGCTGCTGTTTCTCTGTCCGAACGAGGTGAATGTTAGAGTGGGTGTTTGTTAGCAGGTCATTGGAGAATCTCCGATTGGGGAGGGCAGTAGGAGTGCTGCTGTCAGTGTCCCTGCCGCAGCTCCGCCCTCTCGGTCTACCTTTTGTCTCCTTTTGGCGCATTTTTCAAACAGGAAGTGTGGGTGGAGTTAGACAATGGTAGGGGGGTGACTGACTCTTTAATAGTATGTTTTTTGTCATTGGCTTATATATTTTTATGAATCAGTTTTAAACTTTTAGTAAGTTTTGCAGGTCTGTTGCACCATGTCATCGGAAACTAGTATCATCCTTTTAATCAGGATTTTTGTACAGTTTTAAGTAACCTCATTTTCAACCAGCACATCATTTAGTAATGTGGTGTGCGACTTCAACACCAACATAGCATTTAACTGGCATTTATATGAAACATGTTTTCAGAGGACTGTTAGCCTTTGGTGTTTTTGTGTTTTTGTCTTGTTCAAGTTCAACAGGAAGTGACAAATGGCACCAACTCCAAAACCATTTGCAGTCACTTTTGCTCTGGTCCTTTCCCCTATATGTCAAGACAAAACTTGGGAAAATTGTGAAAAAGACCACCCACACAGCATAAAAAAATTCAAATGGAAAAAAAAAACATGCCTCCACCTTCCATCAGACCCTATGAGTTTGACCCCCCCACCTTCCATTTAGAGCACTTGCTCCTTGTTAAAAAGATCGAGGCCTGGACGAAGCGGGGGTGGTGATACCCCTAATGAAGATGAATATTCAGCTGAGTTGGAAAGACTCTTGGAAGCCTGCCCAGCCTGCACTTGCTGTTCCAGTCAAATTGGCAACAGGGGTTGGGGGTGGGGGAGGGTCTCGCAGCACTCGACTGAAGTGGGGAAGTTGGGTGGAAGGGGGTTGTGGAGATGATTCAGTTGGCAGACAAGCAGAAGAGACATAAGCAGTGTGTCTGGGAAATAAAAACAAAGTATAAACTGTATTTACATTCCCTGATCAGCCATATTTTTATGACCACTTTTAGATACCGGGTGCAACACTGATGCTGTTTGTATAATAAAAGGTTCTTACCCATCTTACTTCCTCTAAATATGTCTAATTGACAAACTGAACATTGCATTTTGAGTAGAAGTAGATCAAAACATGGCTAAATATTACGTAGCATAAATACTAGAGCTTTTTTTCAAAAGAAGCTTGGATGGAATCAATTCAGTATCTTCTGAAATATTGCGTGCACCTATTATAGGAATCCTTTTACCACGCCCTTTCTCTGTTGCCATGCCTTAGTGGACAGTGGTAAATTTTATGCTAAAGAGCTGCAAACATATTCAGCTTTTTGTGTAGTCTCATGGAGAATAAGGAGTTCATGGCCTTGTTATATTGACATGGTAAGTTATAATGAAATGTTCATTTTTGCTTTTAAATCTAGCAGACACAAAATTACAGACTGACTGTAAATCCTAATGAGACTTTTGGAACTGAACATTTTGCACAATTAGCTTGAGAATAGCTTTGCAGGGGTCACAAAGGAAACTAAAATGATAGAGTAGCTTCTAAAATGCTTTTGAATCAACAATATTAACTGATCTTTGTAGCTGACATGGATTAAGAAAACACATTTTTGTTGAAAGTTAAAAAAAGATAGTTTGAGGCCACTTTGATGTGGTTTCTAAGAGTTAAATGAGGACTTGTCTTCGTCTTCACACACACACACACACACACACACACACACACACACACACACACACACACACACACACACACCATGCACCTTCAATTTAGAGTACTTCTTCTTCATTAAAAAGACCAACAACCCCCAACATGTTGGTTTGTCCACCATTCTCTGAGGCTATTTTTCTCTTGGTTCTCTTGGTTTCAAAAGTACACTGACCAAAGTTGCTGAAATCCTTAAAAATGATGTCAACTCAGCATCCTGTAGATTAGCCACAACCACCTGGTAAAAGAAGCTGGTCTTAAACGTTCCTTAAGGTTTCCTAATGGAATTCCAAGTTCTTGACAGACAACCAAGAAAAGAGATGGAACAACGCTTCCAAGTAAAACAGTCAGATGTCCAATCAGAATTTTGTCAAAAGCTTTCAGATGGGAATGTCTAAATATTCCCATATTGAATGAATTTGCCTTACATGTATTCTGTAACTTATTTTATTTTTCAGCATGATACATCGACAGGTGGCGATGGTGGATCAGGAGTTGGGTGTTGTTCCTGTAACCAGTGAGCTTCTGGTTTGATCCGCGGCTCCGTCAGTGTCGGTTGTCCTTGTTCAAGACACTTCCCCTTCCTTACCTGCTGGTGGTGGTCAGAGGGACCGGTGGCCCTGATTGTACAGCAGCCTCACTTCTGTCAGTGTTCCTCAGGGCTGCTGTGGCTACAGTGTACCTCATCATCATCAGCATGTGAATGGGTATGTAACTGACTGTACTGTAGTGTAAAGCGCTTTAGAGTACTTTGACTTAATAAAGAGCTATGAGGCCATTTTCAGCTCTTAGAAGAACAATGTACAAAACACTGGATTCTTAAAAAAATATGATAAGCACCACAAGAACTTTAGAAAACCTGAAATAATAAATAAAATTAAAACTGAGTGTTATGTGCATAAATGCATGTTGCATCTTTTTCTACCACCAGCCTGCAGCATGTCTTCACACATTTGTAATCAAAGCAGATTTCTGTAATGAGACTTAAAGTTATGTCACAGGAGGCTTTCATTCTGTTGAACCTTTACTGAGTTTTACACCCTCTGAAGTACTGAACATATAAATGATGCACAAGATGATAAGGCATGACACTGTTTTTAATCAGGAAGACAAGTCAAATGTTATTTACAGTATGTTATGTTTAACGACAAAATAAAAGCTACTACAAAGTAACAGAGAAGCAAAAAATAAAACAAAACAGGACTGATAGATTTTTAATGGTACTTTTTAAAAGAAGGCTAGCCAGGGGTGATTCTAGGATCTAGCCTTTATAAGGGGTCAACCCCCATTGAGCAGCTAACAGTGGTTTGGGGGCAGAACAACAAGGAGTCGGTTCAGAGATCTTCAGAACATTTTCAAAGAACACTTCATGATCCGTCATTTCAGTGGATCAGATCAATATATTTCAGAGTGTTTGGCCATGATTGTTAAAAGTAAATTGTGACAGATTTGTCTCCAAAAGAGAGAGAATTTCAACTGAGAATGTGCTTTTTAAGCCCAAGTCATTCAGTCAAAAACATCATTTAAGCTAACTTTAAAAATTTGAACTCTGTTAAATGAAATCATGGTATGACATAGACAAACTGTTTCTCTAATCTACAGAAAACTAATTAAAAACAACAGGGCAGGATGTGACTTACAGCAAATTTGGGAGGCTTATTGATTTTCTAAACACAGAAATTACAATAATGATTTTGTGCACGTTAACCTAAAGGTTTATGTACACAGAACCAAATAGACTCTGGGCTTTAATGTATCATCTAAAGTCTGACGTACATTAAAGCTATCAGCCTAAAACCATGAAAACCTCGAGTCCATCACACTTTACAGCTTTAATTATTCAGAGCTACAGACCACAAGTGGACTGAACTGTTAAACTGAAATAGAAAGTATACTTTTTCATGAACTCAATAGTTTTAAATGAGAAGGAAAAGGTCAAACCAGAATAAAAGCAAGTCAAATAACTGCAGCAATCTTTAATGAGGTTGTGTGAACACGTTATACTATCTACTAAAGGAATAATAATGGCTTTCTGACCAAATTTACAACAATAAACAGTTTTTGTTTCATTAACTCTAAGATGGAGATGAGCTGCAGAAAAACTTCAACAATCATCATGTCTCTGAATCACACAGAACATAAATCTTTTGTTTTTTCTCAGACGTGAAGAAATAAAAACTCAGATATTTGTGATGTATAAAAACTCTACATGCTTTAACAGACTTTTTTTTTGGGGGGGGGGGTGCATAGCCATTTGGAAAAACTCACATCTCTCAGCTCTGTCTACCCACAGAGTTGAACTAAGAAAGAAAACCTCTGCTTTCTCTTTCAAAATAAAAGCTGATTTCAAAGTAATAGCAATTTATTTCAAATTTGCGACTCAATCACGTTTCATTTTGGCAAAACATAATCAGAATTTAATGATTCATAGTTTATTTAGAACTGTCATTATTGACTTTGTTTACATTTGAGGGTCTGCAAGCATTTCATTCATTCATATAGACAATCTGTTGAACCTATGGTGAATGGCTCTGACTGATTCCTCTATAGAGGAACCATTGATGCCCATTCAAATACAGACACAGTCAGACGAGCAAGTAAAGAAGTGACATATCATTTTATTCATTCACAGGAATGTGGACATTAACATGTTACAAAAGCAGATTAGAAATTCATTCTTGCAAAAATGAGTTGTTGTAACTTTTCTTTTAAAGCCACAATGTGTAATAGTTTTACCTGTTTACTACCAAATTCTGTGTATCCAGTGCACAAACTTGTCCTTTTTCATTAATATTTCTCACCAACATCAATTCTAAATATTCCTCTCAGCTTCAAATTTTACATTTTTAATACATAAATTGTGGTCGACGCTCCATGGTCATCCTCCATCTTGAAATACGGTAGCTATTTAGGGACATACGAGCTCTGAGTTACGCGTTTGCACTATGACTGTAACCTGAAAGAAACAGCAGAGGGCAGCAGTGCGCCGTGGAAGCATGGCGTCTGACAATTCAACTAAGAAGAGACGAGACTAGCTGTTACACTGTTGCTGGACTTTGTTAGTTTGAATAACAAACAATGAAATCAAAAGACACATCAAATATGTCAGGTCTTATTGATTTCCAACACTCTGCAGCCGCATATGATGAGAACCCCGCCCGCAACAGCTAGACACCAGCATCCAAGTGTTTTTATGACTCACCTCAGCTGATCTTTTCTTCATAATAAAGCTCCCAATCCGGTCCCAACATATCAGTTCCAAAGTCCTTCTTCAAGAAAGCTCCTACTATTAAAGTCTCCTCTCTTACCGCAGCCTGCCGTGTCTCTCCCAACGGTGGTCCGCTAGCCGGTAGCCATGTTAGCATTAGTTACCGGTAGTTTATTTCCACAGCGTGTCCCCGGCTCCAGCCAAACCTCATCGGCTATCCGATCGCTAAACAGCCAGTGGTTGATGTTAGCTCCATCTCGATCCTCATTGCGGCGCACACCGATCAGCTGATGGCTAACCGGCAGACTCTTGTTTACTCCGCTGCTCTGATCCACATGACACCGGACGCCACAGCTGATGCCACCCCTCCTCCGTGTGTGAATCGGTGACAGATAGCTATGCTAGCTTCCTTCAGGACTGGTAGGTTGATACAACAGCTAACAGCAGTGTTTCCCCTAGAAATGTTCACAGCCGTGATGTTTGTTGACTAAGGGGGGTGTAGGATAGCGCCGCCTCGTCGCGCGGGGGGGGAGGGGTGCGCGTGCATCGTCTTGTCGGGGGATGGGGAGGGGGGGCTACGTGTGGCATTATGCATTAAGACTGAACACTCATTAAAAAATGTTTTTTACCTGCTTGAGTAGTTATATGCTTTGTGTGGGTTAGGCTACAGAGACTGGAAATAAATCAATCTCATGCTTTTTTATAAAAAAACGAACCAGATAGCTGGAGTGAATGCTGGAGGTGGTGCCTTTTTGAGTGGGCCACCGTAGCTGCAATACTTACTCGAAACTGCATGGCGCTAAAGAGTCGCAGTTTTTACCATGATTTCTATGAATATCACTGATAGGGCCTTTAATTCAAAGCTACGAAGTGGGGTGGCAACTGGGGTCACAAAACTTTTTATTTATATTTTGGCTGGTAAACACCCCCACCTCACACCACTCTGGTGGATCTGCCCCAGTCACTTATGTCTCTTCCATTCTGTTGAATGACAATAATGAAGTCTGAGTAAGAACAAGGAGTCGTACAGGCTGGATCAATCTTTAGCTCTCTTATGCAGATGGTGTTGACACGATAATAACAGATTGTGTTCATGAAGATTAATCATGATCATAGAAAAAAACACATGCGAGTTAAGCCCGGTTCACACTGCAGGTTTTTAAATAGTAGGCCGATTTCCAAAGCATGAGAGACAACACATGGTGATAAAAAATCATGGGTATACCAGTTTTGATCTTACAGTGTGTGGTGTACAGATACTCTGCAAACATTATATACTACAGTCTGACCATTTTACTAACGAACATTCCCCACAAATGTGACTTTGAAATAAACAAACATGGAGGAGGAGCGTGCTGTGCACTTCCATCACCTTGCATTCTGATTGCAGACTACGAAACCCTTTGGATAACCTCCTCTAACACAACAGAGTCACGATTTTGGTCCCTCTGCCCCCTTAGCTCTGATCACCCCAGACCTCCTCCACTCCAGACCCAAACCTGCCCCTGTTCACCAGAAACCAGCCTGCATCACCTCAGTCACTCCCCTCAGCCCAGACCAGCCTCCAGACTTCATTACCCATCATACCCCATTTCCCATCATGCCCCGCACCGGACATCTGCCCCACGTGATCAGCGTGGGAGTATATGGGGAAGTGAGAATCACTATTCATGGCTCAGTCAGCGCTTCAGCGTTCTGGCTCATCAAGCTTCCCAATCGTTACCAGAGCCACACCAAAGCTATCCAGACCAGTCCAGTAAGTTTCCAGTCCAGCCTGTCGGCGATTCGTAAGTCGCTCTTTTCATTTCTGGAACCGTGCACGCTTGTCCTCATATGAGCTGCGCGCCGCAGCTTCCTATATTAACTGTCCATTACCCAGTGTCAATTCTCCACGCTTGGGTTATACAACACGCCACAGTCCTACTCATGCTGTTGTGTGTTCAGTCCAGTCCAGCCAGTGTGTGACAAACAGGACTACAAAGGGCCAAGGAGGTCACTACTGAAAAAAGGCCTAAAACTGTAGTTGATTTCTGCCAAAGTTTCATTGATAAGCTACAGATAGCCACAGGGATAATGTTTTATAGACATATCAACCTAGAGTGGACTGCTACAGGTGCTATGCCTCAAGGAAACAAAGGGTGCAAGAGTGTACAATGAAAGAAAACCCCTTAGATTAAAATTTGTTAGCAAACATCAAAAACTATTGTGAGAATATCACAATGATGAGTTCCAACCAAAATTGCACTTGAAATAAATTAGAGCTAAACCTGGCATTGCTGAAAACTGCAAGCAGAAATAAACTAGCTTGTATAAATAACCGTGGAGATTTAACCAGCCTGTAGGTGTTGTAAGATACTGTTGCCAATGCTTTTGTGACCAAATACAATCTGCTTTACTGCTAATTAAAGATTTTACGGTTGAACTTTGTATATTTTTAATCACCAGTGGCCTAGTTTGGTTGGGTCTGAACACTGCATGGAGCTGCCTTCAAGCAGTTTTCAGTTGAATACATAAAATCTTTTGAAGCAGTTTACTGACATTGTTGACCTTTTCAATACAACCAGCTGGTGTTTATGATTCCTGGTTGTGTGTAACTCCCGTTTAGAGCGATGCTTTACAAATACTATTTGGACGTGAATAAAGAGTATTCACAAGCAACAACAGTTGTTTAAAACAGTGTTTATTAAATAGACTGGTAATATTAGGACATCTGGTTGCAGAAGAAACTAGACAAAGCCTGTGAAGATCCATCAGGTCTAACATCAGCCCAGGGGCCATTTCCGGCCCCTAGAATGCTTTTGTGCAGTTCCCAATGGCTTTATTAGAAAGGTGGCAGAAGTACTTAAACAAGGTGCTCAGCAATTGTGGTCCTCAAAGAAAAAGAAGAAACAATACAAGTTTCTCATGAAGGCCTAAATGATTCTGATTGGTATCATAAATTGAAAATGACTTGTTTGTTTAAAATATATATATATATATATATATATATATATATATATATATATATATATATATATATATATATATATATATATATATATATATATATATATATATATATATATAAAACCTATTTAACAAGTATCAAGTGCTTTTTATGCAGTGAGTGCAACTCAAAAGTGCTATACAGGATTTGTGTCTGCGTGTGTGTGTGAGTGTGTGTGTGTGTGTGTGTGTGTGTGTGTGTGTGTGTGTGTGTGTGTCAGAAACACCAAATTGTTTCATTTGAATTCATTCTACCAAAATATGTTTCAAATTCTGCACTTACAGACAGCAGTGCCATGAATAAATAGATAAATAAGTCCATTAATTAAACATTGTATCATTTATTTGAATTTTCTGCTTCATTGATTTAATGGATTCATTTTCTCAATTTTATTTTTGTATGAAATAATAATAATAATGGATTGGATTTATATAGCGCTTTTCAAGGCACTCAAAGCACTTTCCATTATTCATTCACTCTCACATTCACACACTGCTAATGATGGTAAGCTACTATGTAGCCACAGCTGCCCTGGGGTGGTCTGACAGAGGCGAGGCTGCCATTCTGCACCATCGGCCCCTCTGACCACCACCAACACAGGTAAGGCGGGTTAAATGTCTTGCCCAAGTACACAACGACAGCAACAGACTGAGTGGGATGCAAACCTGCGACCTTCCGATTGAAGGGCGTCCACTTAACTCCTCTGCCACCATTGTCCTGTTTTAGGGCTGTTTTAGTCCACAAATAAAGAAAAAATACACGATAGGGCAGAAGGTTTCATTTTATTTCATTCCCACTAAACTGAATTGCTCACCTGTGTTTAACTAAAAGGATTTTGCATGAGTAAAACTTACAACTGTCTGTTCTGACTTTTAAATATCCCACAAATAAAAATAATGACGTTAATTGAAAAGTGGATGCTGATCGTAGCGGGGTTTTAGCTCTCTATGGTGCCATGTGCTGTCATGGTTGAGGCTACCTTTGGCCACAGCTGCAAGCACATTCCCATTGCCAGGTGGAGAGAGGAGATGGAGAGAGCCGGCGGCCATTAGCTGTGTTGGCTATTGGAAGTGAAAAGAGGAGGAATGTGGGGCAGCTTTGCCACCCGTTTGAAGTAGAGACAGCTTGTTTGTGAAGTGGAGGCTGAGCTATCAGCTTTCATGTCCTGCTCTCATGTGACCTGGGGAGACCTCAACTTCATAAACCATATTGACTATATCCCCTAGAAAAAAAAAGCCACAATCTATTCCAGCACTTATGGGGCTTGGAAGCCTGAAGCTTTATGAAGTGAGATGAATGGGTGAGCACTGGGGGTTTTAAGGCAAACCCTCTCTGAAACATTCAAATATGCTCACATGTTGACTCATTACCTGAGTAATAAATAAGAGGTTTAGGGAGTGATGTGACAGCTAATTTCAGGCTGAATAACAATACTGATGCTGTGACATTTGATCACGATTCTTTTAATGATACTGTCACACCCCATCAGCATTCCCTCTATGATGCCGTAAATGATTGTGTGATTAAACACGAATTAAAAGTGAAACCATGAAATTGCAAGTCCTCCCACCACCTTCTCTAAAGTTGAGACGCAGCGCTCTTAACAGGAGTTTCTGACACAACTGCTGATCCAGCTCTCAGGGATGAGGGCTTGGGAGACTTAGACGGTTTTTTGTCGTCTCTGCATTTCTACGGAGGGAATTGGCAGATTATTTGGTCAACCTCGATCGGTTCCACCACAGCTTAGGGGCATACATGCTCGCTGACTAATATTGCCCAGAAATCCATCAAAGTCAAAGGGCTTGTCCCCCTTTCAAACCTTGTGTGTTCCAATCAAGCACCCAGTGCATCAAAGCCATCCCAAACAGAGGCCGTACCCCGCCTGCGACTGACGCTGACAGATCCCAAGGAAAATAAATTATGCTGTCTGTGAGCATGAAAGTGCCTACTGTAATGTCGAATGAGACGACAGTTAACTTTAATCTTTAAAGCTCCCCTATGACAAAATGCAGTTTTCCTTTACTGGTTTCATATAGCTAAAATAAAATGTTAATATGCTTTCACTTCCTCCAGAGCTTCTGCAAAGTGAATGTACTGTTGAGGAATCATGGGTTTGCTTTCAGTCAAACTTGAAGGCTTTCAACAGAAGAAGACACAAATAAAAATACAAATGAAGCAATTTTCCAATCAAATCTATAGTTTCAATTCACTGGTCGACCTTCCACTTCTGATCATGAGATTTGAGTGATGACCAAAAGAACAAGACTGTAAATACAAGCAGTGAGTTTACTTCACAAGGTGGCAGCGCTCACCCTTGAGAACGGTTCCTCCAAATATATAAATATATATATATATATATATGCAGGTCCTTCTAAAAAAAATAGCATATTGTGATAAAGTTCATTATTTTCTGTAATGTACTGATAAACATTAGACTTTCATATATTTTAGATTCATTACACACAACTGAAGTAGTTCAAGCCGTTTATTGGCGTTAATATTGATGATTGTGGCATACAGCTCATGAAAACCCAAAATTCCTATCTCAAAAAATTAGCATATTCCAACCGACCAATAAAAGAAAAGTGTTTTTAATACAAAAAAGGTCAACCTTCAAATAATTATGTCCAGTTATGCCCTCAATACTTGGTCGGGAATCCTTTTGCAGAAATGACTGCTTCAATGCGGCGTGGCATGGAGGCAATCAGCCTGTGGCACTGCTGAGGTGTTATGGAGGCCCAGGATGCTTCGATAGCAGCCTTAAGCTCATCCAGAGTGTTGGGTCTTGCGTCTCTCAACTTTCTCTTCACAATATCCCACAGATTCTCTATGGGGTTCAGGTCAGGAGAGTTGGCAGGCCAATTGAGCACAGTAATACCATGGTCAGTAAACCATTTACCAGTGGTTTTGGCACTGTGAGCAGGTGCCAGGTCGTGCTGAAAAATGAAATCTTCATCTCCATAAAGCTTTTCAGCAGATGGAAGCATGAAGTTACTTGAAGCCTATGGGAGTGTCCAAACTCTGTATCTGAAAGGCGGTGATCTCGCCGCACACAACACCAGCCTTGGGCGGTAGCTCTATCGCCCTTCGGGCTTCCGAAACAATAACGATGAATTCCCGTTGCTATATGTTTGAATTTCTTGTCAGTAATTGGCTGGCTGCTGCACTCAGGCTTGGGCGATCATTCTGTCGCCTCGCCTCCCTCCGCCGCTGTGGACACGTGACAGGAAGTATGTCAACGATTCGGCCGTGTTAAAAGTATGAACATTATTAAACTACAATTAAATGCAGATTACACACAGCACTTACAGTCCATATGGTGTATAGATCGTTTATTTTTAAATTTTAGTTTTTTTTAAATATATTTTGGTATTCCTATCTTCTTCTTCCTTTTCCTGTGAGACTGGTGGGGCGTGGCCCTAGCGCCCCCTATGGACGAGCCGCCACTGGAAATAAGTAATTTCAAATAACGCCATGGTCCTCTCTGTGTTGTTTGTGTGCATGGTGTCCAGTAGCTGATATTATAATTAATATAGTGTTTTTTTGTTTCATAAACCTGATTGCTTGGTGCCCCCCTGGCCGCTCGGTGCCCTATACGCACTGTGCGTGATGCGCGTTTAGGGAGCGCCGGCGCTGTCTACACATATCAATTATCACAGAAAAAAATATTTCAAGCTTTTTACTTACTTGAGTCCTGATTTATCCCATCCATAACAACAAGAATATGTATTCCACAGCAGGCTCCCAGGTTGTATGACTTCATGGCCAGATAAACAGGTCTATTTACACATTCTACCATTCAATAGTGTTGCAGAACTGAACAATAGGATCTATTAGTAATGTAAATGTGGTTTTAAAAAGAAGAAAAAAGGGGGAAGGTTTATTTTTGTAGCCTTAAATGTGATGTTGTAATATTACAACCGTGGGTCTCTGGGGGTTAATGGGCTTGTACTATCCTACATCTGTGACAGTCTCTCATTGTAAAAGCAAGGCAGAGAAACAAGGTCTTCTGGTAAATTTTATCTACATGTTCCAAGATCTATACAGACAGTAGGGGGATCATTCATTTTTGATGGTAGCTCCAAAGCTATGGAACAAACTCCCACTTGATCCTGGAGTGTTGTTAACTGTGTTTAACCCAGCTATTTTTGCCATCTAAAAATAGCGTTATATTTTTTTATTATTTTTTATAGTGGTTTTTAATTATTTTAAATGGCTCTGATTTTTATTACTTTTATAGTAGGTTAAATTGTTTTCAATTGGCTCTGATGTTTTACTTTTTATAGTGATTCTTAATTATTTTATTGACATTTTTATTGTTTCTTTTTTTCATATAAAAAGTTAAGCACCCTCGGTTGGGTAAAGCGCTATATAAATAAACATTGATTAATTGATGATTGAAACTCAAATCATTCTGTGTACTTTTTGAGTTTCATATGCATCTGGGTTAGGGTTGGTTAAACATTCTTCAGATCAGATGTTGCATCAAAAATGAATGGTCAAGCACGGAGATCACATTAAACATTTAAAAAATTACAGAAACAGACATGACTATCAAGTTTATGTCAGCGTTCTTCTCATTTCCTGTGTGCAGTGACTTTTTTTTGGTCACATTTACATTCTTTACTTCTCTCAATCAGATCCACCTGTTAGTCTTCACTGAAGTGGGAGGTAGTTGGAACATTTTGTGCAGGAGAATCTTTCTGGTGCATCAAACATAAACTTTTATGGGACTTCCTTTAGAGAAAGAAGAAGCCCTGTTTTACAAACCAGGAGCTTCTACATTCAGTTATGACATCCATCATCTCCGACTGGGACAAAAACTTGTGTTGAACCTGCTTCAGGATGGAATAAGAAGCTAGAGTCAGGATGACATCAGTCATGTTGCTTCATAGGAACAAATGGATGGAAATTGGTCTTATATATGAGTTCTGCAAAGGATTTCACTACGTATTGGTCATTTATATTCATTTGATTCCCCTAGTAAATAAATATTAGCACAGGAACACAACTGAGTAAATGTTAGAAGTCTAAACTTTAATGAAAGCCTGTAGCAACATTTACTAAATAAATATAACAAGCAATCAACCACCACCTTGAACTCATGAACCCTCATATAGAGAAGTCACTGAAATACTTGAAAATGTAAAGTTTCAAACATTGCAACCCTTCAAAGTCTTTATTTTTCTTTATTTGGTACTGCTTTTTCTCACTTTCTAGTTTGTGTGTGTGTGTGTGTGTGTGTGTGTGTGTGTGTGTGTGTGTGTGTGTGTGTGTGTGTGTGTGTGTGTGTGTGTGTGTGTGTGTGTGTGTGTGTGTTTACATTTTCAACTTTTTTCACTTTTGCTATTTTTTTTATTGTGCTGTTAAAAATGTTTCTGTTTAAGAAAACACTGAGTCAGGCTACAAATGAAGACGTACAAAAAGTTAATGTCTAACAAGTTTGAATTTGAAGGGCATTTGCAAGAATTCTGCATTCCCTGATGGGCATCGCCCCCTCGTAGTGGCTGGATTAAACAATTTAACTCAACAAAAAAAAGAACGAAATAATCTGGAGCTGCACATAAATTTTGATTTGTAAAAACTGATGAGTCAAAGTGAGATCTTTGCCTTGATATAGTAATTTTTTTCTTCTTACCTGAAGCAAGTTCAGGTAGGTAAAGCTCTTCCTGGCTCAGCAGGAAGCCCAGTTCAAATGCCAGGCATATGCACACTTTGCATTTCCACATTCCTTGTGGTTGTGGGTTGAAGCACGTGATAGAGGAAGAGTTATTCAGCACAGGTCCCACGGGTTGGCTGTCTGCTCGTTTGTTAATGACAAGCATTTGGGGTAGTCATCGATTTCCTGTGGTACTAATTAAGAGTAGACTCATTAAAACGTTTGCAATACATCCTGAGTTAACTTTGCAGCTTGTTTTCTTTCCTCTCTCCTTTCAATCTGCTCCGATTGTTCATCTTTTGTTGATGCTCGTATGTTCTGATCACAGAAAAAATATTGAAATACTATATCAGCATTGGTAGAACACAACCAAACTGGAGCAATTTTAACCCTTGGAGGTCCCTTAAAAGAAGCAACATTGGGGACCCTTAGCACAAAAAAATGTCCTTGATAAAAAGGTGTAATTAAAATTATTTAATGTTTCATAAGTCAGATTTTTTTTTACACAGATTCCATCCTTGGCTTCAGCACTCACTAAACAAAATAAAATATGTGTGTGTTTTTTAGGTTTAACCCCTTTAATGTCAGGTTTTATTAAAAAAAATCTGCATTGTAAAAAATTTGTTTTAAAAAGCACTGCCTGCACAAAAAAATGCACGAGGGACCTCTAAGGGTTAACCCAGTGGCAGATGTATGTGGTTTCATATATATATATATATATATATATATATATTATAATTATATAGATTATTATAATTTATAGATTTTTTTTCAAACTATAGGACAGTATTGTGTTTTTTTAATGAGAACTAATGGTGGGAAGCTGCAGGCTTTGACTCCAGTTAAACCCACTAACACTGAGACGGATTTGAGCAGACGTCCATTTAGGAGAACAATCTGTCTTAAAAGCCCAGTGCCTCTCATTCCGAGCAGCCATATTGATCCATCCAACTGTTCCGTGTGTGTGTGTGTGTGTGTGTGTGTGTGTGTGTGTGTGTGTGTGTGTGTGTGTGTGTGGTGCCAGGTCAGATATCTGTTCATGGTACCTTCCATTGTCCACATGCTGCTGCCTGACCGCAGTTCACAAGGTGATTTGTTGTTTTCTGTTTATTTTCTCCTTGTTAAAAAGTTGCACCACCTTGTCACTCTACTCCCTCAGGACACACACACAGAGTTATGCATCCTTGATTCAGAAGGCACACTGTTACCATAATTCACTTGGAGACGTCTCAAGTCTTTACCATGACTAATCCTGATCCCAAGCTTTTAATTTAACATGGCAGCTTCTAAACTATGAGGTGATTTTTTTATCCTAATAATTTGAGTGTGGGAGCAGATCAAAGCCTTCATCAGATAATTCAGATTTAGACTACATGGGTATGATATGCTGAGCATCAGATTCATTGTTGCCAAACAGTACAATAACTCTAAAAGAAGAAGAAGAAGAAGAAGAAGAAGAAGAAGAAGAAGAAGAAGAAGAAGAAGAAGAAGAAGAAGAAGAAGAAGAAGAAGAAGAAGAAGAAGAAACACATTTTTGTAGGGAATGTGTTATAACATTTTTTATCATCACTTATGATGTTGCATGACCTCATGATTAGTTTTTAAGTAAATATCTAAATGTAATCAGTCTTGAACATGTCCCACATTTTCCCAGCCTAATTTGCTTTTTCTTTACATTTAGCTGGTTTTGATCTGGTCACAGACATCAGCCAACACATGCTTTTTCAGTTATCTTTTGTATATATTTGGGTTGGAAATTTCTTTTTATTATTTTAAATAAAGCATTTTTCTGATATTTTCGCATTTTCCGCATAGGGGTTAGAACATTATGCTATTAAATAACCCAATAATCCCCAAAAAAGACAAAAGCTTCATTGTAATAAAGATGTTTTATATTAAAGGTGAAGTTCACTTAGAAATGAATAATACTTGTTCTTTTCGAAATGCAATCGGTCACTCTGAGCTTCACATGCAGGATGAACATGAAAATAGTCTTCTACACCTATCTCCAGCAATAGTCGCCGATAGAAAATAGACGGGGAAATTCTTGGGTCAGAAAAAGCCACACAAATTAAATTAGCACTCATGGACTCATCCATTTCTGCTCACAACGGGGAAGGCTGTTGTTGGTTTAGCATCCAGGAGAGAGTAGAGACTGTCTTCGCTAGTAGTAGCTAACCGTTAGCATTAGCAACTCCACCACACAGCAGAACTCCTCCAGGCGTGTGTTATTTGTGGAGATAAAACATCAACGTTGCAGAGCAAACAGAGGCAGTGGTAGAGTCGTGTTTCTGGTAACCAATCAGAGGCAAGATGTATGCGTATTATGAATAATAATGAGTAAGACAAATCCTGCCATTTTCTGCCCTCCTTATCTTTATTTGTCCTTCGACTAACTTCTACTTCCTGAAACAGGAACACCAGAGCTTTTCTCCACAGAGATCAACGCAAAAGGCATTCATATGAGAGACCTCTGCAAATGTATTGAAATAATGAATGCATGCCCTCTTTAAACATGCAACTTTTGAACTTCTTTCAACTTTTCATTAGTTCATCAGTAGTGCTGATCAAATGATGAAGTTAATAATTTCCATGAAGACAGCTAATCTATTGTTAGAGTTGCCTTTGGTTGTACATACATTTGTTCTTTTACCAAAGAGAAGATCCTGATTTAAAATGTGCTCCCCTCATTATTCACGACCAAATTGCTCCTATACTCACAGAACCTTTTCAGCTTAGTGGGGTAAACTGTTTTGGTATCCTTGGAGCTGTTTGGCAAGTCAAATCAGGTAGAGAGGTTTGTTCCTGACCTCCACAGAGAGCGCTGTGGTCTTCATTGTGATGCTGGCTCAGTGGTGTTTTTTTTTTTTTTTTGTGGGACCTTTAAAAAAAAACACTGCATACAGATGGACTCAATGAAGCTACTCCTGTGACTCCTGAAGCTGATTGCAGCACCAGCATTTATGGTTGTGTAGACAAAAAGATAAATGCAAAGAATTTATGGACATTTTATTACTCACACATTCTCTTTACATATTTTATTCAATACCAATTGTTGATTTTAAAACATATAAATCAACTGAATGTCCATGTTTTAACCCTTTAATACCAAATCCTGAGGCCTCTAGGTTTTTTTGTGGACAGCAACAGGGTTAACATTACCTTAATAGTTAAAACAATAATATAAACTGATTATTAGTTCATTTATCAATAGGTAAAAGAAGAGATGGTAAAATAGGAAAAATGCCAAGCTCTGAATCATTTTTAAGACTCTGTAATTTTGAAGACAAAAGCTTTTTTGGCACGTTTCCCACTAGTGAAAGACTAAAAATGAGGAATTCTCTAGGTTTTGACAACAAAATGTTTGCTCCTTCCTGGCAGCACTTACTTTTTATTGATAATAACCACGTGAACGCTGTAATAAGCATGATAAGGACTCTTGGGAAATTCAGTAAAAGCAGAAACCACAAATAATATTTCACAATTCCAATAATGCATTAATTGAGTTAGTACTATAACAAATAATTTGTGTTATCAGCAGGAATATGATCCTTTTTTAATGTCATTGTTTTAGGTTTTTGCCTCCCTAAATGTGGCTTGTCTTATAGAGACTGTCACATTTGGGATTCCCTGACCATCTCAAACTGAAGTAAAACTAAACTTGTTCCAATAACATTCTGATTTTTCACAGTTCACAAGACAAACTGTTGCTTTGTTGGCACTTTTTGAACATTTGTCCCATTATCATGGAAGGCACCCTCTTTCTCCCGTCATAATTTGCTGGTGGGCAGCTCTTGGAAACGAGTGGAGCGAACAGCCTGCAACAATATCCACTGTTAGCAGTCAACTCAACAAAAAGCTAATGAACCGTAGCAAACAGCTTGTGGGGTGTAGCAAAAAAGAGAAGTTACATCAAAAGTCCTTCATTGGAGCACGCTTAAGTGAGCAAACCATATCCTGAGGCTGCTAGAAAACAGACATAATCCATTGACATGTACACAAGTCAAAGTTAGATAAGCAGCAAACAACACTGCACCAAAGAGCATACAGCCCACGTTACAAGGATCCCACTGGAGTCACTGAAAAGTAATCTCACTTTTGAATTTGATTTAGTTTGATTTGTTAAACAGGACAGAAAAAATATTATTATTATTTTTATTATTATTATTATACCTTTGATGAACAAACTGTTGCTTCATCCATCACAGGTGCAATTAATCTTATTAAAAGCCTCTATTTTGCTGATGTATATTTATATACATTTAAATCGCTGTTTTGTACTATTTTGAAGAAATATTTGTAACATATAGATTATGTTCCCAGACTGCCTTGGCTCTTTTACAAGGGTTATCATTTTGTTTGTTTTTTCATGGATTTTGACCATGTGATCATTGTGGGTCTCTTCTCTGTTTAATTTATGTGACCTTAAAATTGCAAAAACATTAGACAACATTAAGAGATGTAAGCAACCACAATACAAATAAAATAAAACCTAACTATGCCATTTTATTTCTAAATTGAGACAATATTTGCTGCTACCCACATACCTTATTTTATACTACAATATTTGAACAGCCGTGCACAGCTATGAAAGAAAATGGCTTTGTAGAATTATGCTTCTGCACAATTTAGTAATCACCTTATGCACACAACTCTTTAATATTATGTGTTTGAGCTGTTAAGCTAACTTATAATTATGTTTTCTATTGTTGTCACTTAGACCTTTCCTTTTATTATTGCTATCATATTATTTACATTGATGTTTTCCCACTGTACATTAATCATTTTAAAATAACTATATTGTCATTTTGTGCAGAGCTGATGAAGACCCAAATGTAGGCAAGTGATCATGAAGAGCAGGCAGGTAAACTCAACTAATTTATTATTAAATCAGCGATCAGGCTGGATGCATACCAAACTGAACAGGAGACTAACAGGCTGACAGAAGTAAACAGGACTAACAAAGCTAACAAAAAGACCTGACACTGAACTGAACACACAGAAAGTTTAAATACAAGAGGACAATCAGGAGCAGGTGTGATCAATTACATGGACAAAACCTACATAATACATGGTTTTGTTCTATTACATCATTCTATAGCAATACAGTCAAAAAGAAATAAAACTGGCCCTTGCCATCTCTGGATCCTCCACCAGAGGACAGTAGATATTGATAGGACTGGATATGGCAGGTTATGTATGAAGGTACTAAACCTAATACTCCATCTGGATGCTTTAAGGCCAGAAGTACTTTGGTATGAATTTTCCATTATAGTCTGTTACGGCCACCGCCTGTATGCTCCAGTTGCTGCTGTTTTCTTCTGCTTACAGCACCTTGAACAATCCTAATCAGCACCATGGACAGCTCCACTCTGGAGGAGCCCTGCACAGCTGCACTGAATCACCCAGATGACTGCTGAATGAGCACCACCTTATAAAGGGGAGCAGCTCAGCCATGCTCAGGGGAGAGTGAGGATGCAGGTCCCCTGGTTTCTGATTTTTTTGACTGTTCACAGGAACTTGTGTATTTTTGATAAGCCATAGGCTGTAGATAACCACTTGATGTAGAGTAGATATTGCAACCATCTTAGAAACTATTCATTTGTTTAATAGCCGTAAGCTTTAGAGTCACTCTGTGAGAGCAAACTGGTTTAGGTTGATGTTTAAGTTACATCTATAGCCTTGAATTTAGTTTACTTGGCTTTCATAAAGCTAAGGCTAAACAAGTTGTCTTCTAGGAGTCCTGAGTTTTTTTTAGTAGCAGATCTTAAGTTGGGTGGTGAATCCCAGTTTTCTCCTGTAGAGGTTAATGTTAGTTTAGTTGATATACTCAAGAAGAGGCATTTTCAATTTGTTATTTATTGTGATTCTTTTGTGAATCCCTTTTTATTGCGTGGGTCTAGACAGCGACCAGCTCCTAGACTACAAAATAAAACCCTTTTTGCTTCACACTCTTCCTTATGTCATACCTCTTACTCCTAGCACAGCCACCTGGGGTCATCACAGCCTAAAATACTTAATGAGTTTTGTTTTTGAATTTAAGTGTGTTCGTTTTATCTCATTTTATCAAGAAAAAAAAGAATGTGTGAAAGTTATTAGAGCGTTATTAGAGACTCACATTTTATAAGGGTTGATGGTAACTAAACCATGAACAACAAATTATTTTGTATGTTGTGACCGGCCTTGAATATTTGATCTATTTGGTGCAAACTTGTACATCCTGTTAGTGTTTTTGTGAAGCGATGAGCGTGTACTACAAAGTGCAAGCAGCAATGTCTGCCAGCTAATGTTACAGCTGTGCTACTGGGGAAAAATGAAGAAAAAACTGTGTTGGGGTGTACTATGCTGAGGGATATTGTGCATTTTAAAAGCAAGCTTAGAAACTGGAGGTTGTGGGGGTAAACACTTAAAACAAAAATGGATTTCCTATTCCTCACACAACGCTGTAACTCCATGAATATGTATTCAACATTTCCAAGTTCAACATGCCGGAAAACACTCACAAGACATGTTGATGGAGTCTGCTTCAGTATTATTTGACACAATCCATTGTGTTCTCCTTTTCTAAGCTTAGACATGCAGCTGTGGTGAAAGGGCAGCATGGCAGGGTTGATTAGGTTTTTTGTTCCATCATCATTGATCACCAGGGACCCATTATGCTCAAGATCATCACGTCTCTAAAAAAACTTTTACTGTGAAGCACAAACAGGAAGTGATGAGTAAAAAGAGCTGAACAGTTGCTAATACATTTGAAAAGCAGATGAATAATGAAAGTGTTGATTTAAATGCCGGATCCACACCAATCTGGTTCATTGGCTCAGTGCATTTCTATGACTCACATACAGTGCAATAGACCATTTGTTGCTCTGACACAGTAATTGTGTTGTCTATGTGAACTAAAAGTAGACTGGGTGTCTGCTTCTAGTGGCGCATTCACATCTGGGTCGACCCGATCTAGCCCTGGGAGTGTAACTGTGTTCATATCTGGGTAATCTGTGTATTTTCCGTGCTCAGCCAACCAATTTTTTCAGACTTGCTCCCCGGCGGTCAGCTTTGTTCTCAGCCAACCTGACACACCCACTATGAACTGATTGGCTGGCTGAAGTGCATGCTTACCTACTAGTGGGAACCTCTGATTGGTGGGTAGAGTCAGCCAGCAGCAGCTTCCCGCAGGGTGGTAAACATCTTTGACTGCAGCTCGGTCCTGCTGCAGCAGTGTGAGGACGGACTGCTGTGCAGCGCCACTGTTCAGTGAGACGGTAGGAAGCTGCATGCTTCAAGTCAGCAGTGTTGTGGAAGTTACTCAAAAAAATGTAACTAGTTGCACATTACTAGTTACTTATCAAAAAAGTAATATATTACACTACTTAGTTCTTCACTTCTGAAAGTAACTTAGTTACACTACTTTCTGATTACTTTTGCACCCAAGAAGTAACCGGTAATATTGTTTTATTTCAAAAATGGCAGTGAAGATCTATTTTTTACAACTCGAGATGTAAAACAAGCACAAACAGCTGTGCTACATAAGTACCATTAAAAATGTAAACTTGTAAAAGGCTGTGATAACCTCAAGATACACATTTGACAATATTAAAATTACGTTAGTGGGCCGTCGACCAAGTAGTAGTGCAAACATGACCTTGTACAAATTACAAATGAAAATAAGACAGCTGACCATAGCTATGATAACCTCAATATACTACAACAGAGTAATAGAACCATTGTAGACAAAAAAAACAAAACACAAGTCTGTTTACCTCAGCCTTTGTAGTTGCCTTGCGATGAACATCAAGACGTCTGTTGACACAGTGTCGGTATCATACTGACGGAGCAGTATGCAACCCGCTACTCTGGGGCTCTTTAGCAACTAGCTTAGTGGCTGCATGTTGTCTTTGTGACTGTTTGGAAAGATTCGATGTCGAGTTTGCAGCCAAAGACAGTTGCTTATTTCCCAGGCATAGCTTGCTCAAAACTGTCAGGTTGTCTTTTCTCGCAACGAAGAAAGTGTAATGTGCATACTTCCATCTGTAAAATGTCGCCTTGTCCTCCTTAGCCTCTGCCATGTTGTTCTCTTCCCTTCCCTCCATGTGTGATTGTGTATGTGCTGTTGCAACTTCATCTCGTAAGATGAAGAAATCTCGTAAGAAAGCATCCTCAGAGCTCGTCCCTCTCTGGAGGAGACGACAGCTCAATTGAAACAAAAAGAAGCCCAAATGAATGATAAATGACCCACACTTGTATAGCACCTTTCAGAGTCAGAAGACTTCAAAGCGCTTTACACTACAGTGTATCATTCATCCATTCACACACTGATGGTGATGAGCTACAATGTAGCCACAGCTGCTCTGGGGCACACTGACCGAGGTGAGTCTTCTGAGCACAGGTTCCATCAGTCCCTCCAACCACCACCAGCAGGCAATGTGGGTTAAGTGTCTTGCCCAAAGACACAACAGCAGCATTCTCTGCCGGGATCAAACCCACAACCTTTCGATTACCAGGCAACCCGCTCTACCTCCTGAGCTACTGCTGTCCCTATAAACAAACAAATGTTGGTTTCTCTTTGTAGCGAGTAATATATTACAGGCATCTCCAAAGTAATGCATTACATTACTGCGTTACTGATAAATGTAAAGTAATTACTTTGTAATGCTTTTCACCCATCACTGCATGTCAGAGTATCCAAAAGCAACTCTGCTCACGGACGCTTTTATTTACTAACTTAAGGAGGACACCACAGACTTCTCCGCATGTCTTTTGCCCCGCCCACATGCTCAGAGACATCCACGTTCCTGAGAACAACAGACATCGTGGTGGGAATAAAACTTGGCCGCGGGGTGGGCACACAACCAAGACCGTGCTGGACTGGGCTGGATGTGAAAATGCTGGGTTGGTCATTTTGTTCAGCTTCAACTTTTGAAATCTAATCAGCTGTCCCACAAATCTAAATCTGGTAGATCATGTAAACACCAGTAAAATAGTAACCTGTAAAGTTACCTTACCCCCACATTTGACTATTCTTTACAGAACAGAACAGTGTCTAACCTGTAAAAATAGAAATATACAGATGGTGAGAGAAAGTTCCTAGTAGCTCTGGCAGAATGACAAACCTTTATTTATTTATTACAGTTTTGTTGACAGTCAGAGAAACAACAATGCCACGCTTCAAGAGGTGCATTCTGTCAGGAAAATAAGAGACTGATGTGCTGAAACAAAGGATTAACACATTTTGGGGGGATTTGTGGCCGTCTCTTCCATCATCATTGCAGCATTCTGACAATCAGATTAATTAGAATTCATGTCCTGTGACTTTTCAGTCTAAAAACTACCCTTTTGCCTAAGTCCTCTCCTCAGCCAGCTCTCTACAGCATAAATCCCGGCCCTTTTTCCCATGCAGGTGTTGGACTTTCAGCGTGAATGGCAGCATGAATGCTAATAGGCCGTTGTAATAAGGTCTTTGAAGTATGCAATACACTGTTACAGAATCATAATGTGAAAATCCTCTTTGAATCTGGAGACTCAGTTCTGCTTGACAGTATCAGGCCCCTCAGTCTGTCTCTCTGACTCCTTCTCAAAGCCCTGACTGTCTTCCCCTTTTTTGTTCCACTGCTTCTGCCCATTGCCCATCCCTCCCACTCCCCGCGTCTCCCCCATCCCCAGCTCCCCTACATCTTTTAACATTCACTTCTAGCAGAAAGGCTTGCTTTGCTCTGATAGGTTTTGGATGACAAGCAGGGTTTCCAAACACCAACATGTGGGAAGTAGCAATCCGTGGGAAAAAGTAAAGGAGTGGACCCACCAAGGAGGGTGCTGGATTATTGGTTTAGGAGAGAAATAATGGGGGGTTATGGTGTGGTGGGAGGGGGTGCGTTCAGTAAGGTAAATCATACTGGTTATATACTGCAATGACTAAGGGTTGAATGTTTGATGTTTTTTAATATAGCATTTAAGAGGAATGTGCAACTTATTCCAACAAACAAAATCTTTTAGCCATGAATATCTTTTTGGATGATCCACACTTTAATTTGTTCTCTTTGAAAGTGGTGCAATCATTTGGAGGGTTAAGAAACTTTTATCTGTCTGTGAACTTGTGAAACCAATCATTAGTTGGGATGGGCATGCAGTTACTGCAGCATTTGGAGAGAATTTCTATAGCGGGGATGTTAAACACCAGAACGACCTGCTAAGCTATAGTTCTAAAGCGTCGCCAACCCAGTTCTTGGTTTTTGGTAGCAACATGAGGATGTTTCTGATACTGGAAGCCCACATGATATCAGCTTTGAAGCATTCACTTCCTCATTTCTTACCTTTAGCGTTCCAGTTTCCACTCAGACCTGACTAATCATTGGGTTTTTTTGCACTGGTTTTGCAATACAGTCACAAAGACCTCTACTCTATCACCTTCTCTTGTGTTAGGGTTAGTACTGACCTGTTTCTGGCTTTTAAAGCATGACACAAACATGCACGTGTTTATTGTATGATGACTTTTTGATTTTGTCAGTAACCTCTATTTATTAAAAAAAACTAAGCAAAAACACTTTTTTCACTGAATTATAAAATGTTCTGATTAAAATGGTTAAAGGTACAATATGTAAGAATTTACTGTGAAATATTAACAAAACAGTCTAATGGCTCACTCATGTTGAAAGGAAGGTTACATTGAAACAGATTTCCTTCTGGGGGGGCATCACTTTTTCTCCTTTCAAAAAGGCCAAAGAGGGATGTAGTATTTGTTTACGAGCGGAGTTGCCAAGGGGTCGGCATTTGTAATTAAACATCAGCCGGCAAAACACAGCAGTCTTTTTGAAAGATCCTAAGCCAATCAAAGGAGTGACCCAAATGTTTTTTTCTTGAACCACTAAGAAGCCACGGCCTCTTTTTGCTTACTTTAATATCGGGTAAAGATGGCTAGAGGCTAACATTGAGCTAACAATGTTAACGGTGAATTAGAAATAATCAGCTCTAAAATATCTCAACCTACTTTTTCTGTTACCAATAACTTGATATTACAGTGAAATGTACATATTTATCTACTTATCAACTTACTGTGTATGACTCATCATCTAGAATTCCAGCGCTGATCCGTAACTGGCAACAGCCATGAAACTCACAAACAGGAGGGGGGAGGGTCTGAGAGTGAACTCGTGTTTTGAAACATAGCCTGCAGTACCAGAGTTTGACCACACAATATCATTCTTACTTCATTCAGTTTCAACCCCATTATAAAAATATTCCTAAGCAATAATTTGAGTCAAATCTGAACTCAGAAGTGTACAGTCAGCCATCTCCCTACCCTACCATGTGAGCTTTAGGTGATCCTCATTTTGCATTTCTTCTTCCTATTTACACAGATCGATGGGCATGAAAGACCACTACAGCACATTTCCAATCTGCAGCAGGAAAAACCTATCCTGCTACCTACATTTTCAACTGGATGACCAGAAGATGGCCAACAGCTATATTTTAGAATATCCTTTATGTGTGTGCTTACAGTGCATTTATGTTGTGGAACAACATTGACCTAGAGTGAAACTGCACCAAGAAAAACAAGTGAAGAATGATTCTGCAGGAGATGGGCTTTGTCAAGCCACACATTGAGAGAATAGAGTGAATTACAGAAGACCCAGCCTCTGAAACCTTGCTCAGAAAGCTGCAGAGCTCACCTAACTCTCCACCCACACCCACAACAACACACAGAGCATCTGCACCAGCATCCTGCTCTGCACCAGCCACCCTCATCAACACCACCCAGAACAGCCACAACCCCATTTGTCTCAGCTGAATGTACAGTAAAAGACATGTCACAAATGCCCAAGCAATGAGGACAGAAATACATTTGTGCTATGTTTCAAATTCAAAAACATTTCTATGCAAAGAAAACACTAAAGGTGTTACTGCCACACACATATCTAAACACACGCATACATATGCATGCTTTTGCAAACAGACTTTTTAAAACTAGATTTGGAAGTAGTAATTGTTTTTCATTGGTTTGAGTTGATTACACCCATGTGGTTGTTGTTTTTTCATCTTGTAAATTCATATTATGTTCATGAACAAATGTATTAAACACGTTTCATTGGCTCTCATATACAGAGGAAATATGTCACCTACTCAGATTTTCTTTAAGCTGATTTTACCACCTTTAGAAATTAAATTGAGGGCTAAACTGGGAGACATCAATCACACATTTCAAGCAAAGCTGTGATAACTTCCACTCTGCGTCTTCTTTAGTTCCTCAGTGCCAGCTTGATTAATGAAAGCTCACATCCTTACAGGACATGACCAGCATGACTGTTGATTTATGACCAACCAGGACCAGCTTCAGATGCTTCACTTTTACGGCCATATATTGAACTTTTATGTAAAACAGAATAAAGTTATGACACAATGTATGCTTATACACAACAAAACAGCACCGAATTAACATTAACATCCACCACCTGAATCTACCCACTCTACCTGTCAGGATCTGCTCCTGCAGCCTCTTGTGACTGGTCTCCCCTTGTTAAAGGGACACTTTGCAACCTTTTAATATTTTTTAAATCACTCTTTACAGGGTCAATGAAAGGCCACCCAGCCCCTGTCGCCCCCTGTGGCCAGAATATTCCACTTGCAACTTCACAGTTGCAGGTCCGGTCTGCTGGGATTTAGAAAAATTCAGCTTGACCTACCTGGCTCTAAAGTCTGGCTCCAGCATGTTTCCTGCATGTTTTAGATCATGAACACAGCTGATTTGTTTAACTTAGTGATGAATAACTCCTGTAGAAACTAATGAAGGCTGAGGAGACATTTCAGCAGTTAGATTAAGGTGTTAAAAAGACGAACGCACAGCGAGGAGAGATAGGTTTTACTTTTGGTTTCACCAGCAAACACTAGGGGGTGCTAAAAACAAGTCAAAACTAACTAGTGTCCCTTGAAGTGTTGATTTGACTCACCTGCCCCTCGTTACCTTACCCACCTGTTTCCCTGATTCTCTTTGTGTTTTTAAACCCTCTGTTTGTTCTTGTCTTTGTCAGATTCTCGTCTTGTTTTCTCGTCATGCCAGCCTACCTGCTATTATTCAAATAAAACAGCTATTTTTACCTGCCAGTCTGCTTCCTGTTCCTGCTCTCCTGCGTTTAGGTCTGACCCAAACACCACTTCATGACGCTGCCATGCGCATTGCATGCATACATTGTTTAAATTGAAAAAGGCTACTGCCAAGACCAGTGGATGGTTTTGGTAAATATTCAGCCTCTGTAGATTTCTCAGTAAGGATGGGCGATTTTTGCTAAAATATGAATCCCAGTTTGAGCTAAGACCACACTTCACAACAATTATTTTCATTTTTTTGTGACCCATAAAAAATGTTATATTTGTTATTAGAAAGAAAATTTTAAATGATTTTATTTTTATCCTGTTTTCTATTATCTGGTTTCAGTTTATTATTTTTATGATTATAGAATTTATAGTTTCAGCACTGTTTCAATTCCTTTGATGTTTCCTTGTTAATGAAACTGCTTTCTAAATTCCTTTGTTTTCTTTAATGCTATTTTTAAATCAGTGCTGTTGTATTTTTTATTTCTGCTGATAACTGGATGTTTTCTTTCTGATGGTGTTCACCTGTTTCCTTTAATTTGTTCTAAAGAACTTTGTATTAAAATAAGTTGTTTTAATAAGATCTATACAAGTAAAGCTTGGTTTATTTATGTGGATTTTTATTGCGGTCCTACTATCAATAGCACTAGTCAGTATTCTCCATCCTTTGCTACGGCGGTGTTTATTTACCTGGGCCTAAAGTGCGCTGTGTTATCTGCCTATTTGCCTTCCCCTCACAATCATCTCTTCCCTTCCTCTCATCCATCTCTGCTGTCACTGTGTCACTTATGCCACTGTCAATCATCCGGTTATAAAGCGTTTGAGTTATGAAGAGCTTTTATTTGCCTGCAGCTCAGTTGAACTTGACCTGTGATAAAGCCTTGATAGAGAGAGTGTTAATGACGAAGGCCCTCTGACTGATGTGCAGCTGTACAGACGTCAGTAGGGGACATTGTGAAAGGTCGACCTTTGTCAGCCGTATCCATCGTGAGTGCCCACCGCTCTGCTCATTTGCCAGTCTGTGAAATATTGATCTCATTGAGATCACCGCAGAAATAATTACAGTTGTCATCGCTCTCATGTTGCATGTTGTCCTGTGCAGCGGTTTGGTTTCTCATTGCTGAGTCATTGCCCCCCCTTCCCTAAGTTTTTTTTTGTTGTTGAACAGATGAGTCACTTTTCACATCACTCATTCAGTCCGCCTTTAAGCTTGTCTGTTCCTTCTTTTATCTATTGGAACAGATGATTCAACCTGTCTGTGTGACTCTGCTTTGCTCCCTCCTCTATCTCTCAGTCGTCCTCATTACAAAAGGTGATCACCCTTTGAGCTCATCAGCCCGGAGTGAACAACCTTTCCCTGCTGACTGATGAGTCTGAGGAGAGGTCTGTCGCCACACTGACAACTTCTTCTGAGTAGGAACATATTAATGGCTCAGCTTCTAACTACAGCGCTGCACACCGGCCCAGGCCTCCCTCCCACCCTCCAGATATTGCAGCGCTCTTTGCTGGTATTTCTTAAATGCCAACGTCAGTCAAGAATAGGTCAGGACAACAAGCACTTAAATAAGGCTTTGTCACTGATTAATGAGAGGTGGTCAGGATGGGGAGCGCCTCTGACTGCCTCGTGCAGATAAAACAATGAATGTTTTGTAAATAGCCACGGGTGCTTCTCTCCGTCTCTGTCTCCCTCCCTCGTCTCTCTCTGTTTCTTCCTTCCCCCAGTGGAGAGAAACATCGCCGTCAGAAAACTGACAGCTGCTCTGGGGATCGTAGGAACACATGTTCCCAGCCGCAGGACTGGAGGAAATCCAATCAGATCCCAGCGAGCCTACGGTGGCTCCATTTGCAAAGCCAACAGGCCTCTTACCAGTTCTGTTGTGATGGAATTAACAGGTTGGATCGCAGCCAAGGAGCACTACGGCAGTAACATGCTGATCTTATTGACTACTTATCCATAAAAATGTATCCCTCCTCACAGCATTGTAGTCACACATGGCACAAATTGACTAATCTGAGCAGATTAAAGTCACTTAGAGGAGATTGAGATTCACCCGTGGTTTGATTAAAATTTAAGCACTAATCAGGGACAATGTGCAAATTGGACAACTAAAAGGCAGAGATGTTGCTTTCTTTTCTTTACTTGTGGCTATCAGTCTGAAGCAGCACAGTAAGATAAGTCAAACTCATATGAAATGCTGGTGTGTTGTCAGCTTCTCAGTATGGAAGGTAGCTGCTACCTGTCCTGGAAGTCACTAAATGACATCACCTGATTTGTAAAAATAGCCATGTGTATGTTGTGTTAGATTCTGCAGGAGTGAGCAGTAGCGTTGTGGACAGAACAAGTAAGTAAAACACACTAAGTATGTTTAGAACTAAAAATGGACTTTTTCCTTTTTTTCAGCTGTGGATTATTTGATTGGCCCAAATCAATTCCTCCTTTATCTGGGCTGAGGACATGCAATGTGATCCAGAAGAGATTGTGGCTGGGTTACTTGTTAACTTTTATGAATATTTTGAATATAGTTTCTTTAAGTCTGGCTGAGTTTTCAACCCCACTTCCTCCTTGGGTGACGGTGGCACAGGAGTTAAGTGCAGTAATCGCATGGTTGAAGGTTTGCATCCCACCACACACAGTTGTTGTGTCTTTGGGCAAGACACTTCACCCCCTTTGCCTGTTGGTGGTGGTCATCAGAGGGACTGGTGGCGCCTGTGTATGACAGCCTCGCTTCTGTCAGCGTTCCATAGGGCAGCTGTGAATATAGTGTATCTTATCACCACCAGCATGTGAACATGTGAGTGAATGGGGGAAGGACCGGTTAATTGTAAAGTGCCTTGGGGGGTTGTAGCACCCTAGAAGATGCTATATGAATACAGGCTCGCAATTTTTTTTTTGTACCTGCTTGTTACTCTTGAAACCAAGTTAAAGTAGGTACTTAAAAAGGGGCAGCAACCTGGTACCCGTTACTAATGGAAAAGCCTTGGAACTGGGACAAACTGAGTGGAGTTGCACTAAGTACTGGTAAAAAAAAAAGGCCCATGTGAGTTTGGGGGTCCACAGCATAATTTGATCCTTTTAAAGTCACTAATGTTGCCAAACGTGACATTAGAAAATATTGTTAGATTTGTCACCGTTAGCTTTGGAACAAAAAGAGTTGCTGGGGAGTGTCAAAATTCTAGGATTTAAAAATGAACCTGGTCAAAATGCATTATGGTTTCTGCATTTTTCAAACACTTCATGATATTTAAAAAAATCCATAAACACTGAGCAGTTTGTGTGAGTAGAAAGTGGAGAATTTCCCTGGTGCGGACCTGGCTCTCACACTGAACAGATGCCTCAGACTTTTGTTCTGTCCATTTTTTTCCATTTCCAAGGTAATTAACTAGTGGAAATGATTTACCCTTGAATGGTTGTCAGATCAATTTCTCATTGGAGGTCTTTGTAAACCTGCTGTGGCACACACAGCCTGTCAGATCCCAGCCACTGGGCACGTCAGGTCCCACTCGAGTGATTTTGGACTCTAACACACTTCTGTGAGCTTTTAAACAAAGACTGGACTCCATTAAGTTTGAAGTGATGTTTTACAGATGCCAAAGATTGTGAGGGGAAAACATCACTACAAAATCTGATGCAATTGTATGTTCTGTTTTATCTTTGAAGTATTGGCTTAAACATGTTTTCAGCTTTCAACTGCAGGCACAATTAAACTATGACTGATAAAAAGATTTTAACAGCCACTGTAATCAAAAAGAAAAAGTAAAAGGCCCAGGAAACACGAAGTGGCATGGAAAGAAACAAAGACCGAAACTTGTGACCTCCAACATGCCCAAACTTAATAAGAGTAAGTGCTGGATATATTAACCTGAAAGTAGACAAATCATTTTGATCACTTTTTTCAGTTTGATTAAATTCAGTTTATTCATATAGCGCTGATTCACAAGAGTCGTCTCAAGGCACTTTACAAAGTAAACATTCCAAATGAACCTACTTATCAGTGCACTGAGTTCAGTTCATTATGCTAATTAATTAAAAGTTTCCCATGTAAGAAAACCCAGCAGATTGCATCGAGTCACTGACTTGTTGTGTCAGTGACTTTACAGCAATCCCTCAAGTTTGACAGCCAAGTGAATGGTCCTGTGAAGACCTGCTCTTTTCATTTTTGTCACATTGCTACGATTAAGACGTTCTTATCCAAGCCTTCATTTGAAACTGTTATTCAGGCTGTTGTTACTTCCATGCTAGACTATCATACTTCTATCTATGCTGGCGAAACAGTTATTGACAGATACATTGAGGAAGGAACATGTTACCCCAATTTTAGCAGCACTTCACTGGCTTCCGATCTACTATTGGATTAGCTATTGGATCCTGCTTCTTTCCTATTAGGCCTTGAACAACATCGCTCTAATGTACGTGAAGGACACGTTAATAGGGTATTCTACAGTTGACGTCACCACGCAAAGGCTGCTGGGAAGGGTCATACTGATAAGCCGCATTAACAATAGAAAATATACAGTTTCAGAGCGTTTTGACATCGATATGAAGGCATAAAATGGAGGAAGTTGTTTTGACAAAAAAAACATACCAGAGAGCTTTTCTTGATGGCGACCCTGCTAATTATCGATCACCAGAACTGAAGTGCTAGCTCAAATGAAAGTGAAAGTATAAACTAACCCTCGCTAGCAGCGCTGTTGTTTTGAATGCCATTATTCCCATCACGGCTCCAGTTCATTACTCACAGTGCTCAAGTAACATTTTCTCAAGGTAGTTTTTTAACTGTCAGGTTATCATTTGTGTCCCTACTTTTTATATTCCACTCACCTCTGGTCAAAAGACTTTTTCGTGGACGTTTGGGTGGACATGCTGTTTGGCCGAGACGTTCAGCTGGACCGCTGCCTCCTTGATAACTCTCCTCCGTTAACAACGCTGCCTCTAACTCTCCGTTAACAACGCTGCCTCTAACTCTCCGTTACCAACGCTGCCTCCACTCTCTGTTAACAACGCTGCCTCCACTCTCCGTTAACAATGCTGCCTCCACTCTCCGTTACCAACGCTGCGTCCACTCTCTGTTAACAACGCTGCCTCTAACTCTCCGTTAACAACGCTGCCTCCACTCTCTGTTAACAACGCTGCCTCCACTCTCTGTTAACAACGCTGCCTCTAACTCTCCGTTAACAACGCTGCCTCTAACTCTCCGTTAACAACGCTGCCTCCACTCTCCGTTAACAACGCTGCGTCCACTCTCTGTTAACAACGCTGCCTCTAACTCTCCGTTAACAACGCTGCCTCCACTCTCTGTTAACAACGCTGCGTCCACTCTCTGTTAACAACGCTGCCTCCACTCTCCGTTAACAACGCTGCCTCTAACTCTCCGTTAACAACGCTGCGTCCACTCTCTGTTAACAACGCTGCCTCCACTCTCCATTAACAACGCTGCCTCTAACTCTCCGTTAACAACGCTGCGTCCACTCTCCGTTAACAACGCTGCCTCCACTCTCCGTTAACAACGCTGCCTCCACTCTCCGTTAACAACGCTGCCTCCACTCTCCGTTAACAACGCTGCGTCCACTCTCTGTTAACAACGCTGCCTCCACTCTCCGTTAACAACGCTGCCTCCACTCTCCGTTAACAACGCTGCCTCTAACTCTCTGTTAACAATGCTGCCTCCACTCTCCGTTAACAACGCTGCCTCCACTCTCTGTTAACAACGCTGCCTCCACTCTCCGTTAACAACGCTGCCTCCACTCTCCGTTAACAACGCTGCCTCTAACTCTCCGTTAACAACGCTGCCTCTAACTCTCCGTTAACAACGCTGCCTCCACTCTCCGTTAACAACGCTGCCTCCACTCTCCGTTAACAATGCTGCCTCTAACTCTCTGTTAACAACGCTGTGTCCACTCTCTGTTAACAACGCTGCCTCCACTCTCCGTTAACAACGCTGTGTCCACTCTCTGTTAACAACGCTGCCTCTAACTCTCTGTTAACAACGCTGCCTCCACTCTCCGTTAACAACGCTGCGTCCACTCTCTGTTAACAACGCTGCCTCCACTCTCCGTTAACAACGCTGCCTCTACTCTCCGTTAACAACGCTGCCTCCACTCTCCGTTAACAACGCTGCCTCCACTCTCCGTTAACAACGCTGCCTCCACTCTCCGTTAACAACGCTGCGTCCTGCATTAATTCCCCTCCGCTGCTCCTCCTGGATAACCCCACGACTGAGAGCGTCGTTACGACCGGCGGCTGGTCATTCTCGGATGTAGGACTTTCCCCTCCAGGAAGATGTAAGTAACAAATATACGTGCTTTTCTTGATCTGCTCCACACAGTTAAAATCCGCTCGTCCAACTTAAAAACTACCAACGCTTTGCTTCTTCTGTCTTTGGCTTAGCCCGTGTAGCTTTCCAGCTGTTTCACGTGGTGTCGGCCTGAAACTGGCGTCTCCGGGTCTGCAGCGGTATACTATTTTACTTTTTTACTGGCTTTGGAAAAGGGATAAAAAGTCCTCTCCAACATCCGATCTGGGCGTCTAGAGTCCGATTAGCACCTCCCCCATCAGCAGTGTTAAGTTCCTTGCTGTTTGAAAATCTTTAGGAGACGAAAAAATAACTTTAGCTAGATCGGAGCGACTCAGACCCATAGGAATCAATACTAAAATGTAGATTGTTTGTATGACCGTTTTCCCCAGAGTGCTTTGCGGCAATACTGTAGAAAGCTCTATTAGCTATGTCCCATCCAGTTTGCATTGTTCAGCTGACCAAAATCTACCAATTGTCCCTTCGGTAAAGCTGAAATCTCAGGGACATCGTATGTTTTCTGCTATTACTCCAATTCTGTGGAAGATGTTGCCTTTAAACATTAGGCAGCCACTTACTCTCTCAACTTTTAAGTTGAGATTAAAACACATTATTAATCTTTAGTGCTTGGTGCAGATAAGATCTGAACATACCATCTCGTATTGCTTTAACTGACTTTTAGTCTTTTTTGTACAACGTTTTTACTGTTTTTAGCATTACTGTTCCTTATGTTCATTCTACTGTGTGATACTATGCTTATGGGCAGCAGTAGCGCAGGAGGTATAGTGGGTGTTTAAAGTAATTGGAAAGTTGCAGGTTCAATACTGGCTCCCGACAGAGAATGCAGCTGTTGTGTCCTTGGGCAAGACACTTAACCCACCTTGGCTGCTGGTGGTGGTCGGACAGGTGGTGCCAGTGTACGGCAGGCCTCGCCTCTATCAGTGCGCCCCAGAGCAGTTGTGGCTACATTGTAACTCATCCCCACCAGTGTGTGAGTGTGTGTGTGAATGGGTGGATGACTGAGTGTGTTGTGAAGCACCTTGGGGGGTTGTAGAACCCTAAGAAGGTGCTATACAAATACAGACCATTTACCATTTTACCATTTGTGTGTCCAGTACTTTGGTCTCCAAGTCGGCCGTATGAAAGTGTTTTATTAATAAAATTTACTTGACTTGAATCATGCTAAGCAAGCATGTAGCGACAGTGGAGAGGAAAACTCCCCTTTAAAAGGAAGAAACCTCCAGCAGAACCTGGCTCAGTATTAGCAGCTATCTGCCATGGCTGACTGGTGGTTTAGAAGACAGAGCAGATAACACATAAAAAACCTGATGAACTAGTAGTAGTAGTAGTTTCTATGTTACAGAAAGTAAAAAGGTAATATCACTTTTTTATTCTTGGTGTTATTTGACCCACCATTTTATAATTGAGTCTTGACCATTTGGAGGTAGGTATCACAGCTGGATTGAGGGCAGGCTGCATGCGTAGACAGGAAAGATTTTTTTAAAGATTATTTTATCAATATTTACATGGCTTTTTATTTTTCTAAATTAACATGAAAATGTTGTCGTTTTAATTTTTATTAATAAATGTAATGATTGTGAATTAAATGTGACAGGATGTGACATTAGCTTGTTGATTTAATCATAAAGAAACATCTGCAGGAATTTGTGTTTTGTTCAAAAATGAATCAACACATTTTAATGTACTACTTTTCACCCTGTATGTAACAGCAGTGTCTGATGCAACTAAACTTTCACCCAAACTTTTGAATTTCTTGTGTCATTATTTATACACAGTTGTTCAGCACCACGGACAGCTTCGTTCTTTTGCCCCGTTTCTGTGCAGCATCGCGGACTGCGCCCGCTTCTGCTCCTGCCTGGTTCAGCACCATGGACAGCAGCCCCAGATGACTTTGTTGCACAATAGATACAGTGAACTTGCATGCTCTTTGAAACTAGATAGTTAATAAACATTATGCTTTTGATAACCACATGTCCCTTTGTTAGTTTAAAATAGCCTTGAGCTTCATTTGGTTTGTTTAATAGCCTCAGAACTCTGATTAGTTAAGATAGTGTCTGTAGAAGTTTCCTTAGTTATTTTGAGAAGAGTACTAGTGTGTAGAATGGCCTCTTATATTTGATTAATTGGTTTTGATGGCGCATTCCTCCACTCTTTTCCTTACCCTTTATTTAGACACCCATGTGTTTTCTCTTATCTGGGTTAATTTTTGTTATACTTATAGAGCATTTAGCCTAGAGGCATCTTGAGTTAGTGTATATTTTTGTTCATTAATGGTGCTGCCTCTTCCCAGGAATGTATCCAGAGATCAATAAATCCTTTGTTTCATTTAAATCTCACACACATCTTCTTTGTTGCGCCCTCCTTCACACTTTAACATCTGGGTGGTAACAGTTAGCCTTTGTTCCACTAAAGCCCCCCTGAAGGGGTGGAACTATCCAGGTTAGGAAGCACTCCTCTACACCAATGCTGTGTTTACTTTAACTTTTCTGAATCACAAAAACAACTGAAAATAATATATTTCTGATTTGACTTGATGAATGATTTGTTGCTGTAAAATTGCATGGTCTACTCACCAGTACACTTGGATCTTATTCAGTTATGGTTGCAATGTTGGTGCAGATGAAATCTTACTGCGTCAGAGCCTAACCTCAAACTAGGGCTGCATTGACCACTGAGAAATTATATTAGTGAGGTAAAAGACTGAATAAAATATACTTTTCTCTGCTTCTGTAATTCTGGCTCACAAGGGGGGAAATAATGAAAATATTTTATTATAGACTGCACTCAAGCTCAGTGCAATGAAACCTGTTTTATGTGAAACAAATGAATAATTTGAGTCATGTTTTTTTTTTTTTTTCTAATAAGGACTGGGTTTGGTATGTTATTTTACAAATGTAAACAAACACTTTAGTTTCTTAAGTAATAGTTTGTTTTAGAGGTGTGTGGAGGACAGATGATGACAAAGCAATGCCAGTTTGGAGAAATTTCATTGACTCAAGCCTCAGTTTTCACACCTGTTTGAGTGAATGTGATTTGTCAATACAACTCTATATTTTGTCTAGGTTTTACACTACAAAAAAATAAATATACATATATAAAAAAATTCCCATCCCACCCTCTGCAGGTGTTCTCATCCTGCAAGCTCAGGTCCTTTACCAGAGGCCTGGGAGCTTGAGGGTTCTTCAGTATCTTAGCTGTTCCTAGATCTGCACTTTTCTGGACTGAGATGTCTGATGTTTTTCCTGAGATCTGCTTTAGCCACTCCTCCAGTTTGGGGGTCACAGCCCCGAGTGCCCCGATGACCACGGGCACCACCGATGTCTTCACTCTCCAGGCTCTCTCAAGTTCTTCTTTGAGGCCCTGGTACTTCTCTAGTTTCTCATGTTCCTTCTTCCTGATGTTGCATCACTTGGTTTGCCACGTCAACCACAACAGCTGTCCTCTGTTGTTTGTCCACCACCACAATGTCCAGTTGGTTCACCATCACCATTTTGTCGGTCTGGATCTGAAAGTCCCACGGGATCTTGGCTCGTTCGTTCTCTACCACCTTAGGGGGTGTTTCCCACTTTGACCTTGGGGCTTCCAGTCCATACTCTGCACAGATGTTCCTGTACTCTATGCCAGCCACTTGGTTGTGGTGTTCCATGTATGCTTTTCCTGCCAGCATCTTACACCCTGCAGTTATGTGGTGGATTGTCTCAGGGGCCTCTCTGCACAGCCTACACCTTGGGTCTTGTCTGGTGTGGTAGATCTTAGCCTCTGTTGTTCTGGTGTTCAGGGCCTGTTCCTGTGCAGCCATGATGAGTGTCTCTGTGCTGTCCTTCAGACCAGCTCTTTCTAGCCATTGGTAGGATTTCTTGATATCAGCCACTTCAGTTATCTGTCGGTGGTACATCCCATGTAGGGGTTTGTCCTCCCATGATGGTATTTCCAGCACCACCTCCTCTGTTTGCCATTGTCTGAGACATTCACTGAGCATGTCATCTACTGGGGCCTTGTCCTTGATGTACTTATGGATCTTGGATGTTTCATCCTGGACAGTGGCTCTCACACTCACTAGTCCTCGACCTCCTTCCTAGCGGCTCGTGTCTCAGGGTGCTGGACTTGGGATGGAACCCTCCATGCATGGTTAGGAGCTTCTGTGTCTTAACATCTGTGGTCTGTATTTCTTCCTTTGGCCAGATTATTATTCCTGCAGAATATCTGATTAAAAGGGTAAAGTCATACAATAATAAAATTATCATAAATCAAAATAGCATAAAACAAATGGAAGTAAATTAAAAAAAGTTGCTTCTCATTTTAGGAACTGAAGCTGAAAACTACAGAGAACTTCACACATTTGTAAACCTACTAAAGTGTGGCCCTCCAGCAACTTATTTAACTGATTTAATATGAAAAACACATGTTAGCTAGGTTTTCCTTATGTTACTACATCACATTCAAATTTGTGCTACTCTTATTCTACTTTATATTATTACTACTTATTATTATATCATTTTCACAAAATCACAATGTTTAAAGTCCCTGAAAAACACAACTTTCATTCCAGAGATAGTTCAGATCCTTTGAATACTCTCATAGAAGTGCTTTTTATTTAGCTGCGTTTGACTAACAGCCACAACAGAAAAGAATCAGATGATCTGAAAGTTTTCTGCACCAAACAGCACGAATGGCTGTTTCAGAATAAGAAGCAGAAGATTCCAGATCTGCTGTGCACACGTTTCCCAGTTTGATTCCGTATTTTCACATTGGATATTGTTCAGTTCTGCGTTGCGTTTCTCTCATTCACCTCATCTCATGTTTTAATCCCTGACTGAATGACACATATAATTATTCTGTGAGGTCATTTCATGCATCTTTGTTATTAACAGAATGATTTAGTGTGTGATGGCGTGGAGACATTAGGGTGATGCTCCTTGCCTTCCTGCAGTTTTTTGGCACTGTGCCAAGGACGTGGTGCTAGAAAGCAATTGCTGTTAGTGTGCACGTGTAGTTTAAACAGATAAATATGGCTGCTTTTAGCAGATGAGCCACGGCGCCTTCAATTAAGATTAAGGCAATCGCTATCACAGTGTCATAAAATACAACAAGATGGCATTCTCTCAATGTCAAAGGTAAAATGAACGGGCACAAGCTACTGGAGAAAAATCATCTAAATAATGTCATAAATAACTAACTTTTGTTTCTTCACCAATGAGAGGAATTTATTTTTCTGTTGAAAACGAGGCAAGAATCTAATCATTTTATTGCTGACAGCTGGGTCCAAGTCTGTCTTCATCATATGAAACAGAACAGACACAAAGTAACTCCCTGAGATGCATAATGTAAAATGTCAAGATTTATATTTGCTCTGTTGTTGAATCAAAGTCTCGGCTGTGGCTCTGATTTCCCTGACCCCGTTCCCGCCTGATGTTCTCGTCTCATCCTCCGTGGTGTTCCCTTTTCTCCAGTTATATGGCAGAAAGCCCCATCCCAGGCCAGAGGGACATGGACAATGTGGATGCCCTGTGACTCTCCGGTGGTTTCCAAGTAAAGGCCATCACTCTCCCTAATTAGCTGGTCTCTTTTGGGCTGTGACTAAAATCACCTCTGTGGCTCCTTTCTCTATCGGATCACACCTAATTTTAATTAGACCCCTCGGAATATTAGCCAGAGTCTTTGTTCCGCGTCCCCTCATTAAGGAGCCAGACAAATGAGTCGTTAAAACCCTTTATACGTTTTCTCCACGTCCCCCCCCACTCCAGCCCCCTCCCTCCACCCACCATTGTCCTCATCATTTTCTTCTGCGCGCTGTTTTAATGTGATGTATGGCATATTATCAGCTCCTGACCTAGCTAAAACCATGACAGTATTGATTGCCTATCCTGTTCAAATGTCCAAGCAAAGTCACACTCTGACACGGAGCTACAGAGCTGCAGAACTTCTCAGGGCGGACACCATCAAGTATTCTGTCAGTTCACTGAACAACCTATTTTAGGGAATTCCCATCGCTTATGACAGGAAAAACTCTGAAATTTGAATTTGGCCTGAGGACACACTGTTACTACTGATACTGTGTATATTATTCAATTTCCAAAAGGGTATTAAACATCTGTACCAACATTTGTGTGACCTAAATCTAATTTTAAATTCCCAAATGGAAGCCAGTGCTGTAATGGTTGAAGAAACAGCATCCAACCATGAAGGTCAGTCATGGATGGTCAGTCACCTAAAGTCAAGAAAAAAAGAAGACAATGAAGGAAGCAAAAATCCTAGCTAGGAATAAAGTCTGGTAACTCAGAGGACAAAACTGATGACTATCCATGCATCCATTCTCTTCCACTTATCCGGAGTCGGGTCGCGGGGGCAGCAGCCGGAGAGAGGCTCAGACTTCCCTCTCCCCAGCCACTTGGGCCAGCTCCTCCGGGGGAATCCCAAAGTGATACCTGATGACTACATTTTGGCAAAACTGACAAGGGAACAAGAGACAGATGCAACTCAACTAATAAGGATTCTGGAAATCTAACATGTGGAAAAAAGTTCCAATTCTTCAAACAATCCTAAAAAGTATGTTCCAGAAAGATCCCCAAGTTTTCTCTAGACCTGATGGAAAAGGTCCCAGATATCATCATCATCATCATCATCATCATCATCATCATCATCATCATCATCATCACCTTCAATTCTAGAGCACTTTCCATCGACCCAAAGACGAACCAAAGTGCTGTACACACCTAAAACCCTGTAAGGGCCAACAAAGATATACATAAAAACAAAAACAAGAGATAAAAGCAACAGATATAGGTAAAACAACAAAATAAAATAAAAAGATAGATGCATTTATTACATCAATAAGGAAGGGATTTTAAATAAACTGCAAACCCATAAATGTATATTTTTACTTTCTGATTTGAGCGATTTTATTCTGGAATCATCACTGAAAATAAAATATAAATTTTTAAAATTATTATTATAATTATTATCAACTGTTCTAATTGGTTTAGCGACAAATAGGTATGTGATATATTTTTCTTTCATGTTGAATAATTCAGTCCATTATTATGCTTGAAGCAAAGCAAGAATTTAAGCTTTCTCCATAGTTAACATATGTAGGTTCTTATTTAAAGCATCAATCTGGAGTAAAATGACCCCACCTCTTTCAACTTTTAAAACTCTTTATATCGGTGGTGTGAGTTGGAAAAGAAGTCGAAAATCTGTTTTAATAAATGGGTTTCATTTAAAATAAAACATTGAAACTATACAACAAATGTAACTTTTTAATCCACATCTGGAAACTGCTTGCTCATTTTGTGAACAACATCCTGAAAGCTTTTGTCAAAAGTGTTCATGTCAAACTCTGGTTTCATCTCTTTCAATATTTAAAATAAAATTAAGAATCAGGATTTTGTATTGGTTCATAATTTATGGAAAGAAATCATTGGTTTAACTTTAAAACCATGAACCCTTTATTTGCATTTGATTTATTTTATGTCTTTAGTTTTTTTCAATCCAATCCAATTTATTTATTAAGCACTAATAAAAAACAGAAAACTGTACCAAAGTGCTGTACAATAAAAAGTAAAAAGATAAAAAATAAAATAGAATAACTAAATAAATACAGTGACAACAAGATCATAAGTCACTATAAAACCAACCATTTCAATCAAAAGCCAGAGAAAAATGGTGAGTCTTCAGGCGAGATTTAAACACAATGAGAGAATCTGCCTGTTTTACATTTGTAGGCAGCTTGTTCCACAACCTGGGACCAATCACAGAGAAAGCTCTGTCTCCTCTGCTTTTGCGTTTGGTCTGGGGAACCACGAGTAGCCCACGCTCAGCTGATCGAAGAGACCACACAGGCACATGCAATGTCAGCAGCTCTGATAGGTAGTGCGGGGCAAGGCCATTTAGGCATTTAAAAACAAACAACAGAATTTTAAAATCAATTCGGTTCCTGACCGGGAGCCCATGAAGCGCTGATAGTACCGGTGAAATATGGTCATGCTTACGAGTACCTGTTAAAAGACGTGCTGCAGCGTTTTTCTCTCAATAAAGACTAAAACACCTGAAACATTTTCTCAAGCAAGAACCTTTTTACATAAAACGTTTGAACTGTTCCTGCAGTCTGACATGAACAGAGTTACAAATCATCATTTGTACATGTGTAAAATTAGAGGAATATTATTAGTTTTAAGCCTTTAACATGAAAAAAGGTTTAAAACATGAAGCAGTCTGAGAGAACATCAGTCTCATATTCCCAACCTCTCCAGTCAGGACATGAAAACAGTCTGACAGCACGTGTCAGTGTGAGATTATCTGTGACGGCTGTAATTCTTGGTTGTGTGACTAATCTGCCAGGTTGACTTCTGAGGAAAAGATACAAGAAAATCAGAAACTCCTTTAGTAGTTTTCTTATTCTGTTATGTGACAACAGTCTAGCAGCTGTTTCACTTTACGAACACATTTGCTCGGTCCGAGACATTAAAATTTCAAATAAAATACAAATAATCACAAGTTGTTTCTATATAAGCTATAAAATATTGGCTACAGTATCGTCTTCTTTACTAAACTATTTAATATAACAGGACCAGGCAGAAGAAAAAAAGAGAAGTAAGATCTATTTTTTGTTTGTTTTATTTAAATTTGATTAAAAGTACAAAAATGTTCAAGAATAAAATCACGTCTGTGAAAAAGAATGCCACTAAACTCTTCAACCCAAGTATCTCTTCAGCTGTTTTTATTATTACTGTTTCTGAGGGTTCTGGGTGAGCTTTTAGTAAATAACATGAGGAATTCCCTTTAATCCGTCCGAGGTGCACTTTTAATCCCTGCATCAGTGTTCACAAATAACTCATGGAACTTTCTGTAATTTTTCACAATAAAAGTCTCAAACATTCACTCATTAAAGGGACACTTTGCAACTTTTTCATATTTTTAGATCATTTTCTTGAGCTAGTATGTGCTAAAATGACCCTTTACTGTCATGTCCTGTCAATGTCCTCCCTGTGTCCCGTCTATGGCCTCCCTGGCCCTTCCATCTCCCATCTCCCTTGTCTCTGGTCCCTTCAATTATTATTCAGGTTTTTACTTAATTTCTCATTCCATAAGTTCTGCCATGTCCATTCCCCAGCCCATTAGTGTTTTATTTCTCTTTAGTTTTCCTTTCACCTTGTTTGAGTAGTTTGGTATTGTCAGGGTCCTGTTTGTTTAGTCTCCTTTTGTGTCAGTGACCTTTGACCCCTGTGTTCCTCTTAGCTGTTTCTCCCCATATAATTTATCTTTCATTGTCCCCTGGTATTTAGTTCATCCCTCCAGTTTAGCTGTTGTCCTTGTGTCCCCTTAGTCATCCTGTTCCTCTTAGGTTTAGTGTTTTAGTCTTCAGTCAGTTTGGTGTTATTCATTCTCAGTTTCCTTCCTGTGTTCCCCTCTGTTAGTTGCTTCTTGTCATTTGTTTATTAGTTCAGTTAATTCATCATTCTCCTATATTCTTTATTCATTCCAGCAGTTTATTTTAGTGTCTTCTTGTTATGTTTCTGCATTTTATTATTTCTCTGGTGCGGTTCAGTCCTCTTGTGTTTTGTATTGCCTCCCATCCTCAGTTAACTAGCCACACCTGTAAGCCATTATCATCAGTACTCATCACACCTGTTGATCGTCTCCACTCATCTCCTCAGTCTATTTAAACCCAGCTCAGTTCTCCACTCGTTGTCGGTTCCTTGTGTTATCTGTGTTTGATACCATGAGGTCCTTGTGTCATCATCCCTGTTTGCGCCTGTTCCAGACCACTGCTTAAATAAACATTTTTATTTTTAAACCATACCTGGCTGCCTCCTGGATTACCTGCATTTGGGTCCTACAACAACCTCCATACCATCACAGAAGGAACCGACCAACATGGACCCAGCAGATTATCCAACTCATCAACCATCAACCACCACCATCCATCAACCCCCAGAAAGAAATGAAGGAGACCCTTCAACCTGCAGAGAATTTATCAGAGACTGTGCCCACTGTTGGACAGAACCATCCCTCATGGACTATGAAAAGCTCTCCTTCATGGTCTTCTGCCTGGGTGATGATGCCCTAATGTGGGCTTACTATTATTTTGAAAGACAACCCATGGAAACAATTAAAATTTGGACCCGTGATTATTAAGGACTTTTGGCCACGACTCACCTCCACCAGCTCTACAGACACCCACATCCTCCTCTGGTCCTATCGGCGCCTCCTCGTCACCCCTGGCGGGCCGATCCACCTCCGCCTCATCACCATCTACCCACAAGAGTTCTTACCACGAACAGACTGAGGTACCCACCATCAGAACCGGCTTCCTCTCCTTCTCCTCTGCTCCTGTTGGCGCCACCTCGTCTCCTCTGGTGGGCCAATTCTCCACTCCTGCTACCATCACCCCCACTGCGGTTCCAGCTGATGCCATCCCCTCTTCAGTGGGTCAGTCAGGCCCTTCCACTCCTCCCACTGCACAACGCCATCGCCAGGGTGCTTATAAGGTCCGAGTTGTGCCGCCTAACCGAGAGGCTCCTGCTCTGCCACCTTGCCTGGAGTTGCAACCATCCCCTCCAGTGACTCCGCCCGAGGCCCCGCCTCGTCCAGAGGGTCCCGCTGAGTCCAGGTTCCTGCGCCTGCATCGCCACCACCGACCCCTTGGGCTCCAGCCACGCAACCACTGCTGGCGGCCACCTGAGTCCGGGTCTCTGCTCCTGGTCCCCAGTCGACAGCCCCCCAGAGACTGCCGGCTCCTGCTTCCTCGTCGCCGGCCTGTCTGTGTTCTGACTGTGTTTGTTACCATGAGTTCCTTGTGTCATCATTCCTGTGTTTGCTCCTGTTGATTTTTGTTCCTGCTCCAGACCACTGCTTAATAAACATTTTTATTTTTGAACCATACCTGGCTGCCTCCTGGATTACCTGCATTTGGGTCCTACAACAACCTCCATTCCTTGACATTTACAGAATGAATGAAAGGCCACCCAGCCCCTGTTGCCCCCCGTGGCCAGAATATTCCACTTGTAACTTCACAGTTGCCGGTCCGGTCTGTTGGGACTTAGAAAAAAAATTAGCTGACATGCCTGGTGCTGCAGTCTGCTTCCAGCATGTTTTAGATCATGAACACAGCTGATTTGTTTTTAGTGATGAACCGCTCCTGTAGACACTAATGAAGGCTGAGGAGACATTTCAGCAGTTAGCTTAAGGTGTTAAAAAGATAAACACACAGCGAGGAGATAAGTTTTACTTTCGCTTTCGCCAAAAAACACTAGGGGGTGCTAAAAGCAAGCCAAAACTGACTAGTGTTCCTTTAATAAACTCTCAAAATATCTAAAACGTATCTAATGAAAGAATCTTGTTGTTTAGTTAAAACCTCTGCAGCAGCTCTAAACTAAACCTGAACTTTGAAAAGTTATTTAGAGGTTAAACTTGGTTTCAGGTTCCTGCTAAAGTCTTTTTTCTTTACACTTCTTTATTAACTTATTCTGAAATATGAGCTATGTATGTGTTATAGGTATTGCACCAGTTCTGGTTTAGTTTGTTTCCCCTTATTAATCCCAAAATTACCATTTCTCTCATTTATTTCTACTTAATGTGTTTTCAACATTTTGACTTTTTTTTTAACAGTCAACCACATCTTGACATTTACACTTTTTTGTACTTTACACTCTGTTGTTTTTAGATTTTCTTTTCAACCACTTGCTGAATTTATTCTGCAAAAACTGTCAACTGTTTAAATCTCAACACTGGAAACCAATAAATAACATATATGTATTAAACTGTATAGCATATTAATCTGAGTGGTTGTAATATGCTGGTATATGCCAAGATTTCAAATGACCTCTAACGTTAGAAAAGAAAAGAAGAGCAGTGCCAATAACTCTGTCTTTAGAGATCAATGAATTATATTTTTCACTTCTATGAGACATAGATTTTATAGAAGTGCTCATTTCTCCTGAGCTTGCACAGACAAGGTGCCAAAAACCCTTTATCATCAAACAGAACATAAATGCAAACACTGAGTATTGGATGAAAAAGCATTTTGGACACAATGTTATTTATTTAGACTTCAGTTTTTGTTATGTCTGTGCTTAGCTCAGTAGTTAATGTACTTTGATTAATTAATACTATAAATTGTTTGAGATTTTTTTCTTATTTTTATACAATTTCAGTTTTAGGTGGTTTTTGTTCTCAGAAAAATGAGACAGACAGCTCTGAGCTGCTGTTAGATTCTAATTTTAGACACATCTTCATTTGAGTCATCTGTCTTTCTGCTGCTTAATGTTGAAGTTTGTCTATTCTGTTCTGAATTTCCTTCCTTTTCCAGCACTTTAGACATTTTCTTTCATAAACAACTCTTTACCGCTCATCAGTTTGACACTCTACAGCCATGTTTGTGGGGGGGTGTTGTCGCCTGTGTACACAGTGCTCATTAAGAAAACATGACTGGCAGTGTGCCCAGCTTAATATAACAGAATGTGTTTTAGCCTTGTGTGAAAGGGAACATGTGTGTCTCTTGTGTCTTATTTTACACCACTTTACTCAGAAACACTAAAGCTTACTGGAATTTCTTGCCAGTGAAACTGGAATGTAAACAAATACCTATTTGTGATGGTTACAGGCTACAGACTTTCTGTGAACACTAATGCTGACATTGTTTCATGCTGTGAAGTATCTGACTAGAACATTTGAGAAAGCACTAAATGTTGTAAATAACACTCACTCTCTCTCCACTTACACTAGCAACAGATTATCTTTGGGGGGGACAAGGGGGACATGCCCCCCCCCCCCCCCCCCCCCCCCCCCCCCACACACACACACACACACACATTTTCATGAGGCAATTTGGATCCATTCATGATTTCTAATTACTACTGTAATGAGGTAGAATGATGTTATTTTCATTTTAATGAGGTCTAGTGACCAGACATTCTAAAAATGTGTGTAAAATTTGGGTACACACACACACACACACGCACATTGATCAAGCCATATGTGTCCCCCCACTTTGCTTCATTGGGTCCAATGATAGACCTGCTGAGGCTACAATGGAGCGTGGCTATACCAAACTGCAGAGTGACATCTTTTACCACTGCTACAGTTAGTCTAGATTCCTAGGCTACTCTTTCGAGGCAGTCAGATGCAAAATGACCATTAAAGGCTAAGCAACAGAGATCCCAACTCCTAGAGACATGGTGGAACGCTACTAAAAACCTGTCACGCTGGTGGGGATTCTCGAATGTTGACAACTGATGGTGAATCATCTTCAAGAATGCATCCCTTTATAGGAGAATGTTTTGACTACTTTGGGACTTTAGACTAAGGACCATAGGAACATAGTGGTATGGAGAATTCTAAACCTTTTTGGTACAGATTGTAACAATGTCCACGTTATATTCAACTGCCAGTCAGCACTGGTAGAAAAGCTGCACCAGTCTCACTCATTTCATCATTTCCTTTCACTGCTATTTACAGTCATTTAGCCTAAGTACATTTATTAGGTTGTGTGTGTGTGTGTGTGTGTGTGCGTGCGTGCGTGCGTGCGTGCGTGCGTGCATGTGTGTGTGTGTGTGCTCATGAGTCAGTACACACACATGCATGTGTTTACCACGTCCAGTCTAGAGCCACTCTGAGACTGCACTCATGGCTGGTTGAGTAATAGATGTTGGTGCCCTGCCAGTGCCACACACCCTTATTCATAAATTATCAAAACCAAGAGCAATTACAGCTTTTACACAAATTAACCAAAGCCCGCTGGATGCAGTATGTATCTGGGTCAGTGGTGATTTCCTGCAACACACCTGGGCTTGGAGTAAACATCGAATATCAATTATAACTCACTCCTGCCCTATCCATGGTGCAATGCAGATCATGACCTAACACAGTGTATACAGTTACAATAACACACACAATGACTGTAATAATCACCACAGTAATTCCTCCATATATCTGCATCATATTGTTAATATCTCTCTGCATGAATTCCAGCTCCAGCTGGGATGAAATGGGGATGTTTTATTATTATTGTGTATTTATTTTGAGTCAGTCTCATTGGCTAGTATGTGTGCTAGAGCAGTCAGCTTCCTTCAAACTTCTTGGAAGGCTGGCCGTTAGATCCTCCGCTAATCTGTTTGCCACGCTGCCCTTGAGCAAGGCACTGAACTCCACACCATACTTGATAAGTTTAAAGGCACTATTTGCACTGAATACACAAACCATGTAACCCCCCCCCCACCACCATCACCACCACCCGTTGATTTTTTTCAGTGACTTTAATTGACTCTAATTGGCTGTTCAACACAGTTGGACTTTTTACCAGCTTCGGTTATAAATGAATTTACTCTGCAGTTATCAAAGAATCTATAGTATCTAGTTAAAGGCATGAAGTAAGAATGACACCTTGTGGTCCAATTTGGGTACTACAGTCCATGTTTCAAAACAACCACATCCTATTTGACTCTCCCCCTCCTGTTCTGTGAGTTTCACGGCTGTTGCCAGTTACAGATGAGCGTCAGAAAATTAGATGACGAGTGAAGATGAGTGTAAGCTGATAAGTAGACAAATACATTTCACTGTGATATCAAGTTGTTGGTAACTGAAAAAGTAGCTTGAGATTTTTTTAGAACTGACTGTGCCCCAGGGCAGCTGTGGCTACATTGTAGTTCACCATCAGCGTGTGAATGTGTGTGTGAATGGGTGGATGACTGATTGTGCTGTGAAGCGCCTTGGGGGGTTGGAGAACCCTAGAAGGTGCTATACAAATACAGGCCATTTACCACTTACCATGCTTCTAATTCACCGTTAGCACAGTTAGCTCAATGTTAGCCTCTAGCCTTCTTTTACCTAATATTAGAGTAAAACAAAAACGATGCCATGTCTTCTAGGGGTACAAGAAATAACTTCTGGGTCACTCATTTTACTGGTTAATAAACTGTCCTCAACACTGCCAGTGTTGAAAAACAAATGCTGGCACTGCAGGGTTTGATGGAGCAGACATGGCAACCCTGAGTGGCTGTAAACAAATGCTTATATAACACTTTAAATATAAAACACAAAGAAAACATGCTTTAAAGGTGGCTCTGGGTACAAAAATAAGTTGGTGAAAAGCTGACCTGACCTTCCTGACCCGGGTCAAAAGCTATTCGGTACCTGGAGGGTTACCGGGCCAGGCCTGGGGATAGGGTGTAAGTGTGAGCACCTGGTGGCCAGGCCTTTGCCCATGGAGCTGGGTTAAGACCAAACCAGTTACATGAGAATGACCACCTGTGGACCTACCACCTGCAGGAGGAAGGGTGTGGTGCATTGTGGATCAAGTGGCAGTTCAGGGTAAGAGTATGTAATTGTTCCTCTGCTTAAGGTTTCACTTGGGTTTGAGTGCAAAAAAGCAAACAAGTAATTTGACGTCATTCTTTCCTCACATGCCTGGTTTGGGAGCTCTGTGATCACAGCTTGTTCTCGTCATCTTCTGGACAGAACCTTTTTCCTATGTGTCTGACAAATAAAACATTGTGTGAGTATCTGATAAGTTGTTTTTCTCTTCTTGACACCATGAGTAAATAAATAAATTTCTCCATTCATTTGGAGTGTGTGCAGGTTTTGAACCATAGGAAACAGAAAGATGGGGCAGTGAACTCACTGTACTGAGTAAAAACAACATGATTCTGCAACAAGAACCATGATGTGAACTTAAGAAGATATTAGACAATGCAAAGAAATCGGAAAGAGAACAAAAAAAATCTGTTGAGGTTGGGTTCTGCATGCTGTTGCTGTCACACTGGCAAGCAATCATTTCTTCATCAATTCTGCAAGTATTTCTGCTGGACTTGTCCCACCATTCATCACCAGACTGTTTTAAGTCATTTTAGTGATTGTCTCACCTGGTGTTTAATAGAGTACACGTATGTCTCTAAGTAATTCTGTGCCTCTATTCCAGATCTCTGAGGTGTGACCTGCTACCAAGACATTCTTCCTGCCAAACAGCTACCTTGGAAAATAATCACTACTTCTGATGACCTTTGAGAAACTACTCCTGTCATACCTTTAGTTCAGATTGAAGTCTCTTGCCTTGCCCACTCTCCAACATTACTCACAGCTTGCTTCTCTTGCTCTTCTTCTACCTGCTTACTCCCTGAATCCCATCTTCTATTTTTTAGGCCCGTATCTGCTTTTATTTATGGTGGTCTGAATGGCACAACTCTCATTTATTTTTCAAATTTGACCCAAGTCACGGTCATAAATGTTCCTAAATGGAATATGTATGCAGTTTTGATGTCACCTTCACTTCATTACCATGTGACAGACAAATCTGCTCTGGCAGATGTGGGAAATGGTAAGATCACATGCACAATGGATGAAATAAGATCATCTTTGTCACTTGTCAAAACATTCAAACTGGTAAAACTGACATGTAGCATCCATATTTTTTCCATAAATACAACACAGCATGCAACTTCACACACAGTGTGCAATATCACACCTCCAGTAGTTTCTAGTAGCTTCAGGGCCACACATTGTTCACAATGGAGTCAGATGGTCATCAGATTTAAATGATGTGAAAAATCACTCAAAGAACCCAGATCTCAGCAAAAAGTCTTTAATGAACGTGAAGACCTGAAATGCACATAGCTTCACTTACCTCCTCAGTTGTTGGATCTGGTTTTTGCAGCCATTATAACAGAACTAGTTAGTGTTTGTTCTATGTGATATGTCTGTACTCTGCAGATGGTATGATCAGTAAACAAGGACCAGGGATGGTAGGAAGAACAGAAATTAGACAAAAGTCATCAATGACGATCATAACAACATGACACAAAAATAACAATAAAACAAAATTCAAAATCTAGAAACAGAACCTACACAGCACGACAAAGAGGTTTTTATGTGACATACACATTGTTCCAAGTGGTCTTCAAAGAATCACTCAGGTATTACCAAAATTAATGTGTCTTTAATTGGCAATTACCTGCAATAATACACAACCTCATTGTTCAGGCTAATTAGGTAAAACATTTACCAAGATTTACCAATGTGTGGTTTGGGACTCGGTCCTGGGTGGAGGGCGAAGTCGGGCTCTGAGTAACTCGCACACCCGTGGGAACCCCGAGTTCTCTTTACGCTGCGCCATTCTCGTGCAGCTCCAAGAAGATTCTGCTGCTGCTGCTGCACAGGCGTCCAAGCACAGAACTCCAAAACACAAAGCTGACAGATTTCTTCAAATTAGTGTAGAAAGGTGGACCGAGCTCGCACACACAAGCCGGTCAGCGAGGACAAAGCAGCATGCCGTGCAGCAGGTGGAGGTGGGAATCAGACAGGTGGAGTTCATTCTGGGTAAAAAATGGACCATAGTGTAAAAATAATTGCTCCGCCCACAACCCAGAGGTGAATTTTTAATGAGCTACTGCCACTATGTAGAAACGAAGTGCTAGAAAACGGCACAGGTTTTGTGATTTTGGCTAAAAGCAGCATATTCGTAGTTTAAAGACCACTGAGAACAGCTAAAAAGATGATCGGAGTGGGTCTTTAACCACCAGTAGATTACACACTCAAGTAAATGTCATATAAGCTGAGAAAATAATTAGCCCCTTCTTTGTTATTCCTTTATTCCTAGGAAAATGCATGTTCAAAGTGTTCTTTAAGCTCAATTGCATCTGTTAAAAGACCTTTTTACATGAGCCATGACAATATTTTGGTCTGCCCTCTACCAATGGATAAATTGTCACCAATATACTGTATATAACACTTAATTACATGGCATAAGATGCTCTAATACACTCTGTTTATTCCCTTTTATTTGCAATTAGCCTTCTGTAATAATAGAGAAGATGGGGAACGACCTTGGAACACGCTTAATTAATCAGCAGGGAGAAATACAACCACTGTAGGCTTAGTTAGTTTCTGCACAGATTAAGCATGAAAATACGACACGCTATTTTGCTAAACAAGCTAAATGACATTTTTCAATGAAAATCATCCTTCATTAGTTTTTGCTCATTATTGTCAGAGGCTTGTTGAAAAACTTATTTTGCATCCACGGCTTTTATTTATTTGTGGAACATGAGTAGAGATTTGGATGAGCAATGACATGGAATTCCAATGAGAGACGGCAAAAACGAGCATAATCGCTGTGACTGCAGGTGGAGGTTATTGTTTAAAGAGAACATGCTTTGAATACTCTTAAAATAGAAGACACAAACTTCACCAGCGTGAATAATTGTCTTTTTGTCAGTATGACAGCATGTTTTTATTTTAATTCTGACAGAACTCATCCAAAATGGTATAAGTTCCAAAAACTGTAGAAGATGTTCTATTTATGTAGGCAGTAAATAAGATTCAACTTTGTCTGTTTATTGTTATTAAAAATAACACTTTAAGATATTTTCATGAAAAATCTTTATTTAAACAGCTTTTGCAATGAATTGCAAAATTGGCTCAATTTTTAAAATCAAGGCTGAAGTCAATGTCAGAATATTTTACACCCATCACAACTAAAGCAGAAACAGCACCAAACATTTACACTATTAATTCAATCACAGGGATATGCAAAAGGCTCTCTCTCTCTCTCTCTCTCTCTCTCTCTCTCTCTCTCTCTCTCTCTCTCTCTCTCTCTCTCAAAAATAAAATAAAATAAATAAGGTGGAGAAGGTTCCAGACAGTGTCCACATGCTCCTGTCTGGAACCTTCTCCAATCCACCTTATTTTTGTGTAGACTCATGGAGAAACACCTCCCCAGAGATGAGGAACCCAGAAGGATGTGGCTGAAAAATCTTAACTTGAAAACCAACACAAACTTTATTTACACGTTCCTTTCATTTTATTGTGAAAAAACCCAGAGAGGAAACACCTGCATCCTACTTTGTTGTTGGACGCTGGGTAGTAAAGAGATCTGACAGCAGTCTCACAACAACAGGAATGATTTCATCTGTACAATTTTCTGAATAGTTATAATTTAAAGTGCGTTTAGACTGTAGATATTACAGTTTTTTCGATTGCTAAAACGCGTTTGTCGAAACTGTACGTTTCTTTCAAAACTGCAAACACAAACCCCCAAACATCACACACAAATTCCTAAACCCTGGCATCCCTTTGCAAAACAACTAAAATCTTGTAACATGTTAACAAAATGGAACATGTGTTTTCATTTGGTAAACACAGCCATATTTTCACATGACACACACATACCATTCATTGAATAAACACAAGTAGCATTTGGCAGAACACTACCAAGCATGGAAAGAACACTGAAGAGCAAAACTGAAAACACAGTTAGAGAAATGGAACACACTGAATCTATTACAATGCCCACTTCTCTCATAGACAAACATTACACACACACACATTTAGAGACACTTTAATTTTAACCCCCCCTCTAATTCAAGCATATTCATGGGGCATCATGCCTCCGGTCTCTGTCTGGCCAGAGGGCCTCGTCGACATCACAGGCGATGTCCTCCTCCTCTTTCTCCTCCTCCCCTTCCCCGTCCTTCTCCTCCTCCTACTCCCATACGTACCCCTCTCCTTCTCTGTTGTCTGTTGTTTCTGTTCTCCATTGCTCATCAAACACAACAGAGCGTCAAGCCTCCTTTTATGCTGCAGTCCCTGATTGCGAATTGCTCACCAGACCCGAAAGTTTAGAGATTTGAATATTTGTGTGTTATTGATTGAAGCTTTGAGGATTTATGTGAGAAGTGTGTGTAAACCTGATAATTGTGTGCTGTGTTTTGACAGCAAGGGAATGTGAAATTGACATCAGAGTGTAAAGGAGCAAAATCAGAGTTCTAATATGATAAGGATATCTTGAGTAGTGATAAATTGAGTCAAGCGATTGGGAACAGAAGTAAAGGTTGTGAAAATCGTGCCTCAATTTTGCTTTTTGAGTTTTAGCAATCGAAAAAAACTGTAACCTAAAAGTGCCATCCTGCTGTTTGTATTTCACCTGATGTAGAAACTTAAACCCAAAACTTGGTGATGAGGAATTTAAGGCTCTGACTCGGCTGTACGTCTGCTTTTAAGTAAATAAGATTGTGTCCCACCTCTTTCAACAAAACATGACCAACCTTATTACTATGTAGGTACTGATAAGCCTCAGAGCTTTTAAAGGGGACCTAGAATGTAAACCAACATGTTCCTTGTTGTTGTTGAATAAGACAGCTTGGGTGGTCAACAGTAGCATGCCAAAAAGTCAAAGCCGTGTGTGACCTACTTTTTATGTAAATTAGAAAGTTGAAAAAGGCGAGAGAAAACCTCCTGTTCTGAGAAATCCTTCCTTAACACGTCATAAGGGGGAACCACGCCTCCTCAAACCTGCATGTGTCTGAGGCCTTCTGGGGAAACCAACCAATCATCAAGTCCTGGCCGAGTGGGAGGGGTCAACAGCTCTATTCACTGAAGGCCTGACTAAGGGGGTTTAGAATGGCCTGCATCAGGGCCAAAAAAAATTTTCTTATGCTTTTTGGAGGCTCAAAGCTCTGTTTTAGATTGTTGATTAATTGCATTCTAGGACACCTTTAAGATTCTTTATTGCCTCGCTGAGTTCAGAAAGTAGCTAAAATGCTACTGTATGTTAGCTTTGGCCAAACTAAGATAACCCCCTCCCCACACACACACACCTCTGCTTCAGTAGGCAGAAGGAGTGAAACAATATTCCGTTTGAGCTGTGACAGCTGGTGTTTATGCATGTTTTCAGTCTCTAAAAGCCCATAAAATTACCAGCTCCCGTGGCCTAGTGGTATGGGTGCCCCACAAATAGTTCCCGATCACAGCTGCAGCTCACCGCTCCCCACCACGGGGATGGGTCAAATGCGGAGATGTAATTTCACCAGTGTGTGATGATGACTTGGGGCTTTAAAAGGAGGATTAGAACAAAGGGATTGCATTGTCTCAATGTAAACAAATGCGGACCGGAGGTTGATTGCATTTTTTCGAGCAAAGCATGATGGGCCGTAGGAATAAGGTGGATAGATTTTGAACACAGATTCTTGGTCAGAAAGTACGAGACCTGTGAGACACTTTTAAGAGAATCTGGCATTTAAATGTTTAAATAAAATTGGTGTAAATTATGAATAATTTGAGACAAAGTAAATTAAACTTTGTAACTAAATCGCAACAAGAAAACTTGCACAAATGTCAAACAACTGTTGCAATTAGTTTGCAATTACAGCTTGTCCAGACAGTTATTGTCAGTGAACTGAGGAGGTCAAAAAGCCCCTAATGTCAAAACTGGTGTCTTGATTTTTACGATAATTGGATGATTTTGATTCTCCAAAATCTGCACTCATAAAAAAAATAATAATGCAACAGATGGAACTTATTGTAGATGCATATAATTTCTCCCAGCATCTAAAAACAGATTATCAGTGCCTCCTAGCAAGAATATCAGTCAATAATAAATTAGATGTCACTCGCACAAACAACCTAAGCTGACATGTTCCTTCAGAAGGTTTTAATAGAAGAAAAACATTCCCATGTTTCCCTCCCATGACTGTAATGAGCAGAAAACTAAATAAGCTGTAAAACTACTGTTGTTTTCACTTTAAAGGTAATCATGTGATTAAAGTTAAATGTCGATACCTGGGTCATGAAGGCATGACCAGAATCAAATACCAGTGAAATTCTATAATGTGAAAATAAATCTGGGCTCAGATGTTTAGTGTTTATGAACATTTCCTCTTTTAAAGTTTTCACCATTTGGACACCAAATTATTTTTTGTTCTTTTCTGTTTATTTGTGTTTTCCCCTTTGGTATATGCATGGGCACATGTGGTAATTATCAGTCTGCCTCTCTGATTGTACACACATATGCAAGTCTGATTTCCATGCCCCCTTTGAGGTCATGGATGGATGCAGACTCTGCCTTGATTGATCATTTACTCCCTATTAGCCATGGCAATGAAAGCAACCTCCAAGAGAAAGTTCAGATTAACCAGACGTGAAGTTGAGACACTGATCTGACAGGCGGAGAAAGGAAATGCGTTTTGACTGCTGGTCTCAGTTCTGGAACCACACACGGGAAAAAAAAAGCTTGAGCAGACAGAAGTACTAAATGGAAAAAGAAACAAAGGCTGTCAGTTCTATAAATTCAGAGCAAAGGACTCCTGTGGAGGTGGAAAGGGAAAATAAAATGGGTTGGACTGCAGATCTATTGTCAAATCCAGCAGTGTTCAGCTATTTGTGTGACTGTCACAGCACACTTGTGCCGACACATCCAATGTTCAAAAGGCTCTGGAACCTCTGCGGCGTCTGAAGTTTACACACAACAGATCATGTGATATCAAAGTCAGGTGAGGAAAAGATGAAATCGCTCAAATCAGATCAGAGTTCAGAGATCAGACTGATGAGCTGGTCTGAACAGGGCCAAGACACAAAATGATTGCTATCATCTTAAAATAGACCTCAACCTGAAAGAAAAAACTATAGCAGTTCATGCAAATGTTATTTTTAAACTTTTCTGCATCTACAGGTAGCTCAGGTACTTCCTTTACAAACAGTTGTTTTGAAAGAAAAAGCTAATTTTTTGGCAAAAAACTAACGTGAAACTGGTGCACACACACACACACACACACACACACACACACACACACACACACACACACACACACACACACACACACACACACACACACACACACACACACACACCAGAACTCCTCCAAAAGCTCCCATCTTGAGCTCAACTCTGAACTAGCTCATTTCTAGTTCCTGAAACAGGAGCGTGAGAGCTTTTATCCCACAGAGACTGATTCACAAGGAATTCATTTATACAGATCACTGCAAATGTATTGAAAAAAAGAAGAAAGAAACAAGTGAACTTGGTCTTTATCAATAATTCCCAAACACCTAACAAAATAAGTTCTGGCAAAAAGTTATCAGGACTTCAGCTGTTTTTACAAATTGTGTTTTTTTTCTGTAAATATATATTCTCAGAACAATTTATTCACTTCAGTGTTTTATGAATGTATCTGCGCTACAACCAGCTACAGTTCTAAGCATGTTCCACTAGAAAACATTAAAACCTTGAAAATACCAAATTGAAGTTCAAGCATTTTCAAGGTTATCGTGCATCTCTAATGTAGGGAGTGTACAGCCTAAACTGCAGAACATGTTTAAAAGTGGTTATTGTTACAAAGTTAAGGTTACAATAAAATATTTTAATGGCAAGATACTTCAGAAGAAAACAGCCAGCGTTCTGTGCATCCTTGTTTTCGTTCAGCTGCTCAAACTTTAAAGACGTTTCGTCAAAATGACAAGGTTCAGGAGAATCGTACAGAGGTAAGGGCAGCGCCTCCAGCCACAGCTGTTGATATTTAAAAATGTCCCCATTTTAAGATTCATAGGGACAAAAGCTTTAGGTAACCAAGACAACAAACCTAGACTGTTTTGAATGGGTTGCAGTACATAGAAATACAAGTTATTTGACATTGGATGCTTTATAAAAACATGTTTAATGTGTTCATCGCTCTGGAGGAAAGGGTTGTGGAGGTTCTACTTAATAATTTAGTAAATGTGTGATTCATTAGCAGGAACCAACTAACAACTATAAGGAAATTAATGAATTTACTAAATCACATCATTTATTTATATCAGTTATAAATGTTTCAGATCGTTTCTAGGTCTACTTCTCTTGTCACTCATAGCTCAGAGCTATTTTAAAATGTATTAAAGCAGCTAAACATTTTGTTTTTAACCCTTTTGTCATACCTGGAGTTGATAAAACCACTGATTGTGTTCAGATCTGAGCAGATGCACACCGACTCCTCACTTGTTTGTGTGGGAAAGCATCTGTGAACAAGAAGTGAAATGTTTTGATGGACCAGGGGCAAGCCTTCCATTGATCTCAGAAGGATCATGAAAAATTAAAGTCAGTTTTAAATTCTAGTGTAATAAGCACAACAAACCAGGAAAACACGCCTCACACTTCCTCCTGAGAGTCAGGGATTTTATCATTTGAAAAGGTTTTGTTATTAAATCATAGAGCAGTAAACTGCTGTAAAAGTCGAACCATTTGCTCTTAGGTTAGAAAAAATAAACATTTTTGATTGATTTATCTGTGTATAAAAAAGATTTTCAGAATTTCTTTCCTTTTAAATATTTTAACTGAGTATTTTTGGCTTTCTCAGACCGAAGCCAGAACAGTTTAAAAGTGGTACGTGTTGTGAACTGAATAGCGGCTGCAGCTGTAATGATTTTTGCAGCCTGAGATCCCTGTTGAGCTGCACTCTATCCTGTCACCAGGTAGTCCCATATGAGGCCTCTGGCAGCAAAGCCACTGCACGCGCTCCAAAAAGCCCATCTACTGCTCTGTGGGTGCAGGAGTATAAAACTGAGCATGTTGTCAGGTCCAAATGAAGCAAATAAATTCTCCCCCTCAACAACTTTCTTCTCTTCTATAAGACTCCCATAACAAATTTATGGCTCTTAAAATCATGAATTATTGTTCCCCGTGAACCCGTAACTCCACACAAGTTAATGAGACACATGGAATTTATTTTTGGTGTTACCAACACTGACATTAAACACCAAATTATTTTTCCTTTGGATTTACAAAGAATCAACTACAAGACACCTTTGCAGCTTTATTATTAAATTTTAAAAGCCCAACAGAGTTATTGCCACTGCTGTTGGGTTTGAATTACAGTTCAAAAACAGGTAGGATGTTTTTCCAGGATCCTCTCATTAAATTTCTCCAGTGCCACCATAAAAGGAGCCGTGTTTTGATTTTGAATGGAAAACTTGTTTTCATTCCAGCTGAAACAAAACTGAAGATTAAAGATGCAGTTTCAGGAACCATCTTTCCTCCAATGAGGCACATCTAAAGGCATGGGTTTGTAACAATCACTCATTTTCTCACCAGTTTGTCTATCACACTCAGCAAAATTTCATACATTTATTTAAACAGTTTTTCTTTTCAAAATGGCTGAAAGTTACCTTAAATGTTAAAAAGAACCTAGAATGTAAACCAACATGTTCCTTGTTGTTGTTGAATAAGACAGCGTGGGTGGTCAAAAGTAGCATGCCAACAAGTCAAAGTCGTGTGTGACCTACTATTTTATGTAAATTAGAAAGTTGAAAAAGACGAGAGAAAACCTCCTGTTCTGAGAAAGCCTTCCTTAACACGTCATAAGGGGGAGCCACGCCTCCTCAAACCTGCTTGTGTCTGAGGCCTTCTGGGGAAACCAACCAATCAGCATGTCCTGGCCGAGTGGGAGGGGTCAACAGCTCTTTTCACTGAAGGCCTGAGTAAGGGGGTTTAGAATGGCCTGTATCAGGGCTCCTGGGACAGATGAAAGCCAAAAAACATTTCTTATGCCTATTGGAGGCTCAAAGCTCTGTTTTAGATTGTTGATTAACTGCATTCTAGGACACCTTTAAGTAAGTAAATTTTATTTGTATAGCACTTATCACAGACAAAGAATCACAAAGTGCTTCACAAAGATCAACAAAATAGCAGATAAAGTCACCATAAAAAGATCTTAAAACAAAACAACAGAATATCATAAAATCATTAAAAATCAGAAAACAGAAATTCATAAAATTAGAAAAATGATAAAACAAATGAAAGATGATTATAAATACAAGTTAAAACCCCAATAAAACATAAAAGATTTAAGTAAAAGCAGTTTTAAACAAAAGGGTCTTCAGCTGCTTTCTAAAGGTGACCAGACTGTCAGTAACACGTAGGGATAAAGGAAGTTCATTCCAAAGTCGGGGTGCAACAGCCTGGAAAAAGTGATCACCTCGACTTTTATATCTGGTCTTTGGATCTTCTAGGAGGTTCTGGTTTGTGGACCTGAGGGCTCGGGTTGGAGCATAAGGCTTTAACAGTTCAGTAACATAAGGAGGAGCTTGGCCATGTAGAGCCCTGTGTGTTATAGTCAGGATTCTAAAATGAATTCTAAAGTTAATGGGTAACCAGTGCAGAGACATCAGAATAGGAGTGATGTGAGCTCTTCTGTTTGCTCCAGTTAGGAGCCTCGCTGCAGAGTTCTGGACCAACTGAAGGCGGTCAAGAGCTTTTTTGTTAAAACATGTGAAAAGTATGTTACAGTAATCTAGACGGGAGGAGATAAACCAGACTAGAGTGTATGCTCTCTTCTACTCACCCTCAAGGCCCTCGGATATTTACTGGGCAGAAAATGTAAACAGAAACTGAGAATCAAAATGAATGTAAAATGTGGAAAGTTGCAAGATTGGTTTGAAATGAACAAATCTAAGATTTTTTTACAGAACAGAATCGGTGACAAAGTGTCACCGTCCAGCTCTCACCGGGAATGAGTCTGACTTACTGCTGGCAATGCAGACCAAGCTCTGACACTGGTCATGCAGGGACCTAACAGCCCTTATCAAGGGGCCTGGTACCCTATACTCCCATAGTATCCCCACAGGGCCCCTGAGGGACACGGTTGAACACCTTCTCCAAATCCACAAAACTCCCATGCGCCCTCCAGGACCCCCCTAAGGGTATAGAGCTGGTCCAGTGTTCCACGGCCAGGACAAAAACCACATTGCTCCTCCTGAATCTGAGATTCAACAATCTGACGGACCCTCCTCTCCAGAACCCCTGAATAGACCTTACCAGGGAGGCTCAGGAGTGTGGTCCCCCTGTAGTTGGAACACACCCTGCGGTCCTCCTTTTTAAAAAGGGGGACCACCACCCCGGTCTGCCAATCCAGTGGAACTGCTCCTGATGTCCACGCAATATTACAGAGCTGCATCAAAAAAACATAGCCCCACAACATTCAGAGTTTAAGGAACTCCAGGCAGATCTCACCCACCCCTGGGGCCTTGCCCCCAAGGGGCTTTTTGACCACCTCAGTGACCTCAGCACCAGAGATTAAAGAGCCCAACTTAAAGTTCCTAGACTCTGCTTCCCTACTATCACTGATTCTGTTCATAACTTTTATGGACAGAATTTCTAGGTGCAGCCAAGGTGGTGAGGGGATCTGTTTTGGTGGCCTAAGGATCAGGTCTCTGCTTTTTACAGATGATGTGGTAAATGGTAAATGGTCTGTATTTGTATAGCGCCTTCTTAGGGTTCTACAACCCCCCAAGGCACTTCACAACACAATCAACTCAATTCACCCATTCACACGCAGGTGGGGATGAGCTATGATGTAGCCACAGCTGCCCTGGGGCGCACTGACAGAGGCGAGGCTGCCGAGCACTGGCGCCACCGGTCGCTCCGACCACCACCAGCAGGCAAGGCGGGTTAAGTGTCTTGCCCAAGGACACACAGCAGCATTCTCTGGCCGGAGCCGGGATCTAACCTGCAACCTTCCGATTACTGGACAACCCGTTCTACCTCCTGAGCTACTGCTGCCCTGTGGTCCTGTTGGCTTCATCAGACTGGGATGAGAATCAGCTCCTCTAAATCCGAGACCATGCTCTTGAGTCAGAAAAGGGTAGAATGCCTTCTCCAGGTCAGGGACGAGGTCCTGCCCCAAGTGGAGGAGTTTAAGTATCCCGGGGTCTTGTTCACGAGTGAGGGAAAGAGGGAGCATGAGATCGATAGACGGATTGGTGCTGCGTCTGCAGTGATGCAGGCATTGTACCGGTCTGTCGTGGTGAAGAGAGAGCTGAGCCGGAATGTGAAACTCTCGATTTACTGGTTGATCTAAGTTCCTACCCTCACCTATGGTCACGAGCTTTGGATAGTGACCGAAAGAAAGAGATCGTGGATACAAGCGGCCGAAATGAGTTTTCTCCATATCTGGGCTCTCTCTTAGAGATAGGGTGAGAAGCTCGGTCATCCGGGAGGGGCTTGGAGTAGATCTGCTGCTCCTCTACATTGAGAGGAGCCAGTTGAGGTGGCTCAGGCATCTAGTTATGATGCCTCCTGGATGCCTCCCTGGTGAGGTTTTGTGGGCACGTCTAACTGGGAGGAGACCCAAAGGAAAACCCAGGACACGCTGGAGGGACTATGTTTCTCAACTGGCCAGGGAACGCCTTGGGATTCCCCCGGAGGAGCTGGCCCAAGTGGCCGGGGAGAGGTAAGTTCGGGCCTCTCTGCTTAGGCTGCTGCCCTGATCCCGGGATGAACGGAGAAAAATGGATGGGTGGATGTCTTTACATGCATTTTTCACATGATATTCATAATGAATGAGACCACTGGAGCCTCTAGATCAGGGTTTCTCAACCCTGGTCCTCAGCACCCCCCTGTCCTGCATGTTTTCCATGTCTCTGCTTCAGCACATGACTGCAGAAGCCTGTTAATCACGCACTCATTTGTGTCAGGTGTGTGGCAGCAGGGAAAACACTGGTGTTTGAAAGGGCAACATGGAAAACATGCAGGGCAGGGGGGCGCTGAGGACCAGGGTTGAGAAACCCTGCTCTAGATGTTCACATCAGTAGAAGGCATTTTTTTAGACTTTGTAGTTGGATATTCAGAATGACATTATTTGGCTGCAGTGTTAAATTCATTGACAAAATATTTTCATTTTTTTCTGTCGAATTAATTTTTGCAAATGAAAATGTTTTGGTATTTTACATTTGATACGTAGTTCACTAAGAATCCAAGATCCAACTCATTTTTGTTGAGACAATAGCATGAAAAGCTTTTCCAAACATAAACATCTACAATAAAAACTATGTTTTTTTACATCATTATTCATAAAAAAGGTGATGCTCTGGGCCAGTATGGAAAGATATCTGACTAAAGAAGTCTAAACTACACGCCGAGTTACAGGACAGTGAAAGCGTCACACACTGGATTTTACCATCCTTTAGTATCAGCAGGGGTTCTCAGTTATGTGGGTCAGTCAGCCTAAAGTACAGTAAAAATTTATAAATTATTTTTACATTTCAAAAGGCAAGATCCAATCTTTATTAAAAAAAAGTGTGATAAAATTTGCCCTTTTGCCTGTTGTTACTGAGCCGTCATCATAATGCAGCTTCAGTTCTGATTAGTGTCAATTCAGTAGGAGCAAGCTAGTCTACAAGCATAAACCTTGACCCTAAAGACAGCTGTTTAAAGCATACGGTGAGTATGCTCATGCATCAGAATAAGCCCTGGCTTTCCACCTCCACAATGCATTGTTCCTGTTGTTCAGATTTAAAGAGAGCTCACCTTGAGCTGCTCATCGGTTTCTATGGTGATTCAGCTTTTGACTTTCCTCACTTTTCTTTCACGTTTTCCGGTTTAAACTACTGTGCTGATTATAATAATTTAGCTCCCTGGTAACTGATATATTATTTTCTCCTTGTAAAAATTAGCCCAGTCACCAAATTTACATGCTAATTGTGCGTTTCTTTCAGATTTGTTTTGCTGTTCCTGTACATGTTTACAGTAGGACCGTCAGAGAGATGACACACGCTGGACCAACGATGAATCTGTAATTATAATGAGCGTTGTTCTGATTTTGCTCAGGCCTCAGGCTATATTCCACAGATGAAAACATGTTCAGAAGACAGAAATCTTATCTTAGATGTAATATTCTCTATGAGCAATACTGCTTTAGTGTCATCATAATTGTCTGGTGTAACGCTGGTATTGCCAGGAGGTGAGTTTAGCCTGTGCAGGAGGAACCGAGCTAAATTAATCCCATTCAGTGGCTGCAAATATTGAATACTTGTATGTGAAGGGTGCAACTGGAGGAAAAATAAAAAACTGAAACACTTGAAGCTAATTGAAGCTCCAGTTGTTTTGTTTATAACACATATAGATTGTGATTTTTAAGTTTTATAGTTTATTACTACTGAAATTGCATCAACTTTAATTCATAAAACCAATGTCAGTAGACTTTAATGATTTATCTGAACAGCACTTTTTCCTGGGTGGAATGAATATTGCAACATACAACTTCAATGGTTTTTGAAAACAAAAACTGTGTGCATAAATTTATCATGGACTTTCTCTCTTCCACTGGCGTGAATATATGCACACACCCTCAGTATATTTAGTTAACTGTCCTTTGGGAATTTTCACCTTGACCAGATCTTTTTTGGCACTATCCACAAGATTCCTGCATAATCCTGGCTGAATATTTGACTACCCTTCTTGGCAGAATTGGTAGAGTTCATTTGAATTTCTTAGCTACCTGACAGACTCAGCTTTTATGCACAGGCCATAAATCAATGGTTAGAGCTTTGGGAAGGTCATTCCAGATTCCTAATCCTGGCCTTATCCAATCAAAAACCAGTTCTAGTGAGTGTCCATGGTCATTGCCCAGCTGTGTCTAAGTTTCAACCATCTAGCTGATGATTTGGCTAGAGGTGCTTCTTCATTATTCTATCCACAGTGCACAAGTAGAAAGCGTAACGCTACCACCATCAATCTTTGACTCGTTTATTTCTCTAAAAGACATCTTGTCCCTGTGATCAAAAGCCCCTTCAGTCTCTTTACCATTGGGGGTTTTGTTTTGGTCAACTCTCTCTTAGTCCATGGTTAGTTAGGCCAGTGTTTCCCAACCCTGGTCCTCAGGGCACACTGTCCTGCATGTTTTCCATGTTGCCCTTTCAAACACCAGCGTTTCCCTGCTGCCACACACCTGACTTAAATGAATGAGTGACTAACAGGCATCTGCAGCATGTGATGTCCTCCTGATGAGGCAATCTAAATTAGGTGTGCTGAAGCAGAGACATGGAAAACTTGCAGGCCAGTGTGCCCTGAAGACCAGGGTTTGGTAACACTGAGTTAGGCAATCCTGGCTTCAGCTGTGGATGCTGGAACTGGAGTCCCTGCTGTTTCTACTTCATTATAGACTAATCTTACTGTTAGGTCTTCACTACGTTTCTTGAACTTCTTCATTGTTTGGAGTATTGGTCAGTCCTGCAAAATGCTGATGATGAAATTGCTATCAAACAATAATTTTTATGTTGTTATGTTATGAAGCCATGGCCATGTCAGGTTTTAAGACATTCTGCAGCCTTTAGCACCAGCCACTCAAATGTTTAAGTGAGTGTATGTTTATATCTGAGCCAGTATGTAAATCTGAGCACCCAGTTCTTGTCTTTAAAGTATGCGTCAAACAACGCATACTTCGTGGCGTTTTGACGCCACGAAGTATGCGTTGTTTGACGCATATGTTTTTCACGTTGACGCTTGCGTCAGACCGGAAGTGTCTAAAACCCCTTCACAACACTCATCCTCCGGCACACATGCACACACACACACACACACACACACACACACACACACACACACACACGCACACACGCCTAGAAAAAACACATTGGGCTGACAAACAATGGAAAACTACAATGGAAAACTACTGTGGCTGAACAATGTGGAGATCAACAGTTTTGCTAGCAAGGCGACATAAACGTTGAAAAAACACTCACCCGACACGCCAAGTTCTCCAGCAACCTTCCTCCAAGCAAGGTCCTTTTTATTCCGATCTCGGTAGGCGTAGCAGGTCGAGTCATACAGTTCACGCTGGTTACAAACAGCTACGATCAGTTTCTCCTCCATAGCTGAATGAATTCGCCTTCTTCCCTCGCTCTGCTGTGACGTATCAACTCGCGCTCTGATTGGTTGACGCTTGTAAAGCAACGCCGAAAGTTCAGCGAGATGAACTTGCTCTGACGTTTGCGTTGCAAGCTTTGACGCTTGCGTCAAAGCTTGAAAAGCGTGAAAAGTATCAAGCTTTGACGCGCCCAACGCTCACAAAGCGACGCAAGGACTTTGACGCAGCTCTGACGCGCCTTACCATAGACTTAACATTGAAACTTGATGCTGGCGACGCATACTTTATGGCCAGTGTGAACGCAGCATTACAGTTCCACCCTGACAAGGAACACTTCAAATCACAAAGGCTCAAATTAAGATGACATTCATGCCAGTTGTAAGTGTATGCAATCATTAGTCTGCAACTGTATCTGTTATGTGTGTGTGTGTGTGTGTGTGTGTGTGTGTGTGTGTGTGTGTGTGTGTGTGTGTGTGTGTGTGTGTGTGTGTGTGTGTGAAATTAACAGGAAGGAAAAGGCACTGTATCATTTAATAATAATAAACAACTCAATGGCTGTAATGGAATCTGCTTTCTGTAATTGCACTATGCTATTCAAATCTGGGATGCAGTATTCTGTCTTCCTCACCTGCAGTGGCTCACTATGCATTTGAGCAGTCAACAATAATAACTTTGTTTTTTGCCAGACGGAGTATAAATCAAAAAGAGAGAAGCCTATAAATTTTGAATCATTAAGCTTTATTTTCCCCAGAGCATATATAGCTGACATTATCACATGCAAGCCAAGCATAAAACTAGCACTAAGCAGTAGCAGCAGCCAAAAGCAGCACAGTTTACTTGGCAAGGTTGTGACCAAAACATGTACTGCTGCTGCCACAGTCTATGCAACAAACTAGAAGTAGCATTTAACAGTTATTTACCAAAAACAAACATGAGCAAGCTGACAGTTGTATTCCAAGTCTTTGATAAACTTTGATTTGTCCATTTCTAAGCAACAACTGAAGCAGAAATCCCCAGACCACCTCTGCTGAGCTACCTCCTTCAGCTCATCACTTACTAACAAGACACACACACACACACACATTCACACACTGGTGGTGATGAGCTACAATGTAGCCACAGCTGCCCTGGGGCACAGTGACAAAAGCGAGGCTGCTGAGCTAGCACCACCTGTCCCTCCGACCACCACCAACAGGAAAGGAGGGTGAAGTGTCTTGCACAAAGACACAACAAATTGGAGAGGCTAAGAAGTGCTCAAACCTGCAACCCTATGGTTACGGGGTGGGCACTTTACTCCTCTGCCACCATTGCTCATTCCCAACCCAGAGTATGTGCCCAGAGAATCCATCCATTTCTGTTTGAGACCATTACCACCTTAAATCACCACCTTACTGTGAAAGATGAATTTAAGAGCACCAAGGGTTCCAGTAGCTATGCTGCGTGTGGCAGTTCTACTGGTAGGGTCTCCCATGGTGACTTGATTCTAAGTGGGATGGCCTTAGTATCACTGAAGATGCCTCACCTGACATGGGGATTCCAAGACCTCACCCAAAGCCAGCCCTGGGGGGGAGGCTTCTTGGCAAGAGTTTGGTGACTGGCCTTTACATGGGTTAGGCCAGTGGTTCTCAATTACTTTCGGTGAAGCCCCCCTTAGGATACATAGATTTTTTCGCGCCCCCCTCCCAATGTGTGCAGGGGGGGGGGGGGGGTTTGCACAATGTACATTGTGTACAGTAAGATTGTTTTTATGGACATCTGGAATGTTAATTTCTGCTAGGAACAATATCCAGTCTGCTTAAATGTTAAAACGGCTTGCCATATAGACACGCTGATAGTCTGTCGGCAAATTTCGGGAGGTAGGGGAAAGTGCGGGTGAATGACCTTGATCCCAGAGCAGGGGTGAGAGTGTGGTAGGGATGGGCGATTAGGCAAATTATTCAACCGTCTATGATTGGCTGAGTTGTTCAACGGTTGTTTTTACAAGAGGCGATTTATTTATTTATTTATTTGTCCATGAGTAAGTGTGTTAATGATCCATGCAGATGCACAGATATTTTACCCGTTACCACAGAATCCATCGTGGAGGTAACATCATGGACAGATTTCCATCAGAGCGTCTGTGTTATTCTCCGCAACTGGCAGTGAGCACAAAGCGGCGCGCAATAGGAGCTCAGAGCACGTCTGACAGACCTTTGCACAAGAGCGCAAATGTCGAGAGCTTCTAGATCTGGAAAGTGGAAACCCTTCTTTCAGAGTCTGGTAGACGTCTGGTTATTTCTTTTGGAGAAATGTTTCCTGACTTTAAAACTCTGGCTGAAATAGAACTCGTTACTCCAGTACCTGCTTGGATCCAGCGTGTCAGCGGAGCTCTGAATCACCACAACATTTAAACAGCCATGAGTTTGTCTGAGGCAAAAGTCCAGAACCTCGTTAGCCTCTTCAGCAGCTCCATAGAGACACTTGATTACGCACAAGCAGGTGACCGGTTCAGGTTTACGCCGGAGCAGAAGGAATGTGCGTTGGGGCCGCAGCAGGTGAAATGTTGATCATTTAAGTGAAATTGTTTAATTGCATTGTTTCTATGGTACTGGGGCTCTCTGGTCAGCTTGTGTGGACTAAATATTAATTAAAATGAATGGATATTTACCGGTTTTATTGAATGTTTATTATTATTATTTTTAAAATGAAAGTGAAGGCAAAATGCGGCCTCTGGCTGCGAGCAAATGCGCCCACCTTAGCGTGTCCAAATGCAGCAGGATTTTTTTCCATTTCTCATATAAGAAAGAAAGGAAGTTATGTTAAAAAAACATTTTATTTAAATAAAACACCACTATGGTGGGCACCGCAGGGAAACAAGATGAGACTTCTTTTTAACATAACCGTGTTTAATTCAGGTCGTTTATACGTCACTCTACCAAACAACAAATATAAAGTGAAACAAAAAGTTAGAAAAATCTAAATTTCTCTTCCATCTAACACATGTACTGCCTTTCCATTAAATAAAATTCATGTTTGGACTTTTTCTGTGTTCACAAATCAGTCTGTGATCCTCATTTATTGGACTGACAGTGGAGGGAATACCCTTGTATTCTCCGTCGGGGAAGCTCCGAGCGGGGTGGGGGTGGGTGGAGGGAGGGGGGTGCGTCTGCTGCGCCCCCCCCAGCTCTTCTCCCGTGCCCCACTAATTGAGAACCACTGGGTTAGGCACAGCCAGCACAAGCTACATGAGACCACTTCCTTATGGTCCCACCACCTGCAGAAGATACCAGTAGGACTGGTGTTTATAGATTGAGCGACAGTTGGAGGCCTGGCTTTAGGGACATCGTTATCTAAAATCGATGCCTACTAACTCAGAAATTTGTTACCAACTCTGCTTTGGAGAAAAAAGGCAGATGAAACATTGCTCGTACATTACATGAAGGGGCATTTTAGTTTAATTTCTGAGACACTGAACAAAGAAGCCTATTCTAGAGCTTAGATTCTTATTCCTATGATCACTGATTAGTAATTTAACCACATCTGTCTGGACACATTCCTCAGTAACATCTGGGTTCCTAACACGGCTTCAGAGAAATACCTTCACACACCATGTTCACTCTTTAAAAGGTAGGGCCTAGTCATGAAATAAAAGCACATTGTCTTTGAATTCTAAGGTATTGTCTATCAGTACTTAGTAAAAATCACCTACTCTAAACCAGATTTTAAAGTGACGGATATCCATACTTAGTTTTTTCACTGGTGCAAAAAGGTCCGGGTGCAACAAAGTATCCTAAACAATTGTGAAAGTAATATATTTTTATCATCTGAGGTTGGATTGCTGAGCCTTTGATGATACACATAATTACTTTGGCTACATTTTTTGTTGTATCTAGATCAGCCAGTCTTCCCAAATGCATATGTTTTGGCCTTTTTGTCTACATGTGGCTTTTGCTTTTTGGCTGATACAATTTCCTCTGATGCTTGGCCAGGGTTGAGAATATTACCTGAGGCAGGTGAGCCTGATGGATTACCTCCAACTACCTCTACTGATGGTTTAAGCTCCTGGCTATGGTTGGGGATATGTATGGGCAGTGCAGCATTTTTTAACATAAAAAAAAAACTATAAATCTTCCTCGTCTGATTCGTGATAGATCTAGGATGTGTTGCTTGTTGTACTGGTTTGAGTCTTGGCATGTGCTGGTAGGGGATTCCTACTGGATGATAACTTTAAGAAAAAATGCCTTAGTTCCACAGATATATGGTACCAAAAGAAGAATTTCAAACTAAATTTCAAAAATGTGTCAAATAATCATAATTTTACATGAATAGTGCTCATGACTCTTCTTCTTTTGCCATTCTGCCACTTGGGGGTGTTTATCAGAAGCTACTGCGCAAAAGGAGAACTGCAGAGAGTTCAGTGCAACTGAAGAGCTGGTATGAATGGAAAGTTGCTCTTTTGATGTCACAGTTTACTCTCCACACAAGTCATACAACGGCCACAGTTGTTAACAAGAAATTTGTTCTTCATCTGTGTTTGCCTATAAAATAAAGGACAAAATAAAAAAAAATAAGACTTATTTAGGTCTTTAGGCTGAGCTTGGCCACCCTAAGGAAGGAAGCAAATTTCAGCTGCTTCTATCTTGGATATTTTGATCACGATCCAAATTGTGTGACCATCATTGAGGACTTAAATGTAGATGAGCAAATGGAGTGCCTTGTCTTTTGACAACATACTCGAGCAACACTTGATCCATCGGCCCGTCTCTCTCCCATCGGTCTTCACACAATTACAAGTAAGCAAGAAACTTGAACTCCTTTTTCTTGAGGCAAAGACCCGTTCTCACCTGGAGGGAGCGTTCTCCCTTTTTGCAGTCAAGCACCATGGCCTTGGATTTTGAGAAGCTGACTCTAAGCTGACTTCTGACTGTTTCACTCTCACAGCAGTGAGAGGCGGCCATGAAAATCCCACACTAATATGAGAAAAAATCAGGGAATTTCAGGAAACTTTTAAAACTACTGTATGTTGAGGCAATGCATTTAATGTTGTTCGTGTCTTTGCTGATGTCAAAGCTGGAGATGGGCACCAACTCCTGTTATCTTACTCCAAAATCTGTGATTTAGAAGATGAATAAATGAAAGAAGAACAACGTTCAAGTCTCATATTTGTTTCCATCCTTTTTTTTCTCCCCATGTTCTGTCCATCAGAATTGATGTCTGAGTGCCGAAAACAAGCCGTACAGTTTTACTCTCACAGGTGGAGCGTTATAGATTCAGCTATAATGCCCCGCCTGGTGGCAACCAACAGCTGTGCCACAGGCCCAGGAGATAATAATGGCAAGCTCTTAAGCCTGCCCCAAGTCGCCCACTCAAGGGTAGACCGAGCTCGGAACCCAGTGGCCTGGGACCCAAGGGCACCCAACCCCGGTGGAGACAGAGCCCAGCGGCCCGGACCCCACCCGGCAGCTACTGGGAGCAAGTCGACAGATGCCAACAACTTCCAGCCCCAGGTACAAGAGCTGCAAATACGCAGGCAGACTGAGGTACCACCCACCAGCAGGAAATGTGGTTGGGGGAGGGTACATAGCAAATTCAGCATGCTCAAATTAACACTGTCAGAGTTGATTTCAACACTTTTAAAGTGTCTATGGGTCCACACCAGAAAGAGTTAATTTAACTCTTTTTAGAGAGTTGCTACTTTAACTCTGATTTAGTGTCAAAACACAATTCTTCTGTAGTTGACAATTTAACACTGGTGTTAGAGTTAATATAGTAATTCTTAACACTAGTGCTAAATTGTCAACTACAGAAGAGTTGTGTTTTGACACTAAATCAGAGTTAAAGTCTCCAAAAAGAGAGTGTGGACCCATATAGACACTTTAAAAGTGTTGAAATCAGCTCTGACAGTGTTAATTTGAGCATGTTGTTGTGTAACAGCCACACTGAAAAACACCAGCTAACTCATGCTCTGTACCCCTCATGACTGTGGACAGCCAGTGAGAGAAGAACACAAGGGGCAGAGTCCTGAGCATTTAGTGTGAACCATGCTCCACTTTCTTATTGTGACAGTAGAACGGCACAGCAGTGCCATTCCTTTGACCAGCCTCCTCACTTATGGTGCCAACATGACACAACATGTAACACCACATTTGCAACAGTAAACAAAGTAATAACTAAGAACAGCACAACCCTCCCAAAATAAACATGCATAAACACCCACAATGCACCTCGCCCACTGCAGCTCCTGCAGCTCTCTGCAGCCAATCAGTCACTACCAGTTCAACTTTTAGAATAAAGGGGTATGTGAATTAACTCTGAAGGTGTTATAGCTGCTGTGGGAGTTCAGATTTAACTTTTCAGATGTTATTTTGTCCAAAATGACTCCTACAGAGTTGATTAGGAAACACTCCTTTTAAACACTCGGGTTTAACTCTCATGTCAGTGTTGCATATCAACTATGTAACTCTTTTAGTGTTAAATTAACTATTTGTAGTGTTAAATTAACTATTCTTAGTGTTAAATTAACTATTTTTAGTGTTAAATTATCTATTCTTAGTGTTAAATTAACTATTTTTAGTGTTAAATTAACTATTTGTAGTGTTAAATTAACTATTCTTAGTGTTAAATTAACTATTTTTAGTGTTAAATTAACTATTCTTAGTGTTAAATTAACTATTTTTAGTGTTAAATTATCTATTCTTAGTGTTAAATTAACTATTTTTAGTGTTAAATTATCTATTCTTAGTGTTAAATTAACTATTCTTAGGGCCGTGATATACTTGCTGTTTAGCGACGCGTACGCGTGTTTAAAATGGCTGCCATGTGTAGCTTGCGTTGATTTGAAGCGTCGTTTGTGCGCGTCCCCCGAAATTAACGCGACACGACGCGCCCGAATGCTGTAATATACGAGCAACCAGTAGGTGGAGTTGACAAAACAAGCGAGACACACTCACCATGGTGACTCCGTCTCTGGTTTAGAGGTCTTTCTCACCATCTACGATACCGCTGCTGTCTTTTATTCTGCTGTAATCTCAGAATTAACCAGTTACTGATTTCCTTTATTGACGCCTTGTTTGTTTTGGTTGTACCGGCTCTCTATCCGGTCTGAGTACTCTCGTCTGCCCCCTAGTGGAACACTCCGGCACTACATGCAGTGCAGCGCTGTATAGCAGCAAATATATGAACAAAGACACAGCCTGCTGCCTTCGCCAACGCGAGGTTAAACAGCAAGTATATCACGGCCACTAGTGTTAACCTGGACCTGGACACTTTTAAATTTGCTGTGTAGGTCAAGATGTTATAGCACCACAGGATGTCCCAAGAGAGGGGAGGAAACCAAGATGCTACCTGACAGATAGGCAGTCACACACAAACACACTCCCACCCTCATGCTCACACATAAACACATTCAACCTAAAGACACACAAGAATGCACGTAATACACCCACTCACACTCCCCACACACACACCCACACACTCTGGTCCGATACTGCTGCACAGAGGGCACAACCATTCCCGGACACTAGAGATTTTCTTTTCCATACTGATTTAACCAGATGGCTGCATGGAGGCGTAGTTGGTAGTGCTGTGACCTAGCAGCAAGAAGGTGGCATTTTCCTTTTTTTTTTCATTCTTATTTTTTTATCTTAATTTTCTTTTTTTTCTCCCATTTTTATTATCTTTTTTCATCTTTTTACTTTATTATGATTGTTCTTGTGAAGTGCCTTATGATTTTTATGTTGAGAGATGCTCTATAAAAAAACTCCTTTCTTCTTCAAAATTCAAGTGTAGCTTTTCTGCATGGAGTCAACATGTGCATGGATGGGTTTCTCTGGGTTCCTCTGACGGGACAAAAACATACATGTTAGGTTAACTGGTGACTCTAAATTGTCCTTAGGTGTTAATGTGCATGGCTGTATGTCTTCTTTGCCTTTATACGTGGCCCCGTAACGGACTGGCAACCAGTCCAGTGACTCCCAGAGACAAGCACTCAGGAAAATGAATGAATTTACTATAAGAAACCTGCTATGTGATTAGAACAAAGCTATTAGTGACAGCCTGAAACTAGAAAGTACGTCCAATGTTTCTTGATTTATTGTGAATATTTTAGTCTAGCAGGAATTCTGCAATAGAAATAGTTCTTTTGTAAACTATCACCGCAAAAAAAAAGTTGAAATGCAGATAGGTCCCCATGTCCTCAATATCCTCTAAACTTTATTGCCTTTTTCTTTTACAACCCACAGGCCTCCGCTTATGAAAGTCATTCAGAACAATTTAGCTGCATCGTCCCTCAGCTCCATTGTTCAGTACACTATGAATACACTGCCACCCAAGATAAGGCCAGCACAGCAAGCCAATCTCCACAGAGAGACACCTCAAGCGTGAATCAATACCAATGTCTTCCATGAGACAAAAGCCGAGACCTTGCCGAGCCAGGGCCACTCTGCCAGGGACATTCAGTCATGACTTCCTCATGTGTGGCAACAGCCCAAAGATCAACAACTGCGTGTAACAGGGACAGTGCCCGGCATTGTTAGAGTCTGTTTTCATTTCAGTCCATTCAGAAAGCTCACATTTAGTTATAAACAGTAAAGATTGTCTCAGTCAAATTGCACATCATCTGTTTTTTTCACTTTCTATTTGACTTTATTATCCTGACTTTGTGAGTGGTTACAGCCTGCAGTGCATTGCAAGATTTTACAAAAAAATAAGACTACACACAAATAAACTCCCACACAGGGACAGAGAAATAAGCACGGAGTTGGGGAAGTACAATGGGAAATGTGAAAATTGAGTTATAAAACACTGAAATTACTTCTTTACTCTCGAGGGAATTCTTAAAGGGAAACAAATCAAACCTGACAAAACAAATAAAAAACAACTGATTCTTTTTGGAAGTGAGTTAATATAAAAAGTTATATTTATATATTTTTGTTGTTGGTCAGAAACAGAAAACAAATGGCAGAAGAATTTGTCTCTCTGATGATGATCGCTTGTCATGAATAAAGGGGAATAAATGTGTGCGGGAGGTAGAATAGTGTAGGAGGGTGCTTGGGTTGATGAGGGAGCCACAAATCTGGGGCCCTCTGATGAGTTTGTTTGGAGTCCAGCTGTGTGTTTGCCCATGACGCCTAAAACCTATTAGAAATCTGCTGGGGGTCAGGGCTTCACTTCAACTGTGATGGCTTTGTGCCTCGGAGAGGCCCGAGTGGCCCACCTCAACCTCATTTTCTCCACTGAGCAGAGGCTGTGAGGCAATCAGGCTCCACAGGACAGACGCCTGGAGAGCCCTGAAGCATTAAAGCACGCCGCCGGACCATCTCCAGAGTCCCACACACTGTGGCGGGCTTGAAAAAGACGTTTGGCTGACGGCTGATTATAGGTGGGTGATGCATTGATTGCTATGTGAAATTAGATGTTGAAAGTCAGTTTTCTAAAACAGAATTCTGTTTTGGAGTCGCTCTATTATGTGGAGGTTTAGGTTGACATCAATCCAGTGGCAAGTTGCAATTTGAGCTGCTCAGACGGTTCCAGAGGCAGAGCTGCTACTGCATGTTCTACTACAAGTGTATTATCGGTCGTATGAGATTCCCTGAACTCTTTTTATTATGATTATAAATATTGTCATTATTAGTTTGAATGCTGTTAAGCATTCAAACTATTGTTTTCCTGTTTCTCTTTATTATTCTTCTTCTTCTTCTTCTTCTTCTTCTTATTATTCTGCTTCCGTACACTTTTTTGAACCTTTTCAACTCCTTAAAATTTTCAGCTATTTCAGCAAATTTGGTATCAAATCGTTCAGCTCGTTAAGCTCTTTCCGGCTATTACTTTTGGTATTGATACGTTTAATATTTTAGGAGATATTCAGCTTTTTCTGCGATTTTTCAGCCCATTGAAATGAATGGGAAAAGCTTCAAATCCTTCAAATTTTCAGAAAATCATTCAGCTTGTTTGAACTTTAACTACTTCAGCATACTTCAACTTAGAGACTTCATTCAACTTTTAACAAACTCAGAACACATTCAGCTCTTATCTGATTATTCAGCTTCTTGATATCT
>SSNS01000452.1:450420-463241 GCA_006937985.1 Aphyosemion australe | reverse complement strand
CTCACCCCCCCACACACACACACACAGCTCCAGCCCATCTGCAGCAGCTCGCTGCCTCTAGCCGTGTCTCACTGGCCTCAGACTCTTTCACTCAGGAGGTGTTTTGCCAAATCGATGGTGGGTGTTTGGGTTGGAGCTCTCCACGAGTGCTGCTGGGGTTTCTGCTCTTCTGCCATTACATGCTCTTATTTCGTGACGGGAGCACTTTACAGCTGCAGTAAAAGGCTCCACGTGCAGCTGGGATTCTGTGTGGGCACTCTGACACATCCCTGTCCACCCATCTAGCTGCTGAGACAGAAGACACGACCGCCTCGGTCTGACAGTAAACATCTGATCTGTGTTTTCAGGACTAATCCTTGTAGATTGATCCTGTTTTTTACTGGAACTTGTAAAGCCTTTACAGGCCTCAGCAGCTGTTATTAGCTCCAGCTGCTGGACTCCTGGTGTTTTATTGAATCGTCAGGATCTTCCTCCTCAAACAGCAGCAGAGGCGACTTGGTGCTGTAACAGAATCTGCTGTAATCTGTAGTTCAGAGGGATAATCTCAACTAAACTGTTAATCTGGACATTTACAGTAATTTATAAAGGCTCAGCAAGCAGAGGGACAGGGGACATGTAGCTAACCTCTACAGGACATGAGTCTAGGTAAAGAACCCATGCACTTTATAGAACATGCCACCTTAACCTACCATACTACCTTAAAGCTGGGGTCTGTAGCGTGACATCATCAAGGAGGAGGAGATTTAGAAAATTGAACAGCTGCCGCCGCAGGGCAAGTGCTGGCACTCGTGATGCTAGCACAACCCTGCTAACGCTACAACAGGCTAAAACAAAAGTCTGATGTAGCGTAAGGTTAAACGCTACGCTAATCACTTAGCTCCAATACACTAAAGATAAATCCCTTTTGCCCCCCCCCCCCCTCTTCTGCAGACTGACATCAATTCAATGAAGGTCGAGTTAGCATTCAAGCTAGGTCAGTGTGCTAAGCGGACTCTGCTCAGTTTATCACACAGCAGTGCATGCTGGGAACCTGCTGATTGATAGCGCCATCTTGTGGACACGCTGCTCTATTGGTCAACGCTCTGGGCTCGAGTAAATGATTGGTTTAGCTGTAGAGGCCGGGGGAGGGGCTTAGGGGAAACCATGAAAGATGACCTTTAAGTGACTGAACAGGGTCACATTTAACCAACCGTAACACCTTATAGCCCCCCAACCAGGAGGTCTATCAGCTGCTGTCTGTAGAAGGATCTCACAAGGCCTGGACCTTCAAGGCCTAGAAGGTAATCCAGCTGGATGGAACCTTCTGGACGGGACCCGGCCCCTCCCACCCTCCCAGCACTGATTTGGAGCTAAATCACTGCTGTCAGTCTAGTAGCAGCGCTGATTAAAGTTCAGGGCTTTAATAGATCATTTTAAATAACCCCCGGATCACGGGCCTCTCCCCAGCCGATCCACCTGAACCCCCGACCCGGGTGCATGGCAGTCTTCAGCCGTCGCGGGCCGAGCCAAGACCGGCCTCGCAGTTCCTGCCTATTCCCCCAGGATGCTGCTGCAGGCCTACAGCAACATTCTCAGCTGTGTTTAATCTGCTCTGAGACAAGCTGGCGATGAGAAAATACGAAGAAACACACACACACACACACACACACACACACACACGGGAGGGAGCTGGAAAATCCTGGACAGTTGGTGCATTTTGTTCACTCGACTCAGCTGGAATTTGTCCAGAAACACCCCGATGTGCGCTCTGACGACGTGCACGCCCGTCACATGCACGCTGACCCGAGCCCATCTAATTATCTGCGTTTAGGTGTTCTGATCACACTTCAGCACATTAATCCTGTTTAGAGGCTGAAAGTGGTCCGAGCTGACCCGCTGGTGGCCTTTAACTGCCACCGCAGAGCAGATGAAACCCAGAAGTGGCTGCAGGCCTCTGCGTCAGCGTGCACTCTCCCTGAACCGGGCCCTTCGGACCTCCTCCCTCTGCAGCTCAGACTCAGGATTTATAGAATGGTTCTGACGCGTTCGCTCACGCGTGTCCCTGCAGAGCTTCATAACGACCCGGTGAGGTAACCGCTCCATTCTGCCTGATTGTCCTGTTCCTGTGGACTGGACTCAGTAACAGAACCTTATCAGTTCCTGGGTCACCAGCAGGATCACTGGAGTCCAATCCATATGCAGCGCCCCCCGGAGGCCGGTTCTGACACCAGATCTGCGTCGAAAGCATCGGTTCTTCTGGGCTCTAACCTTCTGGCAGGAGTGGAGGTGTTTAGCGCCCCCATGGTGGATCCTGGAAAGTCTTTGACAAATCACAGATCTGAGCTCAGCGGGAGCAGTCGAGGGTCCAGTAAACGGTTCTGGTGCTGCTCGGATAATTGAGCCCTGCAAAGCAAACAGTGTGTGAGGAGTGGCTCCAATGGGCCGTTAGTGGGGTTTGTGAGTGGAGGTGAAGCTGGCACGGCCATGAAAACAAACAAAGGAACCAGTGAGAGGAAAACAAACGGGCCGGGTCGGGTCGAGCCTTGAGTGACATCACAGCTCCGCGTGAGGCTGATGATGTCACTGAGCTTCAGCTCTTCGTGATGCGGCTCTGGACCCGACCCGTAAAACTGGTTTGGTCCAGAACATGTGGGCAGCGTTGGATCAGAACCACAACACCAGATTGTGTCTGAAGATGAAGGTAACTGAGGTAAGGTCTGATTCGGACCAGAACCACGTAGAGCATTAACGCAGCACCTTTCTGAGTTAGAGGACTCCAAAGTGCTTTACCCTACAGTCACACTCAGGCGGTGGCGAGCTACACTAGCCCCTCCCACCAGCGGGGGGGGGACTCCTGACCCATGAGCCAACGACCTTCATGGACCTGAGAGCAGAGGTGAAGGTCAGAACCACAGCTGCAGCTTTACTGTTTTCTCATCTTTTCTGAGTGACTCTTCACACAGATGAATCCAGTCAGAACCAGGACCGACCCGTGTCCGTGGTTCTGACTCTGAGTGGACCCGGCTCACAGCTTCTCCTAGAATGACTCTGTTTCCTGTTTCTACAGCGAAGAAGAAACTGGCAGCAGGAGACCCACAAAGATCTCAGGAGTACTCAGCAGCACCAGGAGCCAAGACCTCCGGGTCGGTCCCGGGTCCAGAGTTCTACTAGAACAGGAACGTCTGGAAGTTCAGATCAGACACAGAACCTGAGCTGGACCAGCATGTTCTGGAGACACAGAGGGTAATGTTCTGCTGATCATCACTCACACTCAGATATAGTGTTTGTGTGTGTCTGTGAGTGTGTGTGAGTGTGTGTGAGTGTGTCTGAGTGTGTTAGTGTGTGTGTGTCTGTGAGTGTGTTAGTGTGTGTGAGTGTGTATGTGAGTGTGTGTGAGTGTGTTAGTGTGTGTGAGTGTGTTAGTGTGTGTGAGTGTGTGTGAGTGTGTGTGAGTGTGTTAGTGTGTGTGTGTCTGTGAGTGTGTTAGTGTGTGTGAGTGTGTATGTGAGTGTGTGTGAGTGTGTTAGTGTGTGTGAGTGTGTTAGTGTGTGTGTCTGTGAGTGTGTTAGTGTGTGTGAGTGTGTGTGAGTGTGTTAGTGTGTGTGTCTGTGAGTGTGTTAGTGTGTGTGAGTGTGTATGTGAGTGTGTTAAAGTCTCAAAAATGGGTCGAACCTGACATGCTCTGCCATACATTTTAATTGTGTTTTTTCTGTTAACTTAGACCCTAAGGACCAATAATTGGAGGGTCTGCTCTGCTGGAAATATTGCAAAAAAAGTTTGTGGCCATTTTAGTGTATGAACCCTGTATTTTTATCAGAAAAATGTAAAACACGATTTTTTCCCCCCAAATTCTCAGTGGGTTGGGTACGCTATCAATAAATGCATTCCAAATACACAGAACGCATGTGCTGACAACATCCACTGAAAAAATAACTCTTAAAACACATTTCTACATAATTTTGCATCAATTTAATACAAAAACTTAGGTGTTTTATCACTTTTTTTCCAGTATTTTCATCTTCTCTTCATTGGCAATCAACAATTTCATAAAGTTATGGCATCAGTTATATGCCATGTTTTTCTACAACCTGTACACTCATTCCACAGAAAAAATGATAAAAATTCAACCAAAATCATTGGATCTGTGAGCCTTTAAATACCAATTGGCGATCAAAAGACTCGGACCATCAGAACTCTCAAGTGGGTAAGAGGTTAATAAACTAGGTGCAGGTGGAATAATTTGCTGCACACATTTAACTTACATTTCCACTTAATGTTAAAACAGCCGGTTTATTTATATTTGTTGTTGTTTGTGTACTCTCTTGTGATGCATTTAGTTCAGGCATGTCCATGGCCAACTAAAGGAATCTCTCTAGAACCCCCAACAGTCAGAATAACTGTTAGAATTTCAATTGTATCTTCACAATGCATCTAAAAAGTTGTTTCTGCATTTAATAGCAAGTAAGTTATCAAATGTAAAAATGTATTTATTTGTATTGTACAACTTGTCAAAGGCAAATTGGTGTCAACAATGATGCTGAAAGAGGCAAAACCTTCAGAAGTCAATCACAGCAAATACCGCTGTTGCAAAAAGAGCATGTGCTCTCGAGGCTGCTGCTGTGCAAGAGCCAATGTCAAGTGTGGCGTTGCGTGTCTCTGCACCGGGGACCCCAACAGATGTTCAAGGATTGAACTTGCACTTGAAGACAGGGACACTTAAATAGGCGGTGTGTGTGTGTGTGTGTGTGGGGGGGGGGTGTATATGTGTGTGTGTGTGTGTGTGTGTGTGTGTGTGTGTGTGTGTGTGTGTGTGTGTGTGTGTGTGTGTGTGTATGTAAAATTATATTGTCCCATTAAAGTTGTATTTGTCTTCAGCAATAAAAAAATTGCCGTATTATGGTTTTGTCTGACACATTTCCATTGGGAGAACAGGGTTATGTTAAGATTAAAAAGATTCCTAGGCAGTGATGGTTAATAATGTGGACTCAAGCACCCATGTTAAATATCCAAAATATCTATCTCCATTGGTTTTTCTTGCTTTCTAAACACAGTGTAGCAATGTTGTTTTACCTTAAATTACTGACGGTTTTGGCGACTCACTGCCGCCATCTTCAGAGCCACGCCGGCTTGACAGCTTCACTTCCACTGTTTATCTGCGGCAGTAGGGGACGATGTTGCCCCCTACTGCCCGCGCCTTCCCGGTCAATCACCAAGTCCCATGAATGATCCAGCGTGTAAACTCCTTCATCCCTATTCATGGTCCAGGGTCCACGTCTCCTTATCTCGATCGCTTCTTTTATCCATCTTTTGTACTTTTGTTGTTCTGATGTTATGATCTGTGTGCTGTCCCAGTCCATTATATGATTTTCTCTTGTGCAGTGGTCTGTTATGGCTGATTTCTTTATTGTGTTATCTGCTTCTTCTTTGGCTGCTCTGGTGTGTCTTCGGCTTGTTTCTTTTTCACATTGCTTTTTGTGTTCCATTTTGCGTGTGTTGAGTTGGCGTGCTGTCTCTCCTTTATATGTTTTATTGCAGAGTTTGCATGGGATTTCATATGACTCCACATTTTTGTTCCTGTGCTATCGTGTCTTTTGGATGTACTAGTCCTTTTTTAACGATCATGTATGTTTTGACATTGCTTTTCTTATTTTTTGTTATTCCTAATGTATGGTAAGGTTATCACTGGTTTTGGTTCTGCTTTTACTTTTTTCCTGGTTCTTTGTTTTGGTTCGTCTTTGTTTAATGTTGTTGTCTGTAGTTTTCCTTGTTTTATTGCCCATGTTGGGTATCCGCAAGTTTTTAATGCCTGTTGTATATGTTTATCTTCTTTGCCTATATCCTGTTCCTCTGTTATCATTTTTGCTCAGTGATATAATGTTCTAATTACTGACATTTTGTGAAAGACTGGATGTTCTGATGTCCAAAGTAGATATTGATCTGTGTGTGTTGGTTTCCTGTATGTGTTAATGTTGAGAGTACCATCTGTTTTCCTGGTTATTTTCATGTCAAAAAATGGAACACCAAAAAGAATATGAAAAAGAAACAAGCCGAAGCCACACCAGAGCAGCCAAAGAAAAAGCAGATAACACAATAAAGAAATCAGCCATAACAGACCACTGCACAAGAGAAAGTCATATAATGGACTGGGACAGCACACAGATCATAACAACAGAACAAAAGTACAGAAGATGGATAAAAGAAGCGATCAAGATAATGAGATGTGGACCCTGGACCATGAATAGGGATGAAGGAGTTTACACGCTGGATCATTCATGGGACTTGGTGATTGACCAAGAAGGCGCAGGCAGTAGGGGGCAACATCGTCCCCTACTGCCGCAGATAAACAGCGGAAGGGAAGCCGTCAAGCCGGCGTGGCTATGAAGATGGCGGCAGTGAGTCGCCAAAACCGTCAGTAATTTAAGGTAAAAAACCATTGCTACACTGTGTTTAGAAAGCAAGAAAAATCAATGGAGATAGATATTTTGGATATTTAACATGGGTGCTTGAGTCCACATTATTAAACACACTGCCTAGGAATCTTTTTAATCTTAACATAACCCTGTTCTCCCAATGGAAATGTGTCAGACAAAACCATAATACGGCAATTTTTTTATTGCTGAAGACAAATACAACTTTAATGGGACGATATAATTTTACATACACACACACACACACACATATACACCCCCCCCCCCCCCCCCACACACACACACACACACACAAGTGCAAGTTCAATTCTTGAACATCTGTTGGGGTCCCCGGTGCAGAGACACGCAACGCCACACTTGACATTGGCTCTTGCACAGCAGCAACCTCGAGAGCACATGCTCTTTTTGCAACAGCGGTATTTGCTGTGATTGAGTTCTGAAGGTTTTGTCTCTTTCAGCATCATTGTTGACACCATTTTGCCTTTGACAAGTTGTACAACACTGTCATGTGGTGGTGGTTGTTGTAGGACCCAAAATGCAGGTGAACAGGAGGCAGACTGGCAGGCAAAAGAACTGTTTAATATGAATAACAGTAGGTAGTAGTGATGCGCGGGCTGTCTTCCAACCCGCGGGTACCGTGGGTTACCCGCGGGTCGGGTTGGGTCGGGTCAATAAATTATTAATTCAGTGCGGTGTGGTTTGGGGCGGGTTCATCAAATATATATATTATATAGATATGCACACTGAAGATAAAGACATTAATCAATGCTTAATTTTGTAAAACATAATATTTAAGACAGTTTTTTAAACACGGTCATGATTTAAAACGTTATAACGTGCAGTAGGGCTGCACGATATTAGGAAAACCTGCGATATGCGATAACAGTGCTTAATATTGCGATATCGATATTACTTGCGATACATAAACAAATACTTAAATCTGCAGTTTTTGTATATATACTTTAGACACACCACTCCATCCTCTATCATTAGTATTAATACAGTAACAAAATGAAATCATGCAAATTCACATTACATTTCTAGAGCCCAGGATATAGATCTTTATGGTTGAGTTGGAGGTGACAACGGAGATTTGTCGTGTTTCCCCTCATGGTTGCCATGGGTGTTTGGCATGTCTTGCAAAGTACTTGTGTTTGTTGAACACAAGTACTTTGAAATAATAGTCATGCTGTTTGAATTATGAGTTCTTTCTCACTAACATTTTCCGCACACGTCTTACCCTCAGTCATTGCAACGCTCTGTAAGCTAACTCAGGTGTTTGCTAGCCATCCAAATGAAGTGCCGTCCACCTAGGCACCAAGGCATCTAACCTATAAGAACCCAACCGATTGGCCAAATGGGTGAAGGCTCTGTTTGATTTGTCAAAAACTTCATGCTTCCATTTAAATGACAAAATGCATTATGTGTAGCAAAAATCTGAGATGACCATTAATTGCAATATTTTTCTGTTCTTTGCGATATGCCTATTGCGCATGCTGATATTGCGATAACGATACGTAGGCACGTAGAACTCGGCAGCAAAGTGCGCTCCAAGCAGGTGGCAGGCAGCCACATCAACAAAACGATAGAGGAAGATATTTTGGATAAAATTCGTTTGGGAGTTTACATTCCTAAAAGAAAGGAGGGACAAACTAATCGCGTGTTTGGGAAAGATTCAGCGAGGTAAGAAGCTCAATATTATAACGTGTTTTCAATGAGGCGGGGCGGGTTGTAAAACTAGACAAAGTTTTGCGGGGCGGTTTGGTGCGGGTCAGACTTTTTGAAATCTGTGGTACCCGCGGGTTGAAAAAAACCCTAACCCGCACATCACTAGCAGGTAGCGATACAACAGGTAGACAAGACGAGGATCTGACACAGACCAGGACAAACAGAGGGTTTAAATACATGAGGGTAATCAGGAATCAGGTGGGTAAGATAACAAGGGGCAGGTGAGGCCAATAAACACTTAACGAGGGGAGACAGGACAACACATCTGAGGCAAAAAGGAGCAGATCCTGACAAATACAAATAAATGTGTGTGTTTGTGTGTTAGTGTGTGTGTGAGTGAGTGTGTTAGTGTGTGTTAGTGTGTGTGTGAGTGAGTGAAAGGAAATGAGGCGATTAGGCAGAATTATCTCTTGTTCTACCTGGTGGTGGTCGGAGGGACTGGTGGCGCCAGTGCTCGGCAGCCTCGCCTCTGTCAGTGCGCCCCAGGGCAGCTGTAGCTACATCGTAGCTCATCCCCACCAGCGTGTAAGTGTGTGTGTGTGAATGGGTGAATGACTGATTGTGTTGTGAAGCGCCTTGGGGGGTTGTAGAACCCTAAGAAGGCGCTATACAAATACAGGCCATTTACCTTCTGGCGTTCCCATTCCCTGACACACAGTATTTGTTATATTTTGATTTCTCGTGTTTGCATTTATTCAGCATTTGGAATTTTGAATATTTGAGTGTTTTTGAATCTTTTAAGTAGGAGTGGGACTTGATTCCAAAACTTAATCTAATTAATCAGAGGCTTTGTAATCAATAATTCTTGTTTAATGACATTTAATCATTCAAGAAAATTTGCACCAATGCAATGTTTTATTAAAAACAATTTCAGTGAGGCACAGACTCAAACAACAGACATGGACAATAATATTATAAACTCAAGCTCTTTTCATTTATGAAAATAAATGAAATTCAATTCAAAACAGAAAAACAACATAAATATATATCCGTGGCAAAAATAGGACAGATCTAAAAGTACAGTATGTGGTATTATCTTTAAATAATAATGACAACAGTGTTCATGAAAACCTTTGAGCAAGGGACATGGGAGTTTATCACACGGGACATTTATGAACCACGTAGGACAAGTCCTCATGGGCCTCACATCTGGATCTAACTGTGGGTTTTGTAGTGACCTCTATACATATTTTTATTGGGACAATAATCTGTTGAAATAATTTCAAAAAGAAAAATCTATGTGATTTTCTGCTAAATGAAAACCCTTTTCTACCATGAGATCTAAACCGACAGTTATTTAGAAAAAGATCAGAAAGCTTTTAGAGCGTACTGTTCCTTTAAGAGACATGTTACCCAGCTGACGACTTTAATAAACCACTGTTCAGAACTAAACACCGTTCTGTCTGCTGCTTTCGTTGCTGCACAGATGTTACATTATTAAGAATTTAGCTAAACCGTTTGTAGCTTCAGATCAGTAACGAAAGCGCTGCTGCCTGCAGGCGGCTGCTGATCAGAGACAATCTTTGATGATGGATCATAAAAAGAATGTCCGTGTCATGGATTCCATTAAAATTGTCAACAGTCTGCAGTTTGTGGTTTTTCAGGAAGTATTTTATTTTTTACAAGCTAAGAGAAGAGGCATGTTTAACGTTTTTTTGTCAGACAACATTAAAACACGTTGGTACTGCCTGACGTGTTTTCTCAAACACCGCATCAGTCCAAGCAAGGAGCTTTCTTCAAACTCTTCCACTTTAGTAGCTGTTAGAGCAGAGCTCTGACGTGTGCGTCGGTGTAATCGGTGTACTCGGTGGCCAAAGCCGCCTCCATCTCATGAGGAGGCTGAGGTCCTTCAGAGTTAACTCCCAGCTGCTAAAATCCTTTTATCACTCTGTTGTTGGCTCTGTTATTCATTCTGCTGTGGTCTGCTGGGGTGTAGGCAGCTCTGACCGAGACAGGAAGAGACTGAACAAGCTAGCTACCAAAGCTAGCTCGGTTCTGGGCTGCCCGCTGGATTCTGTTGAGGAGACGTGTGAAAGGAGGATGATGGGGAAGATGACCTCCATCTTAAGAAACCCCTCCCACCCACTGCACTCCACTGTGGAGGTCATGGACAGCTCCTCCAGAGGTAGACTGAGACATCCCAGATGTAAAACTGAGCGCTATCGCAGATCCTTCATCCCCTCTGCTGTAAGAGTGTATAACTCCTCAGTTTAAGCTGTACTGGTATCATCCTGGTACACAATAACACCAATGCAATATTCATGTGTTCTATACTTGTGCAATACCGGATTCACATTGCTGTCTGTGTCTCTTACAGTATGCTGCATAGTGTTGGTACCAGGTCTGTTTTTATCTTTATTTGTGTTTTTTTTTAGTGATCTAAGATTACAATACTAGATTACTGACTATGTATATATACATGTATCCTTGTTTTTATCTTCTTCTAATTACCTTTGAGTGATGGTGCTGCTGTGACAAGTGAATTTCCCCACTGAGGGATCAATAAAGTCAGTTCTATTCTACCAGGAAATCATGCACTGACAAAGGTTCCGCCTTGCGTGAAATGCAGCTGTGAATAAATCTGTTATTTTTTCTAATTAACTGGTCGTGATGAACTCGTTAAAGTCCCTTCCCTACATTTTGTTTTCTTGGATTTTCACTCTTTAATATTTAAGTATTCTTATTCTCCTTTTTGCTCCTGCTGTGACACCAAAATGTCCCCACTGCAGGACAATAAAGAGATTTTCTATTTTATTCTATTCTGTTTGCCGTAAATCCTCTAATATTGGCCTGTATTCCATTACCGGCCGGGTCTCCTATATTAGCCGGTCTGGCTGTCAGCGGGGGTAAATACAGGCCGGTCTCTAATAGTGGCCGGGGCTACTGTTAGAAACAGCGTGGGTGTGTTTTTTGTTTTTTTCGGAGATCGACGGTAAAGTGAGCCCTCACTCGATTTTTCGAGGCGCACGTATACCAGGTTTTACGGTAACAGCGGACTAGTGGATCATAATCTCCGGCTGCAGGATGAGCAGAAACAGAACGGAAAATGCTAGTTAGCAGTGATCACTTCATCACAGGTAAGCAGGGTGACCAAACGTCCTCTTTTCCCCGGACATGTCCACTTTTCACCCTCTGTCCGGGGCGGGTTCCTATATTGATGAAAATGTCCGGGTTTTCATCCAGGAGCCGGGTTTGAATTACGGGGAGCTGGAAGCCCTCAACTTACACACCCAGGGAAGCCCGAAAAAAGATCCTGTTTTATATGGACTCTCAGCGCATTGTGGGTGTTTTGTGCAGAGAGGACAGATGATGCTGATTGCTGAAGCTGCGTCCTGCACCAAAAATATAATTAACACGCGATCGTTCATGTCCGTTCATATAATCTTCTGAGTTACTTCTGTCTTTTGATCGTATCTTTTATTCATGTCTGACGCAGCGGAGCGCGTCACCCGTGCGCCGGTGATTTCGAGTAGGGTCCAGCTGCAGCCTCGCAGCCGCTACAAACCACGCCCCTACAAACCACGCCCCGTACAAAACACGCCCCCTACAAAACACCGAAAGTAACGTGACCTAAAGTTACGTACATGGCGTAAGTTGTGTTTTGTTACGAGCAGGTCGCGAGACGAGTCAGAGCCAGTAGCGATTGCTAAAATGGAGGTAAGTTATGGGTGGTTTTATTATATAATTTATTAGTCATATATTATCAAAGAGGTGGTATTAGTTGCTGTTTCTCCGCTGAGTATTTCTCTCTGAATGGTTCAAAAAAGTCCGGGCTACCATTAGCCTAGCTGCTAAGCTAAAATGATTGCTTCGTAACAATAAGCTACAGTTAGCTTAGCTGCCAAGCTAGCTTTCGAAGCTACACTTTTAATCAGAAATTCGGCAAGGGTCGTTTTCTGTTTCTTAATGCTTTTTCTTCAAATAGATAATTTATAGATCCTAGATAACAGATAAAAGGACTATTCAAATAAAATAAAATAAGAAAGCAATGACCATACAGTAATAAATGTACATTGACAAAAGTGCAATGCATTTTAAGAAAATAAAACCTTACTAATGAATTACATTGTATTTATCTAATAATTTTGAGGTCTTTAAGGCTTTTAATTTATAATCCAGTAGAGAACTCTCAAGGCCTAGAATAAGCATTGATAAGGTCTGTGCTAGTAGCCATCAGGTTTAAATAACTAAGATAATGTTATTACTGAACCAATTTTCAAACAAATATTTATCTTGTTCAACCTCAACTTAATCTTCCTGTTGTTGCTTATGTAACATACATGAGGTAAAAAGTTGTTTTAATATGATAGATCAAGGATAACACTAGTAATACTTAATGTGTTGTTGTTATTTTTTAAAGTAGTGACTATTAACATGTAATTTTCTCTGGTTAGACTGATGTTCCCAGATGTGGAGTCTCTTGAATGTTTGCAGTGGCAGATGTCCAATGGCTCGCTGGACAAAGATTGTGCTGAAAAAGAAGCAACGTGGATGCTGTGGACAAAAGTGGGATTCTGTCTAGGATCAGATTAAGGTAATTTTTATTTAACAGAATCTGCTAGAAGAAATTGTATTCTCATTAATTACATGGTATACACTGACTTCCTAACAGACAGGAAGCAGTGAGGCTGGGGAAGAATCTCTTGGATCTGCGGACCATCAGCGCTGGTTCCCCTCAGGTTTGTG
>SSNS01000452.1:442280-450207 GCA_006937985.1 Aphyosemion australe | reverse complement strand
CTTAATATGATAATATTTAATGTGACCTTCGAAAAGTCTCCACCTTTGTCAGGATTACTTCCATACAATGAAGATGTTTAGTTATTCATGAAGATTATCATAAGATGCCACCCATCAAGGGGGAACATATTTTGTATGTATAAATGTGAGTGACCCACACAGTCGAGCAGCGATTTTCCTGGGGGAAGAAGACTGATAACTCTGGTCACCTCTAATCGCTCCGCCGGCTCATCTGGGTCCTCTGCTGACTTTTTCATTAAAAGAACTGAGCCACATTCGGGCCAGAACACTTCAACTTGGAAGCGTGAGTGTGATTTTCTCATTTTCTCTTCAACATGTGTAGCTGATAACCTGTGTGATCCATCGGCAACAAGTGAGGTTGAGAGATTAAAGGGACTTAATATAAAAGCTCAGATATTTTGTATTAAAATTACTAATCATGATCTAAAACATGGTATTTAAAATACAATACTAGGATTAAGCAAAGTAATCCAATTTATTACAGAATACAACTTTAAGCAAATATTAAATGTTTATATGATTAAATACAATTTTAACACTGGTAAAAAGGAGGGAGGTTGGTTTTGGTAGAGACATTCAGAAGAGCCCATAAATAAGAGGCCGACCCTTTTGGGGAGTATACGCAAGGGTCAGACCCACAACCGAGCCAGCCGACTGCTCGCTACATAAACCATTTCTCATACACACATGTGGGAAAAGACCTGTCTGGTTTGACAGTAGGAGAAATGTATTAGGTGATTGTGGCCAATACTTTACTAACATGGATCATAGAAAACAAACCAGTGCATTCTGTAGAGCACCATAAGGTCTGATCAGATCTTTTCTCTGTTTCAGATGCTGATGACCATCCTGGAGGATGAAGGAGTGACGAGGCTGCGAGCTGAGCTCATAAAGCCAGGGGCATCCGTTTTCAAGTCTTTCATCATCATAATCATTTTTCTTGTTTATTTCTACTTTTAGGCGTTTAGTGAAATAAATTAGGTTTATTGCAAAAGTGAAAACTCTTGTCAAGTTCCTAATGTTGCTAGTATGATGGTGTCATAAAAATGTTTAATCCCACTAGGTAATATCAGAGTTGTAGCAGGGTTTGTTTTTTAAAGTGAACTAATAATTGATGCACAGGTAAAGACATGTCCCAGAGGGTGATGGCTACTGGCTGGCTACAGCAGACCCAAAGACGACTTATTTAACACTCTGCTCCGCTGTGAACCTCAGTGTTCTGTAGAGAACGTAACCATTATGTTCTACAGCTTTTACAGCAGGCTAGGCAGCGCTGATCCTCAAGGCTGCTGTCCAGCATGTTTTAGGTGTTTCCCTGTTCCAACACACTTAATTCAATGGTTGTATCACCTGCTTAGTATGTCATCAAGCTATGTAGAAGCATCTCAATAACCTGCTGACTAAAATCAGGTGACTTAAAGCAGGGAAATATATAATCATTTGCCAGACAGTAGGCACAACATACGTATGCTTATTTAAATGAACAGGTCTATATAAGTGACTAATGTATGTGCAAGAGTTTATTTTAAATAAAATAAAATATCTGCAATAATAATTAGTGGTAGTCATTTCAATTAAGCCCACTAGCCCCCATTTTTGGGATCACACCTTCTACAGCAGGGGTTCCCAAATTGGGGGTCGGGACCCCCAAGGGGGTCCCCATAACATTCCAGGGGGTCCCCAAAATTTTGTCTTTGCTGAGGTTGTGAGGTTAACAAGATTTTATTTGTAAAAATTACATTTATAAAATCCCAGTAACACACCCTACAGTATAATCAGAACTCTATATAAAAGTTATAACTCTGTATGTCTGTAGAAAGTTTGTAAATCATCACATTTAATGTGTTTATACATGTAGGTGTTGGGGGTCCTGGCTTGTCTTGGACAAGGGCAAGGGGGTCCTCAAAGAAAAACTTTTGGGAACCCCTGTTCTACAGTAACATTTAACATTCAACTATTTGTTATTACAGGCATTAACAGTGGGTTTAAAGTAAATCCAAGTGATTAGTTACTGTTTGCTATTTATGAATTATTTTTGCTTCTTTACAGTGTCAAGCTGCTGATGTGTATTTATATGACTATATATTTCATATATTCTGTTAACAGGAATAATTGCTGGCCCTTCAACACAAAAATTATTTAGAAATAAAAAATATTTTTAATTAAATATAGAATTCACATGACTAGTAAGAAGATATTGACCATACACTAATCTTTAAGAAATATTAGCACTTTGAGATTTCAATGAAATGTAAAGTGCATTACAAATAAAATGTATTATTATTATATACTGTAAAACACATAAGTAAAAAAAATTGCTTTATAAAAAAGTTCAGACAAATGAAACAGCCAGCAACAACTTTTATTGGCCTTTTTAATACCTTGCGAATAAAAACATTTGAATATCAACATAATACTACAGCCTCTTCAAAAAGTGATGATTCCAGAGCTCTTCTGAGTTTCTCCATGTATATGAGCAGTTTTTCTTTTGCCTCCTTGCTCATGTTTTTTTCCATGCCATAAGACATCAGCTGCTTCTCACTAAAGAGACAAAATGAAATAGCAATTAGTAAAAATGACAATCACACCTAGAGGCTGTCAGAAACAATGTGAAAACAATACTTATAGGCATTAGCACTGTTTATATGTTTGTAGAATACCTCTCAAACTATGTCTTAAATGTTAAATTAAACGTAAAAAATCTTAATAAGTTGTAAAAATGTATGCGATGTCTATCGAACTATGTCTTAAACGTTAAATTAAACGTTAAAAATCTTCGAAAGTTGTAAAAATGTAAATCTGTATTTACCTGAACCGCCATTTCGCCATTTCCGTCTGGTGTTACATGCATTTGGGTTCCCCATTTCCGTCTGGTGTTACATGCATTTGGGTTCGCCATTTCCGTCTGGTGTTACATGCATTTGGGTTCCCCATTTCCGTCTGTTGTTGCAACATGGGTTTAGTAGGGGCGTGGTTATGGAGATCATTATGTTTCAAAATGGCCGAACTTGTAGATCTGTTGTGTGTATTTGTACAACGTGATGTGAGCTTGAAAATTGTGTGCGTGTGTGTGTGCTGTAGAATGTGAGAAGCTGCACAACAACATGCGTAAACCTGTAAAGATAAATGTGTACTTGTAAGAAAAATTCACATGCATGTGAAATAAAATAAAGTTGTGTGTAACATAGGGATGTGAATCTTACAACAACTCACGATTCGATTCGATTCCGATTCTCGGGGTGCCGATTGGATTCAGAATCGATTTTCGATTCTCGATTCAAATCGATTCACAATCAAAATTAACAAAGAGTGTCAGTTCCAGGTCTAACTACTTTCTTCTGCAAGTTAGAAAAAGCTATGGTAAATTGTTATTTTACTTAAAAGAAAACTGGTTATGTTTAAGAAAATGCTAATTTACAAGGTAAAATAAAGTGATTCTAAAACTGTAAACAGAGGCAATCTTTTGATGAAAAGGCAACATTTATTGTTGCTTACCTTGTAAAATTTAACAGATCTTTACAGTTACCTAATAGTAGCTTTGAAAGTAATTCAGTCAAATACTTTTCAAGTATGTGTGGCAACAAAGTTTAACATTATGAAGACTAACAGGCACTAATTAGGCTATGTTCACACTGCAGGCAAAAGCACATCAAATCCGCATGTTGACCTGCCTGTGACCCTTATCTGATTTTTTTGTGACAGTCTGAACAGCACAGATCCGATTGTTCCTAATCCGATCCAGGTCATTTCAATATGCAGTACTGATTGCGACACATATGCGCATTTTTTGAAAGCGACTGCAGTCTGAACGGTCATGTCGCATTAAATCCGCCTCCTATCCGAGTTTTTTGCAGTCTGAACGGTCATGTCGCATTAAATCCACCTCCTACGTCACTGCTCAGTGGAGGTGAGCGTCGTGTCAGGGCCTTTCTGAGGAGGAGCGCTGAAGAGCAGCGCTGACAGAAGGATTCAGGGGTCTGTGGGACATCCTGTCAAGTTTTGGAATTAAAAATACAAGAAAGCATGAGAACGGGAGGTGCTGCTGGAGCGAAGCGCATCTCCGGTCTCGGTCTCTGTGAGAGCGGGGCGGGGTGGTTCCGTGAATGAACTTAATACCAAAACATTTTCAGGGAATACTAACTCGGGAAGACGGCGGGAATAAGGAGTAAAATAGTTTTTAAAATAGTTTCCACCCCAAAACGAGAGGCTCAGGTGTGATCCTGTGGCTGAACTGTCTGTGAGGCTTTCATATCACAACTCCACCTCTCCTGGTTCTGACTGTGACTTCTTGTCTTCTGCGCATGCGGGTCGCTTTGGGGCCGTGAAGCGTTCACACTGGAGAGTGTTTGATGTCGCATTTCAGTTATAATGTGAACAGTCACACAAAAAAATCGGATTTACTCAAAAAATCGGAATTGAGCATCAAGACCTGCAGTGTTAACGTAGCCTAAGTCTTAACAAGCATCAATTATGCACGGTGCACTCGGCATGAAACAACAGTCAAACTAAACAGGATAACGCCATTTAAACATTATAAAACATAATGCAACTTACTTCTTGACTCATAAAACGCACACAGGATAATAATAAAGGTAAGTCTCTGTCGTATTTCAGCAGATTGCAGCGTAGGAGCACACAGCAGAGCAACTACAGCTAGCGCCGGTGCGCCAGCGATGATGCGTTCAGGGACGCTCGGAAATACGGCAGTTTACATAAAGACTTTCAGACAGAATCGATTCTGAACCTTTATGAATCGATTCTGAATCTTTATAAGTAAGAATCACGATTCGAATGCGAATCGATTTTTTCAGGCACCTCTAGTGTAACATTTTCAACTACAACTCTGTGAACACAAGTCTACAGAGTTGTTTCTGCGCATGCTCAGTTCTTCTCTTACAAGTGCACAGCTCTCTTCTCACACGTCTGATTTTTGAAACATGTCTCACGATCAATATGTGTCAAAATGGACGAACTTATAGCTCTGTTGTGTGTCTGTACAACGCCATGTGGGCTTGAAGATTGGATGTGAGTGTGTGTGCAGTAAAATGTGAGCTTGAACATTTGAGGTGTGTGTGTGCAGTACAATGTGAGAAGCTGCACAATAACACCTGTAAACTTGTAAAGAAAAATATGTACTTGTAATAAAAACTCACATGCATGTGAAATAAAAAAAAGTTGTGTGTAGCATTTTTCAGCTACAACTCTATGAACACAAGTCTACAGATCTGTTTCTGCACATGCTCAGCTTTAATTTCACAAGCGTACAACTCTCCTCTCACACGGACGCCTTTTGAAACACTTGTTGCGCTGTGTTTGTTTCAAAAAGCAGCTGAGCCTATCAGAGGTGAGAGCGGAGCGGGGTGAGGAGGGGGCGAGGGCGGGGAACAGAATCGACCAATCAGTGAGCGCTACAGTTCTCCCCTATTCATCTCAGCAGCAGCTAGCTTTAGCTAACACTCTGGGTAAGTTCATTTTCAGTGACTTTCTAACCTTTATTTAACTCATTTCATCTTCTTTTTGGACGTGTAAAGTGACAATAACACGACAGAACGTCACGCTATTTGTACCATTAGTATGGAGTTAATATAAGATGATAGTACTAATGCTTTGTCTGGCTAATGCTAACACGGCCTGTTATGCTAGGCTAGCGGACATCCTGGCTTCTCTATCAGTAGCTTAGCATAATGGTCACTGCAGTGCTTTGTTGTTCTTTTTAACTAGACTTAAAACAGTTTTAATCATGCATAACTAGCTTCTAAGATTCAGTTTGTTTAATTCATTTGTAGTTATCAAGTAATGTGTAAATCAAGCAGAAAGTAGGACGTTTTTTCATACAATTTCCAAAATAAATTACTTTAATTCCATTGAGAAACCAGTTTCATTTCATGTCTGATGTAGTAGCTGAGATTCATTCACTAAGCACACTCTTGATCCTAAATTATCATGAAAGACTTATTTTAAACTTTTACAGGTACTGGGCTACAATCTGGGGTCAGGTCTAGCTGAGAATTTTCCAACAAATATTTTCTACTGCAAATTGTTTTTGCCTAAAACTTTGACATCCTTTGTTTGTCTCTTATTAAGATAGCTTATGATCCACAGGGTCGATTTTGTTGAAACTCTCTTAATCTTAATTAGATTTACATATTCACTTGAATCACTTTTGGAATCAATCTCATTTCAAATGATTGACATATAAACAGTTCTCATTCAAAACACACACTAGTTCTAAAAGAGGTTTTGTAACATTTTATGAGACTGTGCATATTTTCATTTCAATATTTGACCAAAACATAAGAAAATTTCTGTAGTGTAAGGTGGTGAGAAATTCACCTTTGAATTTAGGCAAGGCAGCTTTATTTGTTTAGCACATCTCATACACTGAGGCAGTTCAATGTGCTTTCCATTAGCGAGCATGTGTGTGTGTGTGTGTGTGTGTACGCACTGCTGCGTGCACATTTTGCAGTTTTTTAGTGAATCAGGGCCTGCAGGGTCAGTCTGTGTCACTCACTCCGACTCCTCCAAGAGGGAGTCGGCTCCTATCGGTCGCATCAAGGAGCCGGCTCTGAGAGCCGTTTCATTCGCAACCGACACATCACTAATTTTGACAATAAATTTAAATTTAGTCTTAGTCTTTTGACTAGAATTCTTTTTAATTTTAGTCAAGATTCCAATTTGTTTTAATTTAGTCTTATTTTAGTCAACTAAAATATATGTATTTTTCTTCTAATGCAATAATTTTCAACTTCTGTAAAGGAAATGTTAACTACACCTAATTGAAACTGTAAAGAAATATAAAAAATTCACTTTTCACACTTTGGATCAATAAAACTTTATATTTATAATTGTTTTAAGGAGAAACTTTGCAGTTTTGCTTGCTTTTAGCACCCCCTAGAGCCCATTATTAATTCACTGTTGTAAAAGCGAAAGTGAAACTTATCTCCTCGCTGTGCATTTGTCTTAGACCTTAATCTAACTGCTGAAATGTCTCATCAGCCTTCATTAGTGTCTACAGGACCGGTTCATCACTAAATCAAACAAATCAGCTGTGTTCATGATCTAAAACATGCAGGAAACATGCTGGAAGCAGACTGCAGGCATGTCAGCTCTGTTTTACTAAGTCCAACAGAGACCGGCACTCAGAAGTTGCAAGTGCGGTATTCTGGCCAAAGAGGGCAGTGGGGGTCTGAGTGACATTTCATTAACCCTGTAAAGGGTCATTTTAGCACACACAAGAAAATGATTTAAAATATGAAAAAGCTGCATAGTATGACTTTAATAACAATAAATAATGGAAAATACCAAAATGCACACTGACAGTTTGAAATTGTGCCTCTCAGTATTAATAAAGTAAACACATCTGTATGTGAAATATTATTTGTGAACATGACAGAAAATTACATCATACCATCAAAACATTAACAGGTGTTACTCTGAAGCCTAGTTTATACTTCTTAGTCTGCGTCGGTCCGGAGACACACAACACCATTATCCATCGTCGCAAGGGCTNTACGTGCTTTTCTTGATCTGCTCCACACAGTTAAAATCCGCTCGTCCAACTTAAAAACTACCACCGCTTTGCTTCTTCTGTCTTTAGCTTAGCCCGTGTAGCTTTCCAGCTGTTTCACGTGGTGTCGGCCTGAAACTGGCGTCTCCGGGTCTGCAGCGTTATACTATTGACTTTACCGGCTTTGGAAAAGGGATAAAAAGTCCTCTCCAACATCCGATCTGGGCGTCTAGAGTCCGATTAGCACCTCCCCCAGCAGCAGCGTTAAGTTCCTTGCTGTTTGAAAATCTTTAGGAGACGAAAAAATAACTTTAGCTAGATCTGAGCGACTCAGTCCCATAGGAACCCATACTAAAATGTAGATTGTTTGTATGACCATATTTCCCAGAGTGCTTTGCG
>SSNS01000452.1:370890-377576 GCA_006937985.1 Aphyosemion australe | reverse complement strand
TTACAGATCTGCAGCTGGTTCCGATCAGGTGAGACGCTCTGAAAAAGTGAGCTGTTGTGTAAGACGCTTGAGTCAGGGGGCGGGGCCAACACAAAGCTCACTTCCTGTTTGACTTTGTACACTTGTGAGGACCAAACCCTAAAGCTGTGATCAGTCTGTCTCATTCAGCTCTCATGGAATCTGGGCTTCTGTGAAGAACTCTGGTTGAGCTGAGTTTTTAGAACAAAGACAGTTTCTCTTCAAACTTTTAACAGACTGAGACCAAAACTATCAGCAGGCAGGCAGCAACATAGCAGCAGGAAGTGAACAGACAACAGCTGAAGAGGTTAAAGCGCAGCATGTGATCAGCTGGTGGTAAACAGAGATTTCATCCCAGCTGAACTTTAGACTCGAGTCTGGTTATCACAGAGGCTGGGTTGATGTTTAAGGTTCTGATGGCCTGAGAACAGATACTCCACCAACAGTGTTTCCTCATGATTACACCACGCCATCTTCCAGAGGGAATGTGGAGCACCGGGTGTTCATGACCTCCATGAACACCTGGAGCTTTACAACAATAAACTAGTGAGACGTGCTCAGGTAGAGTCCACCATAGGTGGGCAAGCAGTCATCGCTGTGCTCTCCAGTCATGAAGACTGGGAGACAGTAACATGCATGTGAACACTGTACTGGTTAACTGGTAACAGAATAATACCACTGTAGAGGTGTGGAGCGTTCCATGCAGGGGTTGAAATGTCATTTTATTTTGGCGGGGGACAATAAACAGTCAAATTTCAGAGTATTTTGGGGGGGGGGGTTATGAAAACATGGCTGTCTCCTGCTGCTGCTTGCAGGGTGGGCCTCCAGGATGTTAAAGAGCAAGTTCCCTGAAAAACCATTTGTTGTTTTTTAAATATGAGTTTAACATGAAAATAGTCTTCTACCCCTATTTCCTGACAGGGAAATGCTCAGATTAGAAAATCCTGACAGATCTACGTCACACTGTCACTGAACATTCATGGACTCACCCATCTTGACTCACGACAGGGAGGGCTGTTAGCGTCCAGGAGAGGTCAGAGTTCATCTGGGCTAGTAGAAGCTAACCGTTAGCATTAGCAACTCCACCACACAGCAGAACTCCTCCAGGCTTGTGTTATTGGTGGAGATAAAACATCAACGTTGCAGAGCAAACAGAGTCAGTGGTAGAGTCGTGCTGCTGTTAGCCAATCAGAGGAGAGATGTCCACATATCAGGAAGTAAGACTCCAGATCCTGTCGTCTGAAGCTCAGCTGTGATGTTTTAACTAATGAACTGAATGAATGCACTGATGAGGAGGTTCCATGGGAAAGTGCCTTGAGTCGACTCTGGCTGTGATTTTATAAATAGACTAAACTGAACTGAAGCAGCCGTTTCTTCACCTCTCCATCTCTGAGATTTACTCACTAAAGACCCGGACGACCCGTTCAGCAGGTCTGGTTAGGATGACGCAGTAAAACGGGCTGGACCGGGCCACTCTGACCCAGAAAGTGTCGCATGAGCTGGTTGGTCTGCAGGTGAAGAAGTCCACCTAGAACAGCTGACAGGACCAGGATCCGGTGCTGCACCGATCTAGTCCAGACCAGAACCTGAGAGAGAGAGCTGAACAGAACCAAAGCTCTGTACGGTCCGCGTGGTTTCACTCCAGCTTTTATAACAAACATATTTGGATCTCTAATCAAATCAAAAGGATTGGATTGTTTTCTAACATCAGAAATGTTTCATTGTTCCTCCAAAATTCTTCAAATAAACATTTGAGATCAGAAAAAATGGAGCACATGTAACACCTGGTTCTGGTTCCATGTGTTTGCTTTGTTGTGAAACGGAGGTCACGTTAGCATCCAGAACCGCCTCTCAGACCTGGAACCGGATTTTCCAGTTTTGTAAAGTTGAAGAGAGGAATGTTTTCCTGCAGACTCTCAGATCCAGTTCTGGTTTCAGGAGCGTCAGGCGGTGAGGCTCAGCCACAGGACAGAGCAAACACCCAGGTGTTAGACAGATCCATTCAAGACCCGGACCGTCTGGAGCGTTCCAACATGTACGGAGCAAATTATTCAGGTAAGAAACACCTGATCTCAGGGATAAAGTCTGGATGTTGTTATGGTTCTGTTCCTGTAGAACCTCTCTCAGGTGTCTGAGGTCGCACAAACGTTAGGAGCTTCAGGAGTGAATGGGCTTGGGCCCTAACGTGACCCGGTACAGGGTCTAAAGTTAGTCCTGGACCTCTAAGAAAGTTTCTGTGTGTGGGTGAGGGGGTCTGAGGAACCATCTGCAGTGATGTCCAGTCCTGGGCCTATTGTCTTAGTTGTTTCCCTGCTCCAACACCTGATCCTGGGGGGTGAAAACCTCTGCAGGAGGTCCACACCTGGTGAAGATCCAGGTGGGCTGGACCAGAGGAACGTCAACAAACCTGTAGGTAGAAGATCTGGAGCAGGACTGGAATACTCTAAACCAGCGGTTCCCAAACTTATTTAGCCGCGCACCCCCTTCTATGTCCCGACTGTGTTGACGCCCCCCCCAAGAAGAGAAAAGAGACTTGCAGCACAATCAGTGTGTTTGTTTCTGACCACAACTCACAGCCTCCTACAGTCTGGGAGCTGAAGTAGCCTCTAGATGAGAGGCTAAATGTCTTCAAGATAACCAGAAAAGTCCAGCAGCTGTTTTCAGCTAAAACTCTCAGGATGATCATGTCCAGGATGACTGATTATGAGTGAAACTTAAATGTAGCTGCTGTCAGTGACCATATAACAGATTTTAATCATTAAAACTCTCAACAGACTAATAGTGCAGAAAAGCAATAAATAATCTCACAACTTTGCGTGTTGAGATTTATTATTATTATTATATTTATTATTTTATTTATTTATTTATTAGCCGCATCGGCTCCTAGTGGGTGGAATTGGAGATTAGCTGCGTTTGATGTTGATTCCGTGTGTTTTTATTTCTGCAGTGAGCCATAAACTCACCTCACTCCACCTGGAGTTTGTTCTTCAAAACTCGTATTAAATCCACGGTGATGACGCGTTTTAATGAGCTTCCTCCACGCGGTATTTTTCATTGCAGGATGCAGTTTCCATCACTTTTAAACACGTTAATTTAGTTCGGCACACGGGTTTGATTTTTGCCGCTGCACGTCTGCACAGTGAGAGGGGAAGCGGCCGCGGCAGACGCGCTGCTGCACTCAGGGTCTCTGCGGCTGCAGTAGGAGCGACAGACAGGTGATCAGCAGGTATAACGCCCTTTTTATAAGACACACGGTGCCGGTGTCATGATCGTGATGAATTAATGCCGAGCTCCGGACAGGAGCTATGAAAGTGAAAGTAAACACGGGCATAAGTTTGAAATGATAAACTGGAGAGATGCAGAGCAGGAGCTTCTGCAGCTCAGATCATCTGACAGCTGGGATGGTGGAGGACACACACCTGCTCCTGAAAATAAAAACTTAACGAGCGCGGTTTCGATCGCAATAAAAAGCAAGTTATGTCCAAGATACACGGAAGCGCAGAGACCGCCCCCGTACCTCCTTTATGCCGCCATCGCGCAATCTTTTATAAAACGGACATGATTGCGCAACATTACCACAGTCTGAGCTCTTAGAAACGACCTTAGGCTCCCAGATGCGCATCGGCTTTGCGGCAAATTGGCGGTATTGTTTTATGTGTAATTATTATTATTTTTTTTGTGTAATCACTGTTCACCGCCATTACGCTTTTTACCTCGCGCACCCCCTAGCGGCAGCTCGCGCACCCCTTTGGGAATCCCTGCTCTAAACTAAAGCTGAGGAACCAGGTCCCCATGACCCTGAAGCACATGGATGATGGATGATGGATGATGGATGATGGATGATGGATGAAAGATGGATGATGGATGGATGCTGCTTATTTAAATGTCACCAATGAAGTGAATTGGCTCCTCCCCCTCCAGGTGAAGCAGGTGTTCTGTTGGTGTCACAGTGACAAAGCAAATCAAACACTAGTTGGGTCAAACATGCAGTAACAGGTTACCATGACAACTCTAACCGGTTGAGCGTGGTGCGCCTCGCTGCTGCGCCCTGAAGCAGCTGAAAGGAATTTAGGATGTTTTATTTCCAGGTTTGACTCGTCGGAACCAGCTGGTCCGGGTTTGGGTTTGGGTTAGTGAGCTGTGATGGCGGGGCTCTGGTGGAACACCAGAGCAGTTTTATTCAGTTAGAGACCTCCTGGTCAGGATCCTGAAACACTCAGAGGTTAATCTGAGTCACGTGTTTGTTTCCTTCTCATCTGATGGTGTGAGAAGACTCGGTCTGCTGAGTGGTCAGGGTCAGGGTTAGGGTTAGGGTTAGGGTTAGGGTTAGGGTTAGATCACCTGTGGTTTGTCCCTTCTGGGCTCCTGTAGACACACGCTGATGGAACATGGAGGCGTCAGCAGAAGGTTTAAATGTTTTACTGTCAGTCAGGTGGGAACCAGGATGCTGTTTGACCTGTCTGATGTCTCCTCTCTGAAGCTGTTGGATGGAGATCATCAGTCCAAACAAGCTGTTCTGGTTCTTCTCATGGAGATCCCACCACTGACTCAGCTCAGCCTCCGGACCTCCCTCAGTCCGACGGAGCAGCATTGTGTGATGATCAGTTTATTTCTGTCTGACAGGGTTTACGGCCGGCATCGACCCAAACGAGAGGAGGATTGTTCTGGTCGGGAAGACTGGAGTGGGGAAGAGTGCGACTGGAAACACCATCCTGGGGAGGGAAGCCTTTGAGGCGGACATGTCTCCATCCTCACTCACGTCCGACTGCCACAAAGCCAAGGGGGTCATAGATGGTCGGAGCGTCGCCGTCATCGACACTCCAGGACTGTTCGACACAAACTTCACTCAGGAGGATGTGTTGAACAGGATCAAGATGTGCATCTCGCTGTCTGCTCCAGGTCCTCATGTCTTCCTGGTGGTCCTCCAGCTGGGCAGGTTCACCAAGGAGGAGAAGGACACCGTTAAGATGATCCAGACCACTTTTGGAGAAGATGCAGACAGATACACGATGGTTCTGTTCACACACGGTGACCAGCTGAAGAATCGGAGCATTGAGAGCTTCATCTCGGAGAGCCCAGATCTGAAGGCCCTCATTCAGAAGTGCCACAACAGATACCACATCTTCAACAACGAGATCAAAGACCCCAAACAAACCTGGCAGCTCCTGGACAAGATAGACAAGATTACCATGGCTAACGGTGGAGGCTACTACACCAATGACATGTTTGTGAGGGCAGAGAGTGCTATTGAGAAGGAGAAGGAGCGAATCCTGAAGGAGATGGAAGAGATGAGGCAGAAAGAACTGGACCAACTCAGAGCCAAGTACTCCGGAAGCATCTTCCACAAAGAGGAGACCAAGCTGACCATGAGATACCAGAATGAAGCTCGAATTAGAGCTGAGAAGTCCAACGAGTTCCTGGCTGCCCCAACCATCGCTGTGGCGGCGGCCTGTGGTGCTGCCATTGGAGGTTTGTTGGGGTGTGCTGGAGGTCCGATCGGAGCAGCGGTCGGAATCGCTGCCGGAGCTGCCCTCGGAGCTGCTGTTGGAACTCTGGTGATCAGAGTCAACGACCGCTGCCATGTGCAGTGAAGGATCTGACCTAAAGCTGCTTCTTCACCCTCAACTTTTACAGGAAATAATGGTTCTGCTACGGAAGAGAAACGGCTCCACCAGAACGTCCTGTAGTTGTATGAATACACAAGGAAAAGGTGTTTCTGGTGAGACTGGAGATGTTTGAGGACTGGGTGGTGATGGATGGGGGTGGGGGCTTCTTAGTGAAGCAGCTTCATGTTGCTCTTCTTCTACTATCAGCTGCTAGCATAGCTGAGAAGAAACTGTTTAGCAGCCAGAAGCAGACCTGTTTGTTTACATGTTCGAACTAGTTCATCAACTCATTCATCAGTGTTTGAACTTCAGCTTCTTTCTTTTTGGACCATTTTAAAGTAAAGGTGTATAAAACAAAAATAAGATGTTCTACAACCTTTTCTCGCCTCGGCTCTGTAAACCGTCTCACTGCCACGTTTTACAAAACCAACTCAAAGAAATAAAATAGATGGAATCCCAAGTGTCATCTTCTATCTGCTTTTCATCCTGGTTCATTCTGTATTTTGTTCATTTCTCATAAATCTGTTAAGATAAAAGGTCCCCAACATGCAGCCCTGGGGCACTCCGCAAGAAAACAACCTGTTTGGTTTTTAAAACTTAAAGAGTATAATGAGCAAAACCCTGAGATTCCAGGTTGGTCATAAAGCTGAGAGATCAGTCTGCTGCACTGGAGTTCAGTCACTTCCTGTAGTCAAGGCTGTTGCTGTTTCTTCTCTGCAGGATCTCAGAAGAAGAAGAAGAAGAACAGTGACGTTCTTCGACTTGTTTTACTGGGTAAGACAGGAGGAGGGAAAAGTGCCTCTGGAAACACCATCCTGGGAAGAGACGTTTTCCAGTCGGAAGCATGTCCCACGTCCTGGACCGTTGATTGTAAGAGAGTTGATGGAGAAGTAAGGGGCAGAGATGTTGCTGTTGTCGACACTCCAGGGCTGTTTGACACCAACTTCTCCGGAGGGGAAGTGCTGAAAAAGATTGAGTCGTGCATTTCTCTGACTGCTCCTGGTCCGCACGTTTTCCTGGTGGTCCTGAAGCTGGGTAGGTTCACCAAGGAGGAGGAAGACA
>SSNS01000452.1:355890-365890 GCA_006937985.1 Aphyosemion australe | reverse complement strand
GGAATAACATGGAGCAGGAGGAACTTCTCACCTGTGGAAAGGTTTAAAGCTCTGAGCCCTGACAAGAGAAGGTTGACTCAGCCCTCTGGATCAGCTGGAGTTGACCATATTTACTATAAAGGAGGAGGTTCTGCAGCTGGAAATGAAACCAAACTAAGAAAAGTCTATTTCCTTTATTTTCTGATTGGCTCTCCAACATCTCAGCAGAGAACACCAATCCACCACCGGCAACATTGCAATCTAACAAGGCTAATCAAAAGGTATGGGCTGAAGCACATGCTCATTATGCCAACCCTTTTTACAAAGAAGAATCGTTTCATATTCAGTTCATACGACTCAAAACAACAACAACAAAAAGTAAACCTTCCACCAAGTAAATACCATGACAGCAATCTAATCAAAACAACCAAGACTTCCAAAATTATTTTTATTATAGTTTTTGTTACTCTTTCATCCCTGTTTTATATATTTTTGTAATATTCTAGTTTTAAACACGTTTTTAAACACAGAGAGTGAACTACACCTTTTTAAATCACTTTCATAACTATTCCACAAATAGAATAGAACAGACTTTATTGATCCCACAGTGGGGAGATTCACTTGTCCCAGCAGCACCAGCACTCAAAGGGTAATTAGAAGAAGATAAAAACAAGGATACATGTATATACACATAGGCAGTAATCTAGTATTGTAATCCTAGATCACTAAAAAAACACAAATAAAAGATGAAAACAAACTTGGTACCAGCACTATGCAGCATACTGTAAGAGACACAGACAATGAAATCAGATCAGAATCAGAATCAGAAGGGTTTTATTGCCAGATGTGTGAGAAATCACAACATTAGGAAGTTGCTGCGGTACTTGGTGCAAAAAGAAAGATAAAAAATAAGAGATAAGCAAATATAAGAAGTAATAATATACTCATGATAAAATAATTATTATAAAAAGTGGCAATAATTAAAGAAGCAGCTACTATAGACACAGTGCAGGTACTAATCAGAGTGGATCAGCTTCAGGTACAAACACAACACCGGGTCATGTGACTGGGACCAAGCGACTGGAGTGGGCAGCCCTGGGATTGACATTCATGAGTCCAACAGCAGAGGGGAAGAAACTGTTCTTGTGGTGAGAGGTTCTGGTCCGAATGGATCTGAACCTCCTGCCAGATGGGAGCGGGTCAAAGAGACAGTGTCCAGGGTGAGTCGGGTCAGCTGTGAGCCGACCTGCACGCCTCAATGTCCTGGAGGTGTACAGGTCCTGTATGGAGGGGAGTTTGCAGCCAATGACCTTCTCAGCAGAGCGTACAACACGCTGCAGCCTCTTCTTGTCCCTGGTGGTGGCTCCAGCGTACCACACGGTGATTGAGGAGGTGAGGATGGACTCGATGACTGCGGTGCAGAACTGCCTCATCCACTGTGCTGGCAGGTTGAATTTCTTCAGCTGCCTCAGGAAGTTCATCCTCTGCTGGGCCTTTTTATGATGGAGGTGATGGTGGGCTCCCACTTGAGGTCTTGGGTGATGGTGGAGCCCAGGAAGCGACATGAGTCCACCATCGTGATGGGAGTGTCACACAGGGTTATGGGGGGAGGGGGGCCGTGTGCTTCCTAAAGTCCACAACAACCTCAGCTGTCTTCTGGGTGTTTAGCACCAGGTTGTTGTGGCTGCACCAGGACACCAGTCGTTCCACCTCCATTCTGTAGGCAGACTCATCCCCATCAGAGATGAGTCCAATCACGGTGGTGTCGTCTGCAAACTTGATTAGTTTGACAGACTCGTGGTTGGAGGTGCAGCTGCTGGTGTACAGGGAGAAGAGCAGAGGGGAGAGAACACACCCCTGAGGGGCAGTTGCGGGGTTAGGGGGTGGCTAGTTGGGCTCAAGCCCCGGATGTTTTCTGAAAAGCCCCGAACCCTAATTTCACTTTTGAAGGGTAAAAAATCACTAAGAAGTCACATGCAGTACCAATGTCGGCCAGAGAGGACGCACCTGCGTAGTCTGTATACAGCCTGCTGGAGTCTCCCCTGAAGAAGAAGCACTATGCAGCAGCAGGCGTGCTGCAGCTGAGACACGCTGATGTTAGGAAGTTTTATTTTGGGACCAAAAGAACCACAAAAGGATGAAAACAGTGATGATTTGGGTTTGTGCATCTCATTTAAAACGTGTCAGTAAAGTTGTGATAGAAAGAAAGTGAATGATAGCAAAATAATGTTATGTAGGAGAATCTACACAAGCTGGGATAATTATCATAAAAGTGAACTAATAACAGAGAAGCCGATGCTCTCTGGATGACTAAGAGTAAAGTAGATGAATAGGTAGTAAATAAAAATCAAATAAAATGAATAAATTACTTATTTGATTTTGAATATATATATAATTCAATATATAATTAATGGAATTCATTAATTTAATAATTTTAGTTGTTTTGCATACTCTCCCATCAAAGGTAAAATAACAGCTGTCACTGTAATGTGTTTAACCCTAATGACAACCATGACTTTTCTTTTAAATTGTGGTTCAACACTAATACTTGAGCATGATGGAACCCATAAAGTAATATTTTGTTGAACAACACGTTGAGGTGAGGCGACCACTGCAGCCAAATGATTTCTGACTCAGTCAGACTTCTGCACCTGACGTTTTACCCACTGCTCATCAGTCAAGTGTCTAATTTCTCTGGAACAGTTTTGTTTGTTTATTAAACCACAATTCAAAAGCAATGTTTTATTTGAAGGCTAAAGAACCCTTTCTTTCCCCAAGTGATCACCACTGCATGTTTATCCTATGATTTTTTCCTTTTCCGTTGCTCATTTTATGTAAATATTAGGACCAGCACCTTTGCATTGTTGTGCTGGCAACATATTCTGTTGTTGTACAATTATAATAAAGCTTTCCAATTCTAATAATTTTGCTTAATTATAATTTAGCTATTTTTAATTTGTTTCATTTTGAGTTTCTAATTATTTCTGTGACTATTATGAATTTAGCCTTTCCATAGGATATGAATAAATGTGAGGATTACTGTATAAACATGGCTCAGATCTTAATGTAAAGTCCAAGAGAGAATTTGTTTTTATAGTACTGTATAGAAGTTAACAATATATTTATTATATCAGTTCATAAGTGTAATCTAGTGCTTTTGTCATATATATATATATTTAAACTCATCTGGGCTAAGCCCCAGATCTTTTTCAATCCTAAATCCGCCCCTGCTGAGGGGAACCGGTGCTGATGGTCCGCAGGTCCGAGACATTCTTCCCCAGCCTGGCTTGTTGTTTCCTGTCTGTCAGGAAGTCAGTGATCCACCTGCAGGTTGGGTCAGGCACGTTCATCTGGGACAGTTTGTCTAGAAGGAGGTCAGGCAGGATTGTGTTGAAGGCAGAACTGAAGTCCACCAACAGGATCCTGGCGTAGGTACCCGGGGAGTCCAGATGCTGCAGGATGAAGTGTAGAGCCATGTTGATGGCATCATCTACAGACCTGTTGGCTCTGTAGGCAAACTGCAGGGGTCCAGGAGGGGGGCTGTGAGGGTCTTGAGGTGGGGGAGGACCAGGTGCTCAAATGACTTCATGACCACAGATGTCAGAGCCACAGGTCTGTAGTCATTGAGTCCAGTGATCCCTGGCGTCTTGGGGACAGGGACTATGGTGGAGATCTTGAAGCAGGCAGGCACATGACATGCCTCAGGTGAGGAGTTGAAAATGCCCGTAAACACTGGGGCCAGCTCTTCAGCACAGTGCTTCAGAGTGGCAGCTAGGAGACACTCCATCAGGGCCCAGGGCTTTTCCAGCATTTAGAGTCTTGAACTGCCTCTTTACATCTGCCTCACGGATGTGTAGGGTTGTGGTGGAGGTGTGTGGTGTGAAGACCTCCTGGGTGGGGGTGAGCACTGTAGCTCTGCCAACAGGTACCACTCTCGCTTCTCTCTTAACCGAGGGGTTAACAAGGATGTAATATATCCCCATTTTTATTTATTATGGCTGCAGAAATGCTGGCAATTGCCATGAAAAATTCCGAAATAAATAAATTAAACATTTTTAATGAAAAACTGATAATAGGCCAACTGGCTGACAATACTACTATTTTTCTCAAGGAAATAGAGCTAGTTCCTGACGTTTTCCAATGTATTGATCTGTTCTCCAAAGCATCAGGATTGACCCTTAACCGTGATAAATGTGAACTCATGGCGATACATGACTGCAACCTCACAATAAATATAGCATTCCCATTAAGCCTTGTGTTAAATATCTAGGAATTTAGATAGAGAGGCTAGTGTAAGACTAAATACTCATAATAAAGTTACTCTATGTAAATCTATTAAACTCATGGTTGCAAAGAGACTTGACAATATTTGGAAGAACATACCTAACTAAAATGGAGTCACTGGCTAGATGTTTTTACCCTGCCTATTCTTTAGCTATTCCAGATAATACCATTACAACCATCAACCAACTAAACTTGAACTATATTTGGAAAAACAGAGTTTATTATATTAAAAAGTCAACAATTATTAAAGAGTATAAAGAAGGGGGACTACAAGCAATTGATTTTGAATGTTTGAATGCTGTCAAAATAAAATGGTTAAAATCCTTCCTGCTAGATAGAAACTCTCCAGAGGACTATTTGAAAAAATTGGAGGTGTTGAGTTTGTCCTTAAATGTGATTTTAAAATAGAAAAACTGCCAATTAAGTTGTCGTCCTTTCACAAACAAGTTCTGCTATGCTGGAAACTGATGTACAACCACAATTTTACACCTCATCAAACACCAATATGGAATAATAGATATGTTCTGTGTAACGGTAAACCTCTCTTTCTACAACACTGGATGGATAAAGGATACTGGTCAATATTTCACCTCTTAGATAATCAGGGTAACTGGTCGATTTATGAAAATTTCTGTTCCATATATGATATTAACTGCAAACAAACTGAATTTAATAAAATATGTAAGTCAATTCCTCAACCAGTCAAGCAACTTGTGCAGAACGCTCTTAAGGAGTTCTTATCTCCGCCCAACCTACCATCTCTTAATATCACGGAACATGACTTTAAGAAAGAAATACCGAATAAAACATTACGTAATTATCTGAGTAATAATTTATATCCAGAAGGCTCAGGTTGAACATGTGTGTGACCACTTCACACAGCTGGTCAGCACAGTCTCTGAGCAGTCTGGGGCTGATTCCATCAGGACCTGCTGATTTTCTGCTCTTAAGCCGCCTCAGTTCTCTCCTCACCTGGTCCGATGTAACTGAGAGGNGAGGGTCTTGGGTGGTCTTAAGACCCTCCCAAATAACGCCTTGACCCCCCATTTGACCCCCCGCCCCACCCCACCCACTTCCTGATTAAAAAATATAAAAACATTTTCAAAAAGCTTCTCTTCAAACTATGCAGAATCATGTACTGATAAGAATTAATAATTTATTTGACATATAAAAAATATAAACATAAAAATCACTGCCACTCCCGCGCCATAAAAGTCGCTGCGCCTTGCGTCATTGCGTTCAAGGCGCTACAGCAAGCCCGCAGCCGCAGGAGCTAGCTTGAAGCTAAAAATGGATCGCTTTGTCATACCTCAAAAAAAGTTGAGAACGGATGGAAATTATAGCAATAGGAGTGAAAATAAACCTGTTGCAGTGGAGTGCGAGCCCTGCTTGATTCTAGACACAGAGGACACTGAGGATTTGGAGGAGAAGGTGCAGTCAAAGCAACTCGCAGCCCCCGAGACGGAGGATACAGCAGGTGAGCAGATGGAAAGTAATGGTGACTCATCGAGCGCTGCAGCGGACACGGATGATGGGAATCCTGATGGCGCCGGTGGAGTGGGTTTAACGGGGGATTTAAGCCACGGTCCAGCCGAGAAACCAAGACAGCCTCAACTAAAATCATACCCGCGTCGTTCTTTTGGATCGCAGGGGCAGCTAGCATCCAGGAGTTTTAGTTACACGTGGTTCAAACAGTACCAGTGGCTTGAATATTCAGTGTCAAAAGACGCGGCTTTTTGTTTTGCCTGTCGTCATTTTTTTCACAGTGCGCATGGATCTGGTGGTCACTCAGAAAAGTGCTTCACCCAAGAAGGGTTTAAAAACTGGAGAAAAGGAGGAGAGAAACTGCCAGTGCTTCTCACAAAGTGGCAATGGAAGGGTGGTGTGAATTTAAGGAGAGAGAGAAAAACGGATCAAAGATTTTGACGCACCTCCATGACGATGGACATAAGAAACTTGTTCAAGAAAACAGGATCTACATGCGAGCAGTTGTTGAGTCACTGCGCTTTACAGCTTGTCAAACCATTGCTCAAAGAGGCCACAGAGAGAATGAACAGTCCACCAACAGAGGTAATTTCCTGGAAATGTTACATCTGCTGGGGAAGTTTGATAGCACTGTATCCAAAAAATTATCCACTGGGCCAGGTAATGCAAAATATGTCCATCATGACATTCAGAACGAGTTAATTGACATAATGGCCTGCATTTTGAGAGAACAGGTTAGTAATGAAGTTAAACTAGGTGAGCACTTTACTTTAATGGTGGATGAAACAAAAGACGTGAGCAAAAAAGAGCAGATATCTATTGTTCTGCGCTACATACACAACGATGACATTCATGAAGAGTTTCTGGATTTTGTACCAGCTGATGGTTTGGATGCAGAGTCTTTACTTGTGACAGTGAAAGAGGCATTGGCTAAGTTCAATATTGACAAAAATGCATGCATTGGACAGTGTTACGACGGGGCATCTGTAATGTCTGGCTGCAACAACGGTGTTCAAGAAAGATTTCGCAGAGAAGTCCCACATGCAGTTTACATCCACTGCCATGCACACAGATTAAACCTGGTTTTGGTTGACTGTGTCCACAATGTAAAACCAGTTGCTGACTGCTTTGCCACAGTTAAGCTACTTTACAACTTTTTTTCTGGTTCAGTAACTCACAAAGTGTTCATGGACAAACAAACTGAACTTGAGCCCACTAAAAGAGCTGTGGAATTAAAACGTCTGTCAGATACCAGATGGGCATGCCAGTACTACAGTCTTTGGGCAATAAAGCGAACCCTCCCTAGCATCTTAGCCACACTTGAGGAAGTCAGCAATCAAACAAATAGCCAAAGAGCTATTGAGGCTAAATCACTAAATGGCTTGATTGATGCACAATTTGTTTTGCAAATCTACATGCTGGAGAACATATTTGGGCTCACAAAAACTTTATCTGACCAACTACAGGCCACAGATTTAGATTTGGCATCCGCCATTGATCTGGTCTTTGCACTGGTTGACACACTCAAAGAAGAACGCAGTGGTGACACTTGGACTCATCTGTAGCAGGGTGCAAGTGACATGTGTGAGAGAGTGGGCATTGACATGCAGTGCCAGCAGGCAAAAAGAAAAATAATACAGCCCTCCCACCTGCAGCAGTTTCATGTCAGCGATAGCCAGACAAGGAAAAACATACTGCAAACACCTGAAGACTACAAAATCCACTGTTTTTTCCCAGTACTTGACCGTCTACTGAGTGAACTGAATAGGCGCTTTTCTACTGACAGTTGCCAAGTTAGGAAAGGAGTTGCAGCTCTTAATCCCAAACACAAGACCTTTCTGCACCAGGATGCCCTTCAACCAGAGCTTAATTTGAGCCGGATCTTGCCGGAACAAGATCCGGGAACTCTCTTATTTTGAAGGGACGCGTTCCGGTAATTGTCTGCTAGGATCCGTTAACTCGCGCTGCTACCTCATGATTACAGTGGGTAAACGAGGACGCTGTGTTGGGCAGGGACTTACGGGTGAGTGGTTCATTTATCAATCTCATTCCTAAACTTTTCGCTTTTCAGCAAAATCGCCGTTTTTAAGCCATATAAGCCGTTCTGGTTCCAGCAGTCAACAAGGGAAAGAGGGGATTCATCTTGTTCACAAACGATCTTTGTTTTAGCATGTCGTCATTTGACCAATCACAATCGCGGAAACAGACGCTTTGACAGCGCCGCAGCCGGACTGCACAGCGCGCTCACGAGCAGCGGCTTTGAGTTTAAAGTTTGTCAAATCAAACAAAATCACCACTAAACACGGTTTTCTGTCGAGGACTGTAGCAGATTTACCTCCTTTCAGCCTTTAGAGATTTTCCCCCGAGGCAAGTCAAGTTCGGAGTTTACCATAACCACCGCCAGTATTTAACTCCGTTAAAACCAGTAGCTGTATAAATGAAAGGTTAAAACCTAATATTAACAACATAAATACTTTTTTCTGGTGAGAAATGGCCACCAGCATGCTGCAGCCTCACTCATGTCAAAGTCATCCTAATATATTGATCTGGGCAGCGGAAGATTTAAGGAAGCTGGAGTACAAACACGTGATGAGATCATTTCATTATGTTGTAACATTTCTGCAGCACTAAAGCAGAGTTGTAACATTTTGACCTTAGCAGTGGTTTATTAAAGTATTCAAGCAAACAGCTGAGATAAAGCTGCATCTCCCTGCAGCTCCAGCTCTTCCTAAACGTTTAATCAGAACCAACTCATCAGAGCAGCATGAACACAGCAATAACCTCCTAAGAACTCTGGAATATGTTCAGATGTTTTCATGTTTGGTGTTCTGTGAGTTAGTCTCACAGTAATTCTTAATTATATGATGATCCCTAATCATTTCCTGATCATTTTTGTCAGGCATATTTTTTCTTTTGTTCTAAGCAGAGGGACTCTCTAAACCTCATGGTAGAAAATGATTTGCATTTTGCAAAAAAATCACATTGATGATTTTTTGTAAGTATTCCAACAAATTATTGTAGCAATAAAAGGTATGTAAATGTCAGAGGTCCCTACAAACCCACTGATGCAACTCTGCAGCATGCGAGGAACTTGTGACCTTGTGAGAAATTTGTGTAAACTTTGAGAATGTGGGCACAATTATANTGGTCCGATGTAACTGAGAGGGGGTGGGGGGGGTGGGGGTGGGGGTTGTCGCTGAGGAGGGTTGGTGGAGGGGGGAGAAGCTGATGATTGGTGTGAAGTTGGGAGGTGGGGGGTTGGCTGGCTGACTGGAGGTGGTTGGGGGGTGGTGGTGTTGGTGGTGCCTGTTGCAGCAGTGGGGGGAGTGGAGTCGAATCTGTTAAAAAACAGGTTAAGCTCATTGGCCCGGTTCTGGTCCCCGTCAGCAGACCCACTGGCACCACTCCTCCCACTGTGACCTGTGATGTTCCTGAGGCCTCTCCAGGCACCACGAGCATTGTTCTGCCCCAGCTGATTCTCCAGCTTCCTCCTGTAGCTGTCTTTAACCCGTCTTATTTTGTGTTTAAGTTCTTTCTGTACACGTTTTTGCTGCTCCTTATTTCCAGACATGAAAGCTTTCTTTTTCTCATTCAGCAGGGATTTCAGCTCTGTGGTCAGCCAAGGTTTATTGTTTGAGAAACACCTCCCTCTTCGTGTTGGGACGGTATTTTCTACACAGAAGTTTACATAATCAGTCACACAGTGGGTCAGGCTGTCAAGGTCATCACCGTGAGCGCTGCAGAGTGTTTCCCAGTCAGTGGTTAGGAAACAGTCCCTCAGAATTTCTGTTGATTCCTCATTCCACACTTTCACAGTTTTTTTCTGAGGAGGCTCCCTAATCACCCTGGGTGCAGCGGCAGCGCCGGGGAGGGTCTTGGGTGGTCTTAAGACCCTCCCAAATAACGCCTTGACCCCCCATTTGACCCCCCGCCCCACCCCACCCACTTCCTGATTAAAAAATATAAAAACATTTTCAAAAAGCTTCTCTTCAAACTATGCAGAATCATGTACTGATAAGAATTAATAATTTATTTGACATATAAAAAATATAAACATAAAAATCACTGCCACTCCCGCGCCATAAAAGTCGCTGCGCCTTGCGTCATTGCGTTCAAGGCGCTACAGCAAGCCCGCAGCCGCAGGAGCTAGCTTGAAGCTAAAAATGGATCGCTTTGTCATACCTCAAAAAAAGTTGAGAACGGATGGAAATTATAGCAATAGGAGTGAAAATAAACCTGTTGCAGTGGAGTG
>SSNS01000452.1:320201-341186 GCA_006937985.1 Aphyosemion australe | reverse complement strand
TATGTATGTGACATATCTAATTAACTACAGCCAACTATTATAGATATAATTAACTACAGACAACTACTATAAATAATTAACTACAGCCAACTACTATAACTATAATTAACTACAGCCAACTACTATAACTATAATTAACTACAGCCAACTACTATAACTATAATTAACTACAGCCAACTACTATAACTATAATTAACTACAGCCAACTACTATAACTATAATTAACTACAGCCAACTACTATAACTATAATTAACTACAGCCAACTACTAGAACTATAATTAACTACAGCCAACTACTATAACTAATTAACTACAGCCAACTACTATAACTATAATTAACTACAGCCAACTACTATAACTAATTAACTACAGCCAACTACTATAACTATAATTAACTACAGCCAACTACTATAACTATAATTAACTACAGCCAACTACTATAACTATAATTAACTACAGCCAACTACTAGAACTATAATTAACTACAGCCAACTACTATAACTAATTAACTACAGCCAACTACTATAACTATAATTAACTACAGCCAACTACTATAACTAATTAACTACAGCCAACTACTATAACTATAATTAACTACAGCCAACTACTATAACTATAATTAACTACAGCCAACTACTATAACTATAATTAACTACAGCCAACTACTAGAACTATAATTAACTACAGCCAACTACTATAACTAATTAACTACAGCCAACTACTATAACTATAATTAACTACAGCCAACTACTATAATTATAATTAACTACAGCCAACTACTATAACTAATTAACTACAGCCAACTACTATAACTATAATTAACTACAGCCAACTACTATAACTATAATTAACTATACATATTGCCAACTATAACTATAGCCAACTATAACTTTAGTCCTTTTGGACCTGCAGCAGCAGCAGCTTCTCTGGACTTACGGACGTTGAAGTCATCCTTGTAGGCTTTGGGGAAGCGAGCGGATGGGGGCGGGGCAGGGTAGTTGCCCTTCTGACCGGTCCTGATGGTGGTCAGAGTGTATACTTCATCTTCAGCCAGGTTTAGAGTAAACGAGCCATTGACCAGCTGCAGAAATAGGTCAGTTCAGCAGAGTCTAAGCATCTTTTCGCAGACAGAACTTGTGGTTTGTACCTTTAGAGGACTCAGGTGCTGGAAGAAGGAGGAACTCTTGGTCTTGAATTGGAATGCTGACCTCCAGACCTGGAGCTCCATGATGGAGGCCTGAAAGATCAAACAGCAGTTAGTCAGCTGCTTGATCTCAACCGACCCACAACGACCTTGACTGAACTCACAAAGGATCCTTTCAGCTGGAATGTTGCATTCTGGGAGGTGAGATTGTAGGCAGGAAGAGGTGGTCTGATGCAGACTGAATGATCGTGGGTCTGAGAAGGAAACAAACGGTTTCATCGTGTTCTCACTCCAGCTGACTCTGAACAGCTGACAGACAACTCACCATGGTTTCTATGACAACAGTAAGGTTCCCTCTTCCGTCAGTCAGGGCCACGTAGCTCCCTCCCTGAGCCAGGTGACCCACAGTCTTTAGGTAGGTCCATCCAGGTTGGGTGAACTGGGTGCTGTGAGCTTCAACCAAAACAAATGTTAGATATTTACAGTCTCCCTCCCTAACCCTAACAGAATCACCTGGTACAAGTTTGTGTTCAGAACACTGCAGACCTGTGATCCAGATGGGAGACTCCACCACGTAGTTTCCGCTCCAGGGCTCCTGAGCCGTCATCAGCCCGTCTCGGCCGAACGGCAGTTCCTCATAATAACTGGCCACCAGGTTCCAGGAGATGGTTCTGCAGAACCAAGCAGACAACAGCTCAAACACAGACCCACAGGTTCCACTGTTCTGAAGCCCCACCCATCTCAGTGCGGATCCTTACGAGGTCATTAATCCGTTGACGTAGTTCTGGTTGAGGATCCGGGCCCAGCAGCCTCCCCCCACCTCATCGTTGAAGGTGCTGTAGTCCTCTGATGACCACAGCTTCTTCTGGGTCTTCACGGCCTGTGACACGGTCTTGGTACCAGGATAGTGAGCTCTGGATCCCAAAACAAAGACCCGAGGTTAGGAGGACCAGAAGAGCGGACCCAAACTGAGTCAACAGAAGAAATATGAAAAGAATTTCCTCAAAGCATTCCAGAAACCTCACGCTCACATGCACAGGTGAAGGTATTGTTAGAGCAGGTGCTCTCCTACAATCAATTCAGTTCATTTCTAATGGCTCGTCAAAAAGGAGCCATTAGAATAGTCCGTAAAGCTAGATATAATGACCACACCGGAACAGTTTCTTTAAAATTACAGGATCTGGTCAATTATAAAATAGCCCAAAATATGTACAAAGTACATACCTGCCACTATTCAAAAAGTATATCAAGATAGAGATGCTCATCATAAATAGAGTCTGAGGGGAACGAATAAACTACATCATCCACAAGTAAAGTCAACATTAAAATCTCAATGTATCTGTTAAAGGAGTAGTGCTGGAACAATTGACCCGAGAACATAAAAACGTCTAAAAGTCTTGTCCAGTTTAAAGTAAACATAATACATGAGTACCGAGAAGAGACGTAGACATTCCTGTCTCGTCTTTAGAGAATATGTCTCACATGGTGACGGGTATATGTAATAATACATTTGACTGGATTTTGGATTGTTAATTGCTGGTAAAGTGTATATATTCTGTGTTGTTTTGACTTACTGCTTTTATGATATGTGTGTGCCAGTATGGTTCACTGGGGAGACTGGAGTTGGTTTAGTGTGTGTTTAGGCCTGTCTTGTTTTGTTTGGTGTTCATGTCTATTGTTAGGTGATACCTGTTTGTGTAAGTGTGAGTGGGGATTGGAATTTTGATAAGCGTCAGCTTCTTCCAACTCCGTTTCAGATCATGTACCGGGAGTTTAAATGGTATGTTTCTTGTATGTATGTATTTGGGTAAGGAACAGGAAGTGGGACACAGCCTACCCTATCACGTCTACGCTGCTGCTGAGCTCGGGGTCCAGCAGCAGTGACAGGGCAATGGGCTCCCACAGGTTGTCACTGGCTACGATCCCGACCCGGTCCAGACCACTCTTATCCAGAGTGTAGCGCAGCAGCTGGTGGAGTTGGAGAGAGAGATGCTCACACACCTTCACACTGTGCACCGCTCAGGTGTTTGCTGCTGACATGGAAAACGACCACAAACACGCTACGACTGATTCTGGTTCCCAAAAGTCAACGATTCCTGACAGATGGACACGGATCACCAGAACGTTCAGAAGGCTCTTACTGTGAAACATTTACACACACACACACACACCTGTCAGGTAGAGGTGAGATATTCAGACCAGAACCAGAACCGAGCAGATCTAAAGGACTTCAAAGGTTTCACATGAAAGCAGCAAAACAGGAGCTTCATTCCATCCAGTTTGTTAGAATTCGGGGGGGGGAGTCACATGATCGTTTTGTTACCGGTCAGGTAGAAAAACAGCCACCAACATTCAGCTGAGCAGGAAGGTTTAGAGGAGGAAAAGATCTCAGTGGTTCAGATTTTAAGGCGACGTTTTTCACCAGAACAACAGTACAGCTGCAGCGACCTCCGTCCGACCAATCAGGTTTTACTCACCCGATCACCTGAACGGAATCGTTCAGCTGAGAGTCACTGATCAGAGATTTGGCAATGCTCCAGTCGCCGTCTGCCGCAATGATGCCGATGTGGGTCAGACCCACTTTATCCAGAACGTTCCTCAGCACCTTGGTAACAAACACAGGTTCTCAGAGGAACGCAGCAGAGCTCAGCTCAACACGAGTGGCTGTTCTTCTCCCCTAGTTACACACACACACACCATACGCGCACACACACCATACACGCACACATGCACGCAAATACCACACACGCACACACACACAAACATGCACCATAGATACACACACACGCACCATACGCACACACACCATACGCAAATACCACACACACACACAAATACCACACACACACACAAATACCACACACGCACACACACACACACACACACATGCACCATAGATACACACACACGCACCATACGCGCACACACACCATACACGCACACATGCACGCAAATACCACACACACACGCAAATATAACAAACACACACACACACACACACACACACACACACACACATGCACCATAGATACACACACACGCACCATACGCGCACACACACCATACACGCACACATGCACGCAAATACCACACACGCACACACACACAAACATGCACCATAGATACACACACACGCACCATACGCACACACACCATACACGCACCATACGCAAATACCACACACGCACACACACACAAACATGCACCATAGATACACACACACGCACCATACGCACACACACACCATACACGCACACATGCACGCAAATACCACACACACACGCAAATATAACAAACACACACACACACACACACACACACACACACACACACACACATGCACCATAGATACACACACACGCACCATACGCACACACACCATACGCAAATACCACACACACACACAAATACCACACACGCACACACACACAAACAGGCACCATGCACACACACACCCCCTCCACACACACTTACCTTGATGTATTTGGCATCAAACTCTCTCTCGTTCCAAATCTGATCAGAAGAAAACAGAAAGTTTAGTTTTGTAAGCAGGAAGTGGTCCGAGTCAGAGACCAGCTCGACTCAGCCGTGGTTTCTGCCTCCAGCAGACTGAACTTTAGGGGGAAAGCAACAATCAGACCGCCAGGTTACCGTGCTCAAACCCCCCACCCCTAAAATGTTGTTTATCTCCGTATGTCCCTGTGATGGACTGAAGACCTGACCAGGTGTAGCCCCGAGTTTAGAACTGGAACCAGGACCGTTTCTCAATACCCAAGTACATTCTTGTGTACTTGACAAGTATGTTCTTGGCAAGCACAGCAGAAAGTCTGGTCTACTGAGTACGGGAGAACGAGGATGGCATTTGAACAGAACTGTAGTCTGTTGATACAGTTAAACAAAAAAAAAAAAACACGACCCGACAAAAATAAAAAACCTAGTTTGTTACTTAAATATCAAAGCAACAATGAATACAAATCATTTGTATAATTTTGGTCCACTTTTGATCAAGATTGATAAAATACCAGAATTTCCTGCCGAGCTATTTAAGACAACGCTGTTTTATTTTGATAGTTTAGAACCAGAACCAGGACCGGCTATATAATACCAGAATCGGAACCAGGATCGGGATTAGAACTGGAACCAGGAATCGCTACATGCTTGCTTAGTAAGAGGATTGCTGTAAAGACACTGACACTAGTCAGTGACTCGATGTAACCTGCTGGGTTCCTTATAGGAAACCTTTTACTGACTGGCTTAATGAACTGGACTCGATTGGAACGTTGACCTTGTGAAGAGCCCTGAGACGACTCTAGTCGTGATTTGGTGCTATAGAAATAAACTGAATTGAATTGCTGAGGTTTGTGCGGAGGCATGAGGAATGAGGACCGGTTAGTTTTTGTCTCAACAGGAAGTCAGGTGATATTTTCTCAGGTCGGGTTTTAGACCTGCTGAGAACCAGAACCCCATCCTGACGGTCTTCGTGAAGGTGGACCCGAGTGAGATGAGGACGTCTACATACCCCCACATACTGGATGTCCAGGTCATGGTACTGCTTGGCTCCCAGGATCCAGTTGACCACGTAGGACACAGTCACATCCGGGTAGTCGTAGGGCCAGTTCTTACCCCGGCCCACCCACCCAGGAAAGGCCCAGGGCAAACCTGCACCGACATCAGATACGTAGATCAGGTTCTCAGCTGGTTCTGCTGTGATCTCAGGTCACCTGCAGAGCAGATCCTCACCGATCAGCGTTATGTTGGGGTTCCTCTTCTTTGCCTCCTTCATCAGCCACCACTCGTATCCTCGGAAGTAGTTCTCATCGTTCTCGTAGTGCATGTGGGACGGCTCGGTTCCATCTGAACAAAAAGCAGAACAGGAGGGATTCGGGTTTACCTGAGCCTGCTCGATGGGACAGACACCTAGAAACAAAATCACCTGGAGGCTGCTGGATTGTAATTTAATTTTATTTCATGAACTTAACGAAAGCTTAAATGGTGTGAAGCAGATTCCAGACCATCTCAGGTCCATTTCTCCCGAGCTTTAGACTTTTTAAATCAGATACAGAACTAAGATCCATTTACTCAGTAGCTGAGCTGATTAGTGGAGTGGGATCATGTGACAGACTGATGAGGTGATAAAGCAACAAGGAAGTGGGGATGAACATATCACCTGTGGTCTGAGCGTCTCCTCCTATCTCCACCTTTAGAATGTGCAGAGAAGCTCCAAAGTTGGGCTGCAGGGAAAACAGGAAGATCAGAAAACACACAGCAGGAACCTGTCACCCATCCTACCAAAATAAAAGCACAGTCATTAGACCTCAGAGTCCCTTTGATGCCAAAATCAGGTGAGGTATGTAAATAAGGAACCGATCTATGTTCGGTCAAACAAGCTATAGACCTTAGGCTGAAGAGCTCTTCCTGCTTTTATTTTGGTAGGAAACTTCCGTCTAGGGTTATATAGAGTCCTTGGGTTTAACATAAAAGTAGGGTCAGACTCCAAATATCCAGAACATCATTAGCTAAATAAATGTAGCTGCTACTTCAACATTCAGATTCCCGGTTACGGTCTGGGCTGGACCGGGTCTGGTTTCCAGAACTTCCTGCTGGACCCGGTTCTGTTTGGACTCACCTTAAACAGGAAGTCCAAGATCTGGCTCCGGTACGGCTCCTCGTAGTTGACCAGCAACCGGGATGTGGCCTGGAGACAGCAGATGAAGACAATGAGACCCGAACCGGTCGAGCCGAACCCGGAAGTAGGAACACAACTCACCCCTCCGCCACTCAGACCTCCAATCCCGTCAAAGACTCTCCCCAGACCCCCGTCATCCGTCAGGACGTAGCTCTGACCGGAGCAGGTCCCGCTGGACAGCAGCAGGAGGACAGCGGACAGAGACACCGGACCGTTCATCATGCACACCCGAGCTCACCGCCGCGCGCGGCGGGAGCATCCCTTATAAGCGCGCGTGAGATCACGTGACAGATCTGCTGAGCGGTCACGTGCAGACGGAGCGCGTGGAGGTAAATAAACAGCGCAGTGTTGACGTCACTAACGTTGGAACATTCAATCTTTACAAATCCGACTTTTCCACATATATATATATATATGTGTATATATATATATATATATATATATATATATATATATATATATATATACATATATATGTATATATATATATATATATATATATATATATATATATGATTGGGGTCACAGACATGATGGGGGACTCTTGCCCATAGACATAATAATTGAATATGCTCCTGCAGGTACAAAACAGGAAGTGAAAGGTGACCGGTGTTTAGTCACGTGACCGTCTCCGTGGCAACGCGCCACCAACAGAACAACCGACTACTGAGAGCTGAGCAGAACCCTGTCGGAACCGCAGATGGAGACAGTTAAACGGACCAGAAGAGTTTTTCTCAACAACATCGACTCGTACTCGTCCAGAACCATCGCCAAGGTACCGCTAGCAGAACCGGGTCCGGTTTTGTCTGCTCGGTAGTAACCTCCGTGTTCCGTAGGTTCTGAGTGAGGATCCGGTGGCAGCAGCAGGTGATGGAGAAGAGCCGGAGAATGCGACCCAGCTGAGCAGAACCGAAACCTTCCAGGTCGTTGGGACAGGTTCTGATCAGTCCGGTGACGACAGGCTGCACGCGCTGCAGGTGTGTGTGTGCGCGCGCGTGTGTACGTGTGTTTGAGTGTCTGTGTGTGCGCGCGTGTGTGTGTGAGTGTCTGTGTGTGCGCGCGTGTGTATGTGTGTGTGAGTGTCTGTGTGTGTGTGTGTGTGTGCGCGCGTGCGTACGTGTGTTTGAGTGTCATTGTGTGTGTGTGTGTGTGTGTGTGTGTGTGTGTGTGTGTGTGTGTGTGTGTGTGTGTGTGTGTGCGTGTGCGTGCGTGTGTGTGTGTGTGTGTGTGTGTGTGTGTGTGTGTGTGTGTGTGTGTGTGTGTGTGTGTGTGTCTATGTTCATTTACAAGGCCATGCTTGGATTACTACCCAACTACATCTGTAACTTAATCTCACGGAGAAGTGTAACTTCTCACAGTCTGCGTGCAAACGATCAGTTGTTACTCTGTGTTCCGTTTGCTCGCACTGAACTGGGCAAAAGGGCTTTTGTTCACTCTGCTCCTTCTGCATGGAACAGGCTGCAGGAAAACTGGAAACTAACCGAGCTCATCTCCTTGAATACATTTCCTGTGTTGTAACTGCCTTCTGTAATTCTGTACATAACATGTCTGTGTAACTGAAAAATGTAACTGTAACGTTTGCTGCCTCTTGGCCAGGACTCCCTTGAAAATGAGGTTTTTAATCTCAATGGGACCTTCCTGGTTAAATAAAGACTAAATAAATAAAATAAAATGTGTGTGAGTGTGTGTGTGTGTATGTGTGTGTGTGTATGCGTGTGTGTGTGTGTGTATGTGTGTGTGTGTATGCGTGTGTGTGTGTGTGACTACTGTAAAGTGCTTTTGAGTCCCTCACTCAGAGAGCTCTATACAGATTGTTAGAAAGCTGTAAACATCCATTATTCCTGTTTCTCTTAATAATTATTATGGTATGTATTTATTATCAGTACGTTTTTTTCTTGTGTTTCTTCTTCAGCAAGTTGTGGAAATGTGGTCTGAACACGCTCTGCTCGTTCAGGACTTTTGATACTGATGATTTCTTTAAGATTTTAAAATAACTTTCAGCTTCACTTTCAAAAGCAGCTTCAGGCATCACTTTTGGTAGCCATGGTAACCAAGTGTGTGGAGCCTTTAAAGGCATTTTAGCTCAGTTGCAGCTTCACTTCCATTCTTAAGCAGCTTTCATTCTCAGAAAACAGCATTTGTGCTGAAGTACCATGAGTCTGGTTCTGATCATTGTTGTTGTCATCAATAACTGATTACTGATCAGCTGACTGTGTCCGGACCCTGCAGCATCCTGACCGAGGCCACCTGCTGTCCTGGTTAATGGAGTGTCAGGTTGTGATCTATGACATCAGTCAGGAGGCGGAGCAAGTGGAGGAAGCCACATGGGCTGTGACAGGTGACTGAACAGCTGATCCTGCAGCACCTGGACCTGATCATAACTTCCCTGTAATCATTATTTATGTCCTCCAGCCCTTCATGCTCAGATGGATCACTTTCCTGGACCGAAAATCTTCATCCTCGTTTCCACGGTGATGACCTGGGCCTCCAGCAGCTCACCAGCAGCAGTTAGTGGATTTCTACCTGTTAATCATCAGAAAGTCATGAAAGCTCATTTCTGTTCTTCACCACTTCCATACATATAAACGTGAACCCTAACAAGGTGCTCCAGGTGGATGGCTACAAACCATCACATCATTGGCCACCTCCAGATCAACCCCACCCACATGATGGGGGCTGATGGACAGCTGTTGTTTAACTTCTAGCTAAAGGAGTGCTCCACTAAACTTTGAGTTGAAAAGCTGAAACACCCGCAGGTCTAGAGCAGGTGTACTAAAACCCTCTGGTGTTTACTCTAGCACGTCTGAGCTGCTGCTAACCCTTAAGCTTTGTGCTGCAGCGCCATCTTCAGGCAAAGTAGTAATGTTAGCTCTAACACAGAGGTACCCACACTTGTTTGGCTAGTCAGCAATCAGAATGATCGTGTGTGTGTCTGTGTGTGTGTGCGTGTGTGTGTGTGTGTGTGTGTGTGTGTGTGTGTGTGTGTGTGTGTGTGTGTGTGTGTGTGTGTGTGTGTGTAACAGAACGATCTCAAACCTCCGCTCACTGATGAGATGTTCTGGAGGAGAAGAGCTCATCCCAGCTTCGTACAGCACATGGACCTGGAGAAGAGGGTGGTCAGACTAGGAAAGAGTGTGCGTTTGACTTGGGATGTGTGTGTGTGTGTGTGTGCGTGTGTGACTGAGAGCTGTGTTCTGGGTTCTGTTTTCAGAACCCGGCCCTGTTCTCCACATACGTGGTGGCATCAGGACTTCAGTACGGGATGGGAGAACAGATCTTCTACAGTTCCTTCAAGGTGCCATGAACATGGACACAGCTGCACCAACAGCGCCCCCTCTGGCGGCTCTTGTTCACGCTGACCGTGTGTGTTCTCTAGAACTCCTGGTTGGGAAAGGAAGCTGAAATGTTTGGAGACGGGAAGAACGTTGTTCCAACGATCCACATCAGTGACCTGGCTCTGTGAGTCAATGCGACAGCAGATGTTTGAGGCTCCTGAAACAAGCGTGATGGTGTGTGTGTGTGTGTGTGTGTGTGTGTGTGTGTGTGTGTGTGTGTGTGTGTGCGTGTGTGTGTGTGTTGCAGCATTGTACAGAGCGTGATCCAACTTCGGCCCAATCTCTCCTACCTGCTGGCCGTGGACTCGTCTAACAACACCTTGGAGGACATCGTGAAGGTGAGCAGCCCACCAGATGTTCCTGGGGTTACGAGCTGAAGCAGGTAAACAGGTGTGGGCTTTCTTCTCCAGGCCATCTCCTCGGCACTGGGATCAGGAAAGGTCCAGAGGAAACCAGCTGAGGATCTCTTCCTCCTAGAGGACACGAGTGTACGTCATTCCTGTAGGACTCAGAGGACTCAGGTCTACTTCAGCTGCTGCTGCTGGACCTTCTCAGCCTCAGCTGAAGACCTCTGGTTCTGAAGACATATGTCTGAGAGTGTTCCTGTTGTTTCCTGACAGATGTCAGATATCAGGTCCATGCAGATCGATCTTCAGTTGGAGGCCATTCACATCAAGAAGCTGTCCATCAGCTGGAGGTGTGAGTCTGGTCTAGTGGAGAACATGCAGCTGGTGTTGGAGGAGTTCCTGCAGAACCGGGGGCTTTTGGTGGGAACTGGACCAGATCATGAAACTCATGATGTTTGTCAGTCCATGAAGCTGAGCAGCTGTGTTGGGTCTTCTGCAGCCCCTCCGCCTGTGTGTCCTGGGCCCTCCGGCGGTGGGGAAGACTTCAGTGTCCACCTGGATCTGTGAGCGCTATCGTCTCTGTCACATCACGCTGAAGGACGCCGTCGCTCAGCCGGTCAGCGTCACATGATTCCTCCATGTAGCTGTGTGCTTTTGGCCTTCTGCTCATCTTTGAGCCCTGCTCCTTCAGGAGGAGGTTCTGAAGAGTTCTGATCCAGCAGTAGAGACCCGGGAGCTGCTCATCCACCTGAAGAACCCAGAGGAGAACAGCACCGGTTTGGACTCTTGTCGTTTCCACATTTCCATTTTTTATTCTTATTGTGAAGCTCCTCGATTTTTATCTAAAAAACAATCCTCCTCCTCCTTCTTCTTCTTCTTCTGAGGTCCAGGTTTCTTGTTCCTAACAGAACTCAGATCTACCACCAGCTGGCTGGATCAGGTTCTGTTTGGAGACACGTCTAACTCAAACTTCTTGTGTTCAAAACACGTCTCCAGATGTTTGAGGGCTCTACCTTCAGAGGTGGCCTGTGTGATTCTCTGTGGTGTCTCTGCTGTTCCAGATGTTTCAGAGGGACAGATGGAGACCTTGAGAGCTAAACTGATGTCCAACTCATGCAGAAACCAGGGCTTTGTCCTTGATGACTTCCCCCACACATATGAACAAGCTAACAAACTCTTTGGTGGTGAGGAACCAACACGTCTCCACTCGGTGGATTACCAGATTAAACACACAGCTAATACCTAAGCAGCTGTTTGGTTTCTTGTTCAACAGAAGAAGCAGACGGGTCATCTTCACACAGCAGGAGGATCCTTCCAGGTCTCTGCGCTCCAACTTCATTAGATCTAAAAGGTCTTACATGCTCAGTAAAACCTCTGACTCTTCTGTGTAGAGTCTGTTTTGTGTCTGGACGCATCGGACTCCTTCCTGACGGACCGAGTGATGGATCTGCCCCAGCACCTGGTCCAGCAGCTGGGTTACGAGCCACAAGACTTCCTCAGGTGTCTGGCTGCCTACAGAGAGAACAGCGCTGCTGACAAAAGTGTCCTCAGCTACTATGAAGAGAGGGACATCGCTGCCCTGCACCTGGGTAAACCCTAGGGGGCGTGTCTGGTTCCATACCTGGGTAATCCCTAGGGAGCGTGTCTGGTTCCTTACCTGAGTAATCCCTAGGGGGCGTGTCTGGTTCCTTACCTGAGTAATCCCTAGGGGGCGTGTCTGGTTCCTTACCTGAGTAATCCCTAGGGGGCGTGTCTGGTTTCTTACCTGAGTAATCCCTAGGGGGCGTGTCTGGTTCCATACCTGAGTAATCGCTAGGGGGCGTGTCTGGTTCCTTACCTGAGTAATCCCTAGGGGGCGTGTCTGGTTCCTTACCTGAGTAATCCCTAGGGGGCGTGTCTGGTTCCTTACCTGAGAAATCCTTAGGGGGCGTGTCTGGTTTCTTACCTGAGTAATCCCTAGGGGGTGTGTCGGGTTCCTTACCTGAGTAATCCCTAGGGGGCGTGTCTGTCCAAGGAGAAACTCGTGTTTAACCTGTTGGTGTTCCAGTGGTCACGAGTAAGGGAGAGCAGACCCACAGGCTGATGAAGGAGAAGATCCAGAACGTGGTGGGACCTCCTAGGGTGCTCAGCTCTTCAAAGGTGGAGGAGCAGAGAAGAGAGGCTGAAGAGAAAATCAGAAGAGAGGCTAAGGAGCAGGCAGAGGAGGTGGAGAAGTGGGAGGAGGAGACCAGGAGCAGAGCTGCACTTTGGCGGGAGTGGGTAGGTGGAGGAGATGACCATCCTGTTAGAACCTTGTGTGTGTGTGTGTGTGAGTAAAACCAAATGGGCTTTTCTGGGTAACTTGAAGACGTGTCGTCTCTGAACCTCAGGTTGTGAGTTAGAGGGTAGATGCTGATGATGGACACTAATAGAGCCTGATAATAATTTATTTTACAACACAATAAAATAATGCCCTCCCTGGGCTGCCACCTTACCGTGGTGGAGGGGTTTGAGGGTCCCAATGATCCTAGGAGCTAAGTTGTCTGGGGCTTCATGCCTCTGGTAGGGTCACCCATGACAAACAAGTCCTAGGTGATGGATCAGACAAAGCGCAGCCCAAAGACCCTTTATGATGAATAAAATAAATGGAACCAGTGTTCCCTCGCCCGGATGCGGGTCACCGGGGCCCCCCTCTGGAGCCAGGCCTGGAGGTGGGGCACGCTGGCGAGTGCCTATTGGCCAGGCCTTCACCCATGGAGCCCGGCCGGGCACAGCCCGAAGAGGACACGTGGGTCCCCCTTCCCATGGGCTCACCACTCGTGGGAGGGGCCAAAGGGGTCGGGTGCAGTGTGGAAAGGGTGGTAGCCGAAGGCGGGGACCTTGGCGGTCTGATCCTCAGCTACAGAAGCTGGCTCTAGGCACGTGGAATGTCACCTCTCTGGTGGGGAAAGAGCCGGAGTTGGTGTGTGAGGTTCCGACTAGATATAATTGGACTCACCTCAACGCATGGCTCTGGCTCTGGAACCAGTTTCCTCGAGAGGGGTTGGACTCTCTACCACTCTGGAGTTGCTCCCACTGAGAGGTGTCGAGCAGGGGTGGGCATACTTCTTGCCCCCCATCTTGGTGCCTGTACGTTGGGGTTTACCCCGATGAGCGAGAGGGTAGCCTCCCTCCGTCTTCGGGTGGGGAAACAGGTCCTGACTGTGGTTTGTGCTTAAACAGGCTGCCCTTTGTCACCGATTCTGTTCATAACTTTTATGGACAGGATTTCTAGGTGCAGCCAAGGTGATGAGGGGATCCGTTTTGGTGGCCTAAGGATCAGGTCTCTGCTTTTTGCAGATGATGTGGTCTTGTTGGCTTCGTCAGAACATGATCTCCGGCTTTTGCTGGAACAGTTCGCAGCCGAGTGTGAAGCAGCTGGGATGAGAATCAGCTCCTCTAAATCCGAGACCATGGTCTTGAGTCGGAAAAGGGTAGAATGCCTTCTCCAGGTCAGGGGCGAGGTCCTGCCCCAAGTGGAGGAGTTCAAGTATCTCGGGGTCTTGTTCACGAGTGAAGGAAGGGTGGAGCGTGAGATCGACAGGCGGATTGGTGCTGCGTCTGCAGTGATGCGGGCGTTGTACCGGTCTGTCGTGGTGAAGAAAGAGCTGAGCCGAAAGACGAAGCTCTCAATTTACCGGTCGATCTACGTTCCTACCCTCACCTATGGTCACGAGCTTTGGGTAGTGACCGAAAGAACGAGATCATGGATACAAGCGGCCGAAATGAGTTTTCTCCACAGGGTGTCTGGGCTCTCCCTTAGAGATAGGGTGAGAAGCTCGGTCATCCGGGAGGGGCTCGGAGTAGACCCGCTGCTCCTCCACATCGAGAGGAGCCAGTTGAGGTGGCTCAGGCATCTAGTTAGGATGCCTCCTGGACGCCTCCCTGGTGAGGTTTTCCGGGCACGTCCAACCGGGAGGAGAACCAAAGGAAGACCCAGGACACGCTGGAGGGATTATGTCTCTCGGCTGGCCAGGGAATGCCTTGGAATTCCCCCGGAGGAGCTGGCCCAAGTGGCTGGGGAGAGGGAAGTCTGGGCCTCCCTCCTTAAGCTGCTGCCCCCGCGACCCAACTCCGGAAAAGCGGATGATAATGGATGGATAAAATAATGCAATTATGACACAGATGAATAATTTAATAGGAAGATGAGTCCAATCCATTCAAGAATAAATGACCATTCAGTGTGATCACCTTACCACACCTGGATTACTCCTGAAAACTAAACAGATGAGTTCCTTCATTTAACTACCAGATTTTTTATTTATTTATTTATTTATTTATTTATTTATTTATTTATTTATTTATTTATTCTTTATTTAACCAGGAAGGTCCCATTGAGATCAAAAACCTCATTTTCAAGGGAGTCCTGGCCAAGAGGCAGCAAAAGTTACAGTTACAACATTTTTTTTTTTTTTTTCAGTTACACAGACATGTTATGTACAGAATTACAGAAGGCAATTACAACACAGGGAATCTGTCTCAAGGGCTCTCAAAATGTATTCAAGGAGATGAATTCGGTTAGTTTCCAGTTTTCCTGCAGCCTGTTCCATGCAGAAGGAGCAGAGTGAACAAAAGCCCTTTTACCCAGTTCAGTGCGAGCAAACGGAACACAGAGTAACAACTGATCGTTTGCACGCAGACTGTGAGAAGTTACACTTCTCCGTGAGATTAAGTTACAGATGTAGTTGGGTAGTAATCCAAGCATGGCCTTGTAAGGGAAAGTGTACCAATGTGCCAGCCTCCTGATGGACAAAGACGGCCATCCCACTCGAGAATACAATTCACAATGATGGGTCAGTGGTCTACAGTTAGTAATAAACCTCAGCGAGGCATGATGAACCACATCAATCTTACCAAGACACTGTGCTGAGGCATTCATATACAAAAGGTCTCCATAATCCAGAATAGACAGAAATGTTGCAGTAACTAGTCGTTTTTTGCCTCAAAAGAAAAACACAGTTTATTTCGAAAAAAGAAACCCAGTCTGAGTTTGAGTTTCTTCACAAGATTATCTATATGGGGCTTGAAGGAGAGGGAGTCATGGAGCCAGACACCAAGGTATTTGTATGTGTGGACCACCTCTATGATATTTCCCTCCAGAGTGGTCACTGAGGGCGTACTTAGAGGTCTTTTTTTAGAGTTTGAAAACAACACTAGTTTAGTCTTGTCAGCATTGAGGACCAATTTTAACTGCAGAAGTGTTTGTTGGACCTCATTAAAAGCTTTCTGTAAGAATTCAACAGCTTTAGTGGGAGATGTTCCAAAACAGTAAATGATTGTGTCATCAGCGCAAAAGTGCATATTAGCATCTGACACATTTTGTCCTATGTCATTAATATACATAATGAACAAGAGGGGTCCCAAAACTGATCCCTGTGGTACCCTCTTGTGGCCACTCAAAAATTCAGAGGACAACCCATCACATTTAACACATTGAGTTCTGTCCTTCAAGTAGTCTGTGAACCATGAAATCGCATGTTCAGACAATCCCAAACAAGGAAGCTTATGTTTTAAAGCAGCATGGTCTACAGTGTCAAAGGCTTTTGACAGATCAATAAAAAGTGAGGCACAGTACTGCTTTTTATCCAGAGCAACAAGAATGTCATTGATCACCTTTGTGGCTGCAGTGATGGTGCTGTGCTTTTTTCTGAAACCTGATTGCAGACTTGAGAGAAGGTCATTTGAATATAAAAAGTCTTTCAATTGTTCACTTACTAGGGTCTCTAGAGTTTTTGCCAGGACACAGATTAGATATTGGTCTGTAATTTGTTAATAGAGCTGGGTCACCACCTTTTAGTAAAGGAGTCACAAAAACAGACTTCCAAACTGATGGTATTTGTTTGTTTTTGATAGAAAGGTTAAAAATAACTGTACGAGGTTCTGCAATGAAATCAGCAGCCATTTTCAAAAATAGGGTTCTATCATGTCTGGGCCAGAGGATTTTCTGGGATCCAGAGTTCTAATAATTTTGTGCACTTGCTCTACAGTAAACGGAACAAAGTTAAAAGAAGCACCAGGGATCATTTAGGAGTCTGTGCAGGGGGACACAGAGGGTGTTCCAGTAGAAGTAGACACTGAACCAGATGAGATAAAATGCTTGTTAAAACAGTTTAAAACCTCAGTTTTATCATGCACTGGGACAGAGTCGTTTAGGATAAATTTTGGAAGAGCATGAGAAGTTAAGTTGACAGATAAAGACTTAATGACTTTCCAAAATTTCTGTGGATTATTTAGGTTCTCAGTTGTGATAGATAAGTAATAGTCTGATTTGTCCTTTTTGGTGAGAGTAGTACATTTATTTCTTAGTTGTTTAAAGATAGCCCAATCAGAGGGGAGATTTCCTTTTCTGGCTTTGGCCCATGCCACATTACGCTGATGGATAATATTTGATAGCTCGGGGGTGAACCAGGGATTTTCTCGTCCTTTGATTCTGAGTTTCCTGAAGGGGGCGTGCTTATTTACAATTTCCATGAAAGTCTCTTTGAAGAATGCCCATGCTAGCTCGACATCTGGTAACAAATCTATTTGCCTCCAATTAACCAAGGACAAATCCTTATGAAAAGCTTGTTCACTGAATTGTTTAAAATTTCTCTAGCAGATGATGCGTGATTTGGATTTAGGCATTTTAGTGCTCCTGCAAGTGGCAACAACACAATGGTCACTCAAGTCATTGCAGAAAACACCTAATGATGAGAATTTATGAGGGACATTTGTTAAAATGAAATCAATCAAGGTGGACTTGTCAGGATTCTTAAGATTGGGTCTTGTGGGTTGGTTGACCAACTGGCTGAGATTAATGGAGTCACAGAAGCTTTTGAATTAATCTGAAGCTGCATTTAGCCAGTCCCAGTTGAAATCACCAGCCAGTAGGAGTTCGTTATAATTTAATTTGGACAGGAGATGCTTTAAGGATGATAATGCCTCCTTGGAAGCCGATGGAGGCCTATAGCACCCAGCAACAGTTACAGAAAGTGATTTGGCAATTTCCACATTTAAGGCCAAAAACTCCATTTGTTTGCAGATAGACTCAGACAAGACTATTGATGCATTCAATCTTGATCTGATATAAATAGCTACACCCCCACCTTTGTTCGGCCGGTCTGTGCGATAAACATTGTATCCAGCTATGTTAATATCCTCATTAGTTATGGATCTAGTCAGCCATGTTTCAGAAATGATTATAATGTCTGCAGCTGTTGATTTAATCTACATTCTGACCATGTCTATCTTTGGTAATAAGCTGCGAACGTTCAGATGAACAATTTTGAGACCAGACAATTGTTGGAAATCAGCAGGAGTTTGTGTACATTGCAGCTCAGGTCCAGGGTTTGGTTGCACATTTCCAGATAATAGTAAAAGTAAGACAATCATCAATCTGTGTTTCACTTGACATTTTGGGGTAGTCAGAACATATGTTGAGTCCATGCGGTGAGTTTTGTGTAGTGAGAGAGTAAGAGTGTGTAAAGCAAGAAAAGGTTTGAGGTTGAGTACTTCTGCAGGCAGGTTTGATCACAAGTTAAAGATCTGAGCAAAGTGAGTTGGTCTAGTTTCAGTATCCCCAGCTAAGTGAGAAATAGTGCTGCGATAATAAGTATCCCTCATTCTGAGCATATTAATATTCACCAAGGGGACACAACATGGTCCTAAGTCCAAAACAGCCAGAATAAACAATGAGGCTATCAAAAACATTATAATCTTCATCTTACAAAACACAAGGTCAGCAGAATGATGTTTTTGAGCAATAAATGAACAGGAATTAGTTTCCAGGAAGGTTTTGAAGACTCTGTCAGATTCTAGGGGTTGCAGAAGGGCCGAGATGTGTTTAGGTGTATGATCCAGTAAGAGTCCTTTGTGTGATGAATCCTCTTCAGGTTTTACGTCCTCTCGAGGCAAACGATCTTCAGTCTCCTATCTTACAAAGATCAACTCAGCAGAGCTTGTGAGTGGTTCAGTTATTAATCCAGGTTACAGGAAAGGTGTTGAAGGCTCTGTCTCCAGGAAGTGTTGCATTTAGCACCTACTTGACAACTAGATAGTTCCTGAGTGCAGCCACAGCTGCAGCTCACCGCTCTCCACAGGGATGGGTCAGATGCAGCTATCTGACCCCACAGAAATGGGTCAGATGCAGATATCTGACCCCACAGAGATGGGTCAGATGCAGATATCTGACCCCACAGAGATGGGTCAGATGCAGATATCTGACCCTACAGGAATGGATTAGATGCAGAGATTTGACCCCACAGGGATGGGTCAGATGCAGATATCTGACCCCACAGAGATGGGTTAGATGCAGATATCTGACCCCACAGGCATGGGTCAGATGCAGATATCTGACCCCACAGGGATGGGTCACATGCAGATATCTGACCCAACAGGGATGGGTCACATGCAGATATCTGACCCAACAGGGATGGGTCACATGCAGATATTTGACCGCACTGGGATGGGTCAGATGCAGAGATCTGACCCTACAGGAATGGATTAGATGCAGAGATTTGACCCCACAGGGATGGGTCAGATGCAGATATCTGACCCCACAGAGATGGGTCAGATGCAGATATCTGACCCCACAGGGATGGGTCAGATGCAGATATTTGACCCCACAGGGATGGGTCACATGCAGATATCTGACCCCACAGGGATGGGTCAGATGCAGATATTTGACCCCACAGGGATGGGTCACATGCAGATATCTGACCCCACAGGGATGGGTCAGATGAAGAGATCTGACCCTACAGGAATGGATTAGATGCAGAGATCTGACCCCACAGGGATGGGTCAGATGCAGATATTTGACCCCACAGGGATGGGTCAGATGCAGATATCTGACCTCACAGGGATGGGTCAGATGTAGAGATCTGACCCTACAGGAATGGATTAAATGCAGAGATCTGACCCCACAGGGATGGGTCAGATGCAGATATCTGACCCCATAGGGATGGGTCAGATGCAGATATCTGACCCCACACAGATGGGTCACATGCAGATATCAGACCCCACAGGGATGGGTCAGATGCAGATATCTGACCCCACAGGGATGGGTCAGATGCAGATATCTGACCCCACAGGGATGGGTCACATGCAGATATCTGACCCCACAGGGATGGTTTAGATGCAGATATCTGACCCCACAGGGATGGGTTAGATGCAGAGATCTGCTCGTTGCTGCATTCTGCTCGATCCTGTGAGGGGGAATCTCCGAGCGGCGGTGGGATGAGTGCCGGCCCCAGAGCACTCCAGACGTTCTGGGATTCTCCAGAAGTCCCAGATGGTCAGTCCACCCCTGGGCCAGAGGCATGTGACCTCTATTGACCTCCTTCTCCCAACTCGAGGTTTAGAGCTGAAGCTATGTGGATGAGAGGCGAAACCCAGAAAAGTCCTGTTATTGTTGATGAAACTCTCTGATGTGTGTCAGACACTGAGCTTGGAGCAGATGAAGCAGCAGGAGCTGCAGGACCTGACTGACCCAATGAACAGCTACCTGCAGGAGCACGTGATGCCAATGCTGACTCAGGGTCTGATCCACTGCTGCAGACGTCAGCCCCCCGACCCCGTGGACTTCCTGGTACTGCTGCTCAGACAGTCTCAGTGAACTCTTTGGTTTGAGTCCTGCTGACGAGTTTTGGTGATTCTCATTTCAGGGGGAGTTCCTGTTCCAGAACAGCCCCTTCAACAGCCCCTGAGCCGCGGTGGTGATCCTCTGTGGAGAATAAAGTTTATCTGCTGTTCCACATGTGATTAGCTCTGATTTGTTCCTGCCCTTGGCTTGCTGGATCACTGCAGTGCTATGCGGGGCTCCTGTGAGCTCCTCCGGACCTAGAAACAGCCCAGAAAGCATCTGAAACCGTGCACCAATCAGGAAGCTCATTATGACTTAATTATCTTAATGAACTCCAGAGCGGAGGCGCTCCGGCCATAATGTCTCTGATTTGGCTGCAGATTTCCAGGAAGGAGAGATGTTCAGAACAGCAGCTCATTTTCAGCTCTCTGGAGTTTCCTCTCATGGCTCTGAAGTGTTGGTAATCAGCTGCAGCAGAATCCCAAATAAATCCCTTTATGGGACGTAATCACCACACGGGGAAATCACACGGAGGCAGACACAACCTCGTGCTCTGTAATAAACGCCTCATGCAGTTTCCTGTTTGTCACCAACAGGTTTAGAAACACCTGATGGTAGGAGCGTGTGTGTGTGTGTGTGTGTGTGTGTGTGTGTGTGTGACACACACAGCTGGACAGGATGAAGGTGTTTAAAACTAAAGAGTTGGTGTCACCCGATGAGTCTGACTTCCTCTCTAATCTGATGCAGCTCAGAGCTGAGCTGTGATTGGTAGATACCCCAGCAGGCATTAGGGTTAGGGTCAGCTCCTGTGCTGACTGTTCCAGTATGTCTCGGATCCATGAAACTGGTGTTGTGACACTGTTAGTCCACCAGGTGTCAGTCTCTGACTGTTAGCT
>SSNS01000452.1:248678-253678 GCA_006937985.1 Aphyosemion australe | reverse complement strand
CAGATTCCCTGGCAGCCTTACACACCAGAGTGATCACCAGCTGATCAGGGACATGGCAGTGCTTTAGTGGATCCACTCCTCAAACAGGTGGAAAACACTCTGGAGCATCACCATATACCTGACAAGATCAACTACCTCATCCTGAACTACTGCGGGAGTCACAACAGGGAGCATAACATCCAGCTGGCAGCAGCTCAACAACAGGATCATAGCTGGTTTTATCTGTTTTACCCTTCCCGTGAGTATATTAGTGAAAGGAGCTGATTAGACGGAGCGTGGAGAACACTAAACCCTAGTCTGCACTTCGGTAGCCCCCTAGCATCAGCATTACCCTAGCATCAGTGACTGGATGCTGGTGGATCCCTCAGGTCCTGGAAAAGCTCATCCGATGGTTGGGCCTGACACGCAGACTGGAGCAGCACGGTAAACAACAAGAGCAACAAACTGGGAGGAGGAATCGAAGTTTCTTGTACAAGAGAGGCGCTTGCCTATCAAGAATCCAGTGATCCCAGAGTGGCATTAGCAGGCTGGCTGGTGAGGACTGGCAGGACGTTCAGAGGGGCTTTCTGGCTTCACAATGCCAAAAAATTGTTGTAATTTCATCAACTTACCTGAGAAAATAACTCCGAAATATCGAGAATGAACAGCGTTCAATGGTGGAACCTTTGGTGTTTGGAACTATCAGCAGCTCCATGACCCACGTGACCTCAGCATTCCACTCTTTCTATTGAAGTCTATGGGAGTGTCCAGGCTCATGGCACTGAGAGTCACTAACAAAGGCCTGCTCTACTGACTCTGAAGGCCTTGGGCAGATTAGACTCCGCCTGGCAACAACAGAGGGAGAATCTGATTGGACAAACCATCCACAGACATGTACGGGACGCAGCGCAGCCGTGATAAATGGTCCTAAAAAGAGAGAACAACTATCGGAAGCAAATTGATGCAGTTTAATTGAACAAACATTAGTCAGGCTAGAGTTGGGGTTAGGGGCGATGGTGGCTCACTGGGTCAGGAGTTTGCCCTGTAACCAGTTGTCGTTGTGTCCTTGAGCAAGACACTTCACCCTCCCTGCCTGCTGGTGGTGGTCGGAGGGACCGGTGGCGCCTGTGTACGGCAGCCTTGCCTCCGTTAGCGTGTCCCAGGGCAGCTGTGCCTACGATGTAGCTCATCACCACCAGCGTGTGAATGGATGGATGATTCACTGTAGGGTAAAGCACTTTGGAGTCGTCTGACTCTGAAACGTGTACAGATCATTTATCATTCATAGGTTAGTGACTCTGACCATGTTTAGGCCTCCAGAGAAGGCCCTGATGTAGACCATAGAGCTAACGCAGCTTTAAAAAAGGTCTTAATATTTTCTGTAATTAGTCAGTGTCTATTAGGGATTATTAGATGTGTTTTTCATTTAAAACATGTTGAATCAGTGGGTTTTAGAGCTGTAGATGATCTTATTAGGATGTTTTTCAAGTCTCAGGAGACATTTGTGGACAGAAGTAGAGACCCGTCAGTCAAAAGGTCTAAGTTGATGTTCGTCACGATGGTGATGATGGTGTTTAAGTAAAACCGCAGAGGAGACGAAGCTCCCGCGGTGGAACAAAGACTCACTGATGGTGCCCAGATGTGTTCCTGGAGCTGCTGCAGGATGGTTCCTTTGGGTTGGACCTGGTTTTTCCTGCAGCTCTGCTCGTACGCCTCAATCACTTCTGTCAGGGAGTCGTAGCTGTGGGCTGAAGTTTAACAACGTGTGTCTCAGTACGCTGCGTCTATGAGACGGACAAAACCCTAACATGCTGATACCAATTTATCTAAAATAATTAGATTTAAGATGTTATTGCTAGCATGACTTAGCGCTTAGCAATGCTGAGTTTAAGGAATGTAAAAACGTTGGACTTTTGTTACATAATGAACTCTGATATTTTAGTTCTGAGTTAACAGCTCACCAGTGGACCCATTCATGCTGAATATTTATACAAACAACCATTAGTGGTTCTACCGGAGCGCCCCAAGGCTCGATGCTCGGACCGCTTCACTACCTAACCTGATGTATGTCGTAGTGTGGCAGGCCACCAGGGCCACCAGGAGGCTCCACTCACACCCAGAAAAGAGGATGCAAACAGGATGTGTGAGTTGTATGTATATATCTTGCGTGTTGTTCTGTAGTACTGATCAGTTGGAGTGATTAAAAGATGTGATCAGACCTACTCACGTGTCGTCCCTGACTTCCTCCACAGTAGCACTCATACATGGATAAAGAAACACTGACTATGCTAAAGAATGAAGTCCAATGCTCCTACCACTTCTCCTTCAGTTACACTGATCATCTTGGTGTGACCTTTGACCCAGCTCTCACCCTGGATTCTCATGTCAGTTCTCTTGTTGGCTCTTCCTTCTTCCATCTCAGGAACATTGCTAAGCTGAGTCCCATTCTGTCCCGCTCTGAACTGGAGATTGTTCTCCACACCTTCATCTCCTCACGCTTAGACTACTGCAACTGGCTTTTCTCTTGTCTGAGCAGAACCTCCCTGAAGCGTCTACAGGTGGTCCAGAAGGCCTGTGCTAGGCTGCTGACCAAGTCCTCCAAACACACCCACGTCACCCCGCTCCTCTTCCAGCTTCCCAGCATGCAGTGAACCCCGAGCATCTGCTAACCTGTAAGAACCTTTGTTCCTCTATGGTTGGGCATCAGTGGAAATGCCTGCAGAAGAATTCTGTTTCTGCAGCAGATATTTAGAATCTCTGATAATGCTTCTAGATTCAATGAATCAAAACTCCATGTGAATTAATTAGAGATGCATCTGAAGATTATATGTGGCTGACATTAAGCCCGATCGGCTCAACTAATTTAAAACTCATAAGTCAGATTTTTGTTCTGTTCCATAAATGCATCATTTTGCTAGATGTTGACAAAACAAAAGACATTTTTCGAGGTTTGTGAACACACCATCACTAAATGCTAACTCCCACTAGCATTAGCCGATTTTATTTTTAAGGGTCATAATTTTCAAGTAATCAAAACAGTAGCTCAGGAGGTAGAGCGGATTGTCCAGTAATCGGAAGGTTGCAGGTTCGATCCCGGCTCCGGCCAGAGAATGCTGCTGTGTGTCCTTGGGCAAGACACTTAACCCGCCTTGCCTGCTGGTGGTGGTCGGAGGGACTGGTGGCGCCAGTGCTCGGCAGCCTCACCTCTGTCAGTGCGCCCCAGGGCAGCTGTGGCTACATCGTAGCTCATCCCCACCAGCGTGTGTATGGGTGAATGACTGATTGTGTTGTGAAGCGCCTTGGGGGGTTGTAGAACCCTAAGAAGGCGCTATACAAATACAGGCCATTTTGTTCCTTGTACTTATTTGAGCTAACTTGGTATCAGCAGGTCAGAGCTGTTCAAGCAGAAGAAATTCGCTGATCCAACATTGCTGAAATGCTTCAGGTATTTTTCTAGTAAAGTCTGGGTTCCTTACTCACCTGTCTGGCCAGAGTCTCTGGGATCAGCAAATCCAGACACAATGTGTTCATCGGGAGGGAACGACACCTGTTTCCTTCTTTTCTTCTGGTTTTTGTTGTGAAAGTCTGTGCTGTCCTCACATTGTTCACCACTGTCACTACAATGTGTCATCTCTCTCTTTCCACCTGCAGAAAATAAACTAGCGTCCCGCTAAACAGGAAACAGCCTCAGAAATCCTGATTTGAAGCAGGAGCGTGTTCCACCAGGTGAGGCAGCGGCCCTGTCAGCCCCGTGAGACAAGAACCAATATCTTATTCATGAGCCAGGTGATACTCAATATGTTTGTATCAAATAACACGATCAACACACATGAGGCTGGACATTTACATACCTGTTAAGATTCAGCCTTTGGAGCAACAGGCATGCCCACGCGCTGAGACAGGCAGGTACACCTGTCTGATTTTATTTATCTAAGAAAAACTTCACATTCATTGATGTCTTTAGATTCTGCAGAATAAATCCTGAAACCCAAACCGGTCTGAACCTGATCTCAGTTGAGTCAGCTGATACAGCTGGGTGTTTCATCACATTCTGCATCCCCATTAACAGTTAATGCTGACGTTAGTTACCTGGAGCACCTGGTGTAAAAATCTGATTCCAGGGGAACAAAACCAGAGTATCAATAGCTTCTGCTGCTTTATTGATCACATTCTCTGGCCCATGCAGAGATGTTTGAGGCGACAGGTGCCTTAAAGTTCAAAAGGGGCACATAGAACAAGATTTTTAACCACTTTACAACATAATTTGCAGGATTTCTTCTCTTTGGACGTGTCCATTCAGGTGTCTCCACAGCCAATCATCTGTCTCCTTTTAGTCCTGTCTTCTGTGTCCTCTTTCACCTTGTTGGTCTCCCTCTCAACCTCCTGCCTGGTGACTGCAACCTCAGCATCCTTCTACCTATTATTATTGTTGTATTTATTATTGTTATTATTATTATTATTATCATCATCATCATTATCATCATCATCATTATTATCATCATCTGATCCTCGGCTACAGAAGCTGGCTCTAGGCACGTGGAATGTCACCTCTCTGGTGGGGAAAGAGCCGGAGTTGGTGTGTGAGGTTGAGAGGTTCCGACTAGATATAGTTGGACTCACCTCAACGCATGGCTCTGGCTCTGGAACCAGTTTCCTTGAGAGGGGTTGGACTCTCTACCACTCTGGAGTTGCTCCCACTGAGAGGCGCCGAGCAGGGGTGGGCATACTTCTTGCCCCCCATCTTGGTGCCTGTACGTTGGGGTTTACCCCGGTGAGCGAGAGGGTAGCCTCCCTCCGTCTTCGGGTGGGGGGACGGGTCCTGACTGTGGTTTGTGCTTATGCACCAAGCTGCAGCTCAGACTACCCACCCTTTTTGGAGTCCCTGGAGGGGGTACTGGAAAGCGCTCCTTCGGGTGACTCCCTCGTTCTGCTGGGGGACTTCAATGCTCACGTGGGCAACGACAGTGAGACCTGGAGAGGTGTGGTTGGGAGGAACGGCCCCCCTGATCTGAATTCGAGTG
>SSNS01000452.1:207264-214154 GCA_006937985.1 Aphyosemion australe | reverse complement strand
CTAGAAACGGCCCTGGGTGTGGGACTGAGTTTTGAAGGTGACTTGAATTGTATCAAATAAATAAATATTACATGCTTATTTATTGCTTTATAAAGTTACAAACGTGTAGTGGGATAAATCTACCTGCATTTTCCTTTTCAAGCACTTTGTTTTATTTTTTTATGCAACCATTTTCCTGTCCTGTCTGTATTTTAGCTGCATCTCCTCTCAATCCTCCAGAAAAACGGCTGCCTGGCTTCATTTTTCACGATTTAAGCAGATCAAAGAGATCTGTGAAACATAGCAGAGTGCGCTGCGCTCGCTGCTGCGCCAGTGAGGTAAAGTCGCAGAAGCTCGGGTGATGGAGCGCAGCAGCGGAGCGTCAGACACAAATAAGACAGAAAGTTGTTGTATTTTTAATTCCAGAACTTGACAGGATGTCCAGACAGACCTCTGAATCCCTCTGTCAGCGCTTCTCTTCAGCGCTCCTCACGTGACATTTGCTCACAGGCAGGTGACCAGTTCGGGCGGCAGCAGGTGGAATGTTAATTCAAGTGAAATCGTTTAATTGTGTTGTTTATATGTTACTGGGGAACTCTGGTCAGCTTGTTTGGACTAAATATTAATGAAAAAAGAATGGATATTTAACGGTTTTATTGAATATTTATTATTATTTTAAAAAATAAGCGAAAATAGATCAAGCTGCCTCTGGCTGCGAACAAATGATTCTTTCCATTTCTCATATAAGAAAGAAAGGAAGTTATGTTCAGAAAAAAACATTTTATTTAAATAAAATCAAACAGTGGTGCAGGGCACCTCAGGGAAACAAATTTATATACAAAACAATCATCGGTAGAACACCGTCATATCTTCACTCATTACTCATCACTTCCAACAACCAGCGCATTTTACGTTCCAGTAACCTAATCTCTATGGTTATTCCCAAAGCTCGCACCTCCTTTGGCCGCTCCTCATTCCAGTTTGCTGCTCCCAATGACTGGAATGAGCAGCAAAAATCACTAAAGCTCACTACCTACGTTCCATTATCTACCTTCAATAATTCATTGCATTCAATAGTTTCTGATCAATGTGCCTGCTGCTGAGTACTTAAAGATTGTTTAAAGTCTGTTTTGATGGCTTGTACATATTATATATGAGAACAGTCCTTTGTTTTTATGTCTAGATGTTTTATGTTATCTTTATCTGCATTTTTTTTTCTTTTTTTATCTCATCTGTTTTTTATCTTATCTGTGTGTGTAAAGCTAACTATGTGTCTGTTGCTGCTGCCTCTTGGCCAGATCGTCGTTGTAAATGAGAATGAGTTCTCAATCGACTCATCTGGTTAAATAAAGGTTAAATAAAAATAAATAAATAAATCAGGTCCAGGAGGACCCGGTCCACCCAACCTGGAGGGGGTTCCTCTAGAACAGTGGTCCTCACTCCTGGTCCTGGAGAGCCGGTATCCAGCATGTTTTTGTTGTTCCTCTACTCCAACACACCTAATTCAGGACCACTGCTCTAGACCCTGCTTTCTCAGCTGCTGAAGGTTAAAGTTAATATTTTATAGCTGCAGGTCCCGGGCCAGTCCTCTGGGAGTTTCCATCTTTGGTCTGGCTTGTTTCACGCTTCATGAGTCTGTAACTCGTGCTCCTGGGGAACACAGAACTTCACTGGCTGCTGGTCTGTTATAGGATCATGTTGTTTGGTTTTAAAGGTAGTAATGGTTCAGGCCACTCTCACCTGACCGAGCTCCCACCACAGACCTGCTCTCCAGCTCTCGGTTACTTTTGAAAGTCCCAAGAGCTCGAGGTGACTGAACCTTCTCAGCAGCAGGCCCTAACTCTGACCTTGACCTGTGGTTTAACTTTTCACTTAGAATAAAAACGCATCAGAAGCTCCAACCTGGGAGGAGTCTACTGCCTGTGAGGGAAAAAGCTCCCAGTTTGTCCCTTTTAATGGTGGACTCAGGACCAGACCAGTCCCATCTGCTAGAAGGTCTGGCCTGGAGGTTCCAAAGGTCAGAGGTCAGTAGACAATTTAATCATCTTTACAGAACCTATTGTTTAGAGCCACAAACCAGACCTGTAAAATGACTGGTCATTGTTTCTTTTAGGGTTAGGTTAGGGTCAGGGTCAGTGTTGGGGGTTAGGGTCAGGGTTAGAGGGTTAGGGTCAGGGTTAGGGGGTTAGGGTCAGGGTTAGGGTTAGGGGGTCAGGGTTAGGGTTAGGGTCAGGGTTAGGGTCAGGGTTAGGGGGTTATGGTTAGGGTCAGGGCTAGGGTTAAGGGGTCAAGGTTAGGGTCAGGGCTAGGGTGGTTAGGTCCCTGAGCCCAGATTTCAAAAACACTTCAGATAAATGTTGGTTTGATTGGACGACACATAGGGCTGGGTGATATATTGATATTTTTAAAATATCGATAAAAATTTAAAAGAAGATATAAAATGCCGTTATATCTTAATATCGATATAACTAGTCAAGCTGCGGAGCAAGCTAGCCGCTAGCGATAGCCGCTAGCAGCTAGCTTGCGCCGTCTCTAAGCGGTCATTACATGTATTCTCAAGCGTCTACTTAATCAGGAAACCTCAGGGTCAATGTTCTGCTCTAAGCTTTACATTTGGCTTAGTGGTTTTTATTTATTTGAGGACGTTTGTTCATGTTTCAGCGAGCTGTTGCGCTGTAGCTCCCGTCCCGACACAGCTCTGTTTATCCTGCTTACCGGTATGTGAAGATGGGCCAAACCCCTCCATTGTAAACAGGTACGGCGAGCCGCAGTGGCCAAATTACCTCAGGCATTTGTAATGGTTTGAAGACTCATGTTGCGGGTTAACATTTTATTTTGAAAGGGAATTCAGTGGGCAGGAGAAGTAGTTCTGGTTTTCGCCGTTTTGTTACGCTAGGAAGCTGCTTCGTTACCAGCGATTCTGTTGAAAAAGTTAAGAGTTTATAGCCTAGTGAACTAGACCAAATTCTTGCTTTGCAGAGTTTGGTCTAGGCACGCTTCATTGGAATCCTCGCAGCCTGTGGCTGTCCAATCACAGCTCGCTATAGTTTTGGTTGGGCCAATCACAGAGCGGGAGTAGCCAATGACGTCATCGCTGCGGCCACGAACCCAAGCAACATGGCGGCAACGCCGGAGCCACGTTCTTTTGAAACGGCTTTGTCATCAACATTGGATTATTTAGACTCCAACGTGCGTAAGTCTGTCTGATATACTTAGCGGCTTCTTATTTTTATCAAAGTAGTGCAATGTCCCAGTACACCTGATATTCACATGTTTTTATACAAAAACGAAAGAAATCATTGATGTTAGACGCCATAGCTGCGTCCCGCTTTTCCGTCGCTGTGATTACATCACGTTGTTCGTTACTCTGATTGGTCCTAGCGCTATCCAATTACGTGCTGACATTTTGAAAGACAACCGTAGATCCCGCCTCACGACTGAGAGCCGTCAATGGTTCGTGGCCAGACTATATATACTAATATATTCACATATAGAGGATGGCTTGCCAGGCTAAAGAGTTTATATATCACTTGGTTCTTTTTTTAACACAGAGAAAAGATAGTTTTACCTTTCTTGCTGACGTTTCGACCACCAGCTGTGGTCATCCTCAGAGCTAAGTCGCTGTCGGCGGCTTCACTTCGGATAAACAGAGAAGGAAGCCACCGACAGCGGCTGTGAGGATGACCTGGTGGTCGAAACGTCAGCAAGAAAGGCAAAACTATCTTTTCTCTGTTAAAGAACCAAGTGATATATGAAGAAATGCACAGAATGAACGCACAAAAGAAGTTAAAAGTTTGTAAGGCGTGGGTTACGCCGACAGTAGCCCTAAATAAATACCCATAAAAGAGTCACCAGAGCCCGAGTCATTACAGTATGATCGCTGATATGAGTCAATAATGTGATAATGCTGCCATGTTTGCCTTAATAACTTTAATAACTCCGTGCTGCATGAGCCACGTGACTGTAATCCTCTGAGTAGTTGATGTTATTACATCATGAATTTAGCTTAACATGATAGATTATTTTCGCTGGACAAGAAATAGTTACTGGTAATATTGTGAATGATAGGATATATGAGCCACCTCTACAATTTAAATGATGTTACATTACATTTACAGTTACAATAATAGCTTACTGCTTATGTGTTTAACTGTACTTTCTTACCTTTCTTCTTTCTCTAAGTTTATAGGCTGCTGTAACAAGTTAATTTCCCCACTGTGGGATTAATAAAGTCTATTCTATTATATTCTATTAACTATAAATATATAATAAAGGTGTCTGTGGGACATTTGAGACACCTATCTCTAGCTTTAACTGCGATAGAAAGATATTGTTACAGACTCAAGGTCCAGTTTACATTAAAACAGTAACAAATCCAGTATAAAATGAACCATGTAAAACACATAAAGATATAACCGACGTGTGTGTTAACAGACAGCTGTACCAGTGTTTCTAAAGCTCAGACTGATAGAGAATGGCACTAAGGTTAATGTTGGACAAGAATCAATACATTTTTATGCATTTAATCTGCTGATTAATTTATGTATAAAATTTCTCAAGACAGCTTGAAGGGCGTTAACTTGTAAATATTTTACAGGAGGAAAAATATCGAGATATATATCGAATATCGGAATTCATCTAAAATATATGGAGATGTAAGTTTTGGTCCATATCGCCCAGCCCTAACGACACATTAATGAACAACACGTGACATACATGTTGGTAACCACGCCAAAGGCGTCCCAGGGAGAGGGAACAGACAGGGTTACATCCTCATAGCTAAAATAAAAAGAAGATTAAAGGCTAAACTCATTTGACCAGGTCAATAATCACAAATACAGCCTAAAACAAGACACATGAAACCTTGAGCCTACGATAGAGCACACTAGTAAAATACAGCCTGGTCCATAAGCTGTGAGACCTAGCTGCAGAGGGAAACCAAGGCAGATAGAATTAAAACAACTCCATGTGCAACACTTGTTAATGGAATCAACACAAACAAGTAATTATTGCTGCAGCTTTTCCTCTAATGGCTACAACTTAGGCTACAATAGCAGTTTTTTATTTTTGCTGTAAAGCTATAACAGCTAGAGCTTTCTGGTAAAGTGGCTGGGATCCTATTCCACAGGTGCCCACGTCTGACCAAAGGTGGTACACCTGTGCAGGACCTTGTTGTTGAATAAAGGCCGTTCAGGCCGTCTCTGACTCAGAGGCACCGGAGGCTGGTGGTGCAGCGCACCAGGCTAAAGACCAGAGGTGATCTTCTCAGTGCCTACACCCCCAGCAGGTCCCTGAGGTCCAGTGATCAAAGCCTACTGGTTGTGCAGCACCAGGCTAAAGACCAAAGGTGACAGATCATTTGCTGCTGTGGCCCCCAGACTCTGGAGCTCTCTCCCCCTGAGCCTGAGATCAGTGGACTCAGTGGTCTCCTTTAGGAACTCACCTGTTCAGGTGGCTTTGGTGGGACCTGCTGCTGGTTCTGCATCACTACCTTCTCTTCATGCTGCTGGTTCTGTTGATTCTGGATTTTTTTTCAGGTCTCCTTGTTTTCCGTTCATAATTTTTATCTTAATTTAGATTTTTTTTCTTTTTTAAAATTTTCCCGTGTTTGTGATTCTTATCCAGACAGGTGCTTTAAAAAATCTTTAATCTTCTTCCTCTGATGTAACTCCAGACCCACCGGTGCTGGTCCCTAGTAGAACCGACCCAGGACCAGTGTTCCCACCAGGCAGACTAAATGCTAAATAATAATGTGGCAAGGTGGACAAACGAGGGCCCGGGTGGGATTTGAACCTCAGACCCCTGGGTGAGAGTCATGCATGTTAACCAGTCAGCCAAAGGGATATCCCTGTAGCCAAGCAGCCAGGGCGCATGATCAATCGGGACACAGTGACAGGATGCTCACCCTGTCACAATAAGATAATAAAACAGATTTATTCCTGAATCAGAATAAATCTAAAGGAAAAGATTCTGATGTTCCATCCAGATGTTTGTTCTGAGCCTCTCCAGCTGATTGGCTGCTGTTGCATCATGTTAGTTGATGCTTACAGTGCAGATTCATGTCAGCGCTTGCAGGTTACCCCCCCCCCCACACACACACACACACACAGCCGTTGTGATGCAACTCTGTGTTTTCCTCCCAGCACCTTTAGTGCTGATGCAACCGTGTAGTTCTGGTTCTGTTTAATCACTTCCTGTGTGTCCACATGAAGAACACACAGGAAGTGTGTGTGTGTGTGTGTGTGTGTGCCTCCAGACTTTCCACACATTGTTCATTTAGTGAGTTTCCACGTGTGAGCGGCTCGTTTGTGTCCAAACTGTCCTCAGAGACCAGTCAGCTGCGTCTTAAATGAAGGCCCCAGAGAGGAGGGGCCTGGGGTCCGGCGCCGGCCCCTGAGGTCAACACACCAGTCTTAATTGGCTCTGAGTGGCCGTTGTTGCTGCTGGTTCATCATCAGCTCTCTGGGCCACTTCACAGCCTCTGTTCAGCTGATCTGAGATCAGCCTAGTAGAGGATAGCAGCAGCAGGCCGATCATCAGAGGAAACACGTCTGATTCTTATTTACAGAACCCTCGGTCACATGACCCAGGAGACTAAAACAGGCACTAATGATCGCTGTCTGATTAGAGACAGTAGAAGATCTGGGATGATGCTGATGAACACCTGATGGTAACCTGAAGGTGTCAGCGACATTTAAAGGTGCGCAGGTAGCCTGCATGTACAGGTGCACGTACAGGTGCACGTACAGGTGCCCGTACAGGTACACGTACAGGTGCACGTACAGGTGCCCGTACAGGTGCACGTTTTAAGAATGCACTCCACCTGGAGCGGTGAAATCTTTTAGGTTAGCACACACAAAAGAGAGGAGGAGTGGCCCCACCCTGTAGAAGCTGTTTGGACTTGATCGAGC
>SSNS01000452.1:123126-140626 GCA_006937985.1 Aphyosemion australe | reverse complement strand
ACACACACACACACACACACACACACACACACACACACACACACACACACACACACACACACACACATGCTGGTCTTCAGCTGATTGATTTAATTAATTCCACATACATGTGCATAATTAATGCCTCATATTAACGGCTCTAAATTTAAATTCACACACATTTATTTTTCTAATTGAATCACATCAAATAAACTGAATGTTATAAAAGTTAAATGAATAATTTACTGGAACACTTCAGATGAATCTAAGTTTTACTCTGCATGTAAACATCAAGCTTTGTTGTGTAGAACTGCTCCGCTTTATCAGAGTCTGTTTTTTCCTGGGAGGGGGTCGGACCGGAGTCTCCCTCCTCGGATCCGTTCTGCCTCCCTGACGGATGCTGGAGGGATTCTGAGTTTAAAAAAAGCATCAAACGCTGAGAAACCCAAACCAGACGTGTAATTCATCAGAGCGTGGAACCAGCAGGGCTGTCTGTCAGACACTTTAAGAAATGAAAGACAAACAGGAGAACACATTTAGGAACTTCACCTTTATCCCCCCTCCTCCCCTCTCCTCACCCCCTAAATCAGAGGGAATTACGGCGGTGCATTTTGCTGCAGGATGAGCACCGTGGTTCAGGTTTGGCTGATTTTCCTGTAATGACTGGCAGCCGTAACACCTGGCACGGTGAAATCCAGAAATTAGCACACTCCGGGGAAACAAATTGCTTTGTTGATGCAGAACGATGTTGGGAAGAAAAAAAAGCACATCAGTTTGACTCCGACTGCGGCGGATCTGGATTCACATTTTAGTTCCCAACTTTATTTAGAAAAAGTGAAAAAAGGAGCTGAGGTTTGTTTCTAAAGAATAAAACAAGTGTTTTATTCATTCAGGCTCAAAAGTCTAGCAAAGAATTAAAATAATGATTTATTATAAACCTATAAATCAGTCTGAGGGACGCTTTTTAGAAATGTTAAAGTGGTGGATAAAAACTCCTGATAGGAACGCTGCGAGGTGGAGAGCAGGAGGTGAACTTCTGACTGATAATTATTGCTCTTCAGTTGCATCACACACACACACATGCACACACACGCACACACACACATGCACGCACGCACGCGCACACACACACACACACACACACAGAAATACAACCTGAAACCGAACTAAATACAACAGAACAAATCAGAAACGCACCAGTTGGTGTTGAAACACCCACTCAGGATCCGTTAGATGGGATTAATCACAAACAGAGAAAATATTTACTTTTAAAACATTTCAGAGATTTTCTACATTTTTATTGTTGGAAATAAAAAAAATATTTTGCTAATTTTACTTTATATATCTGCTTTAAAAACTAAACAAAATAGTTTTTAACTTAAATTCAACATCCTTAAATTTCCAGTTAAATTATTTATAAAGCAGAAAACACGATTTATAGCTGAAGCTAATATTTAACATAATAAATCACGCACGCATGCACGCACGCACGCACACACACACACACACACACACACACACACACACACACACACACACACACACACACACACACACACACACACACACACACACACACACATTTATAAATATAACTAACTGCTTATTTAGGTTGTTTGACTTCAGTAATAAGGAGCTTAAATAGGGTAAATAAACTACCTACTAAATTAATTGTAAATCAAAGGTTTTTTATTAGAATTTATATCATTGATGAGGTTTTGATTTATCTCATTTGTATTCATGATCATTTAAAATCTGTTGATAATAAACGCAGACCTTTTTTCTTCTGAAACAATGAGCTCCTGCTGTTGGTGTGAGTGAATCAGCCTTTTCCGTTATGTCCTCTCTCCTCCCAGCCGAGCATTGATGGAGACAAACTTTTCAGATATCTCCCTCTTCTTCTGCCGCTGTCAATCAGCATGCCTCCTCCTCCTCGGCGGCTCTGCGGCGAGCCGAGCAGCTTGGCAGAGATGCAGGGTGATGATGAGAGCCTAGCAGGGTTTCCTCCTCATCAAGCTCAGAACGAAGGGGGGGCCAGTCCGCTCCGCTGCTCTAAATACAGCCTGCACACGGCCCATCCAACTGCTGAACACACTGCGTTCAGATGCACCCAAAACACGAGTCAGGAAGCTCAGAGCCGAGCAGGATGCTGCAGAGACGTAGGAAGCAGTTTCAGCTCTAGATCAGAGCTGCCAGGTACAGAAGGTGTGTCCACACCTTCATGTTGTCCCGGTCCTGTGAGAAAGTCTGGTGTGGAAACAAAATAATAGAATTTTATAAAAAAAATATATATATACAAATAAAACTTTTGCTGTGGATTCAAATGTATTCTTATTTTTAACACAAAAGGAATAATAAAATCTCTAAAATGACCAAACAGAAAATCAGAGATCCAGTTAAATCACCTCAGAATTTAGTTTAGCTCAGGAGTTAATTTACCTCAGGAGTTAGTTTACGTCAGGGTTTTGTTTACCTAAGGGGTTAGTTTACCTCAGGAGTTAGTTTACATCAGGATTTACTTTACCTAAGAGTTTAATTTACCTCAGGAGTTAGTTTACCTCAGCGTTTAGTTTACCTCAGGGTTTAATTTACCTCAGGAGTTAGTTTACCTCAGGACTTACTTTACCTAAGGGTTTAATTTACCTCAGCGTTTAGTTTACCTCAGGGTTTAATTTACCTAAGGAGTTAGTTTACCTCAGCGTTTAGTTTACCTCAGGGTTTAATTTACCTCAGGAGTTAGTTTACCTTAGGACTTACTTTACCTAAGGGTTTAATTTACCTCAGCGTTTAGTTTACCTCAGGGTTTAATTTACCTCAGGAGTTAGTTTACGTCAGGGTTTATTTTACCTCAGCTTTTAGTTTACCTCAGGGTTTAATTTACCTCAGGAGTTAGTTTACCTCAGGACTTACTTTACCTAGGAGTTTAATTTACCTCAGGGTTTAGTTTACCTCAGGATTTAATTTACCTCAGCGTTTAGTTTACCTAAGGGTTTAATTTACCTCAGGAGTTAGTTTACCTCAGGACTTACTTTACCTAAGGGTTTAATTTACCTCAGCGTTTAGTTTACCTCAGGGTTTAATTTACCTCAGGAGTTAGTTTACATCAGGGTTTCATTTACCTCAGCATTTAGTTTACTTAAGGGTTTAATTTACCTCAGGAGTTAGTTTACCTCAGGACTTACTTTACCTAAGAGTTTAACTTACCGCAGGGTTTAATTTACCTCAGGAGTTAGTCTACCTCAGGGTTTAATTTACCTCAGGAGTTAGTTTACCTCAGGATTTACTTTACCTCAGGTTTACTTTACCTAAGAGTTTAATTTACCTCAGGGTTTAATTTACCTCAGGAGTTACTTTACCTCAGGGTTTAATTTACCTCAGCTTTTAGTTTACCTCAGGGTTTAATTTACCTCAGGAGTTACTTTACCTCAGGGTTTAATTTACCTCAGCTTTTAGTTTACCTCAGGGTTTAATTTACCTCAGGAGTTAGTTTACCTCAGGACTTACTTTACCTAAGAGTTTAATTTACCTCAGGGTTTAGTTTACCTCAGGGTTTAATTTACCTCAGCATTTAGTTTACCTCAGGGTTTAGTTTACCTCAGGAGTTAGTTTACCTCAGGACTTACTTTACCTAAGAGTTTAATTTACCTCAGGGTTTAGTTTACCTCAGGACTCACTTTACCTAAGGGTTTAATTTACCTCAGCGTTTAGTTTACCTCAGGGTTTAATTTACCTCAGGATTTAGTTTATGTCAGGGTTTATTTTACCTCAGCGTTTAGTTTACCTCAGGGTTTAATTTACCTCAGGAGTTAGTTTACCTCAGGACTTACTTTACCTAAGAGTTTAATTTACCTCAGGGTTTAATTTACCTCAGCTTTTAGTTTACCTCAGGGGTTAATTTACTTCAGGAGTTAGTTTACCTCAGGACTTACTTTACCTCAGGATTTACTTTACCTCAGGGTTTAATTTACCTCAGTGTTTAGTTTACCTCAGGGTTTAGTTTACCTCAGGAGTTAGTTTACCTCAGGACTTACTTTACCTAGGAGTTTAATTTAACTCAGGAGTTAGTTTACCTCAGGAGTTAGTTTACCTCAAGATTTAATTTACCTCATCGTTTAGTTTACCTCAGGTTTTAATTTACCTCAGGAGTTAGTTTACCTCAGGACATACTGTACCTAAGGGTTTAATTTATCTCAGTGTTTAGTTTACCTCAGGGTTTAATTTACCTCAGGAGTTAGTTTACATCAGGGTTTATTTTACCTCAGCGTTTAGTTTACCTCAGGGTTTAATTTACCTCAGGGTTTAATTTACCTCAGGTTTTAGTTTACCTCAGGATTTAATTTACCTCAGGAGTTGGTTTACCTCAAGGTTTAATTTACCTCAGCGTTTAGTTTACCTCAGGGTTTAATTTACCTCAGGAGTTAGTTTACCTCAGGACTACCTTTACCTAATAATTTAATTTACCTCAGGAGTTAGTTTACCTCAGGACTTACTTTACCTAAGAGTTTAATTTACCTCAGGGTGTAGTTTACTTCAGGGTTTAATTTACCTCAGGAGTTAGTTTACCTAAGGACTTACTTTACCTAAGGGTTTAATTTACCTCAGTGTTTAGTTTACCTCAGGGTTTAATTTATCTCAGGAGTTAGTTTACCTCAGGGTTTAATTTACCTCAGCGTTTAGTTTACCTCAGGGTTTACTTTACCACAGGAGTTAGTTTACCTTAGGACTTACTTTACCTAATAGTTTAATTTACCTCAGGAGTTAGTTTACCTCCGGACTTACTTTACCTAAGAGTTTAATTTACCTCAGGGTTTAATTTACCTCAGGAGTTAGTTTACCTCAGGACTACCTTTACCTAATAGTTTAATTTACCTCAGGAGTTAGTTTACATCAGGACTTACTTTACCTAATAGTTTAATTTACCTCATGGTTTAATTTACCTCAGGAGTTGGTTTACATCATGGTTTAATTTACCTCAGTGTTTAATTTACCTCAGGGTTTAGTTTACCTCAGGGTTTAGTTTACCTCAGGGTTTATTTTACCTCAGGAGTTAGTTTACCTCAGGGTTTAATTTACCTCATCATTTAATTTACCTCAGGGTTTAGTGTACCTCAGGGTTTATTTTACCTCAGAGTTTAGTTTACCTCAGGGTTTAATTTACCTCAGAATTTAGTTTACCTCAGGGTTTAATTTACCTCAGGGTTTAGTTTACCTCAGGAGTTGGTTTACATCATGGTTTAATTTACCTCAGTGTTTAATTTACCTCAGGGTTTAATTTACCTCAGGAGTTAGTTTACCTCAGGACTACCTTTACCTAATAGTTTAATTTACCTCAGAAGTTGGTTTACATCATGGTTTAATTTACCTCAGTGTTTAATTTACCTCAGGAGTTAGTTTACCTCAGGATTAATTTACCTCATCATTTAATTTACCTCAGGGTTTAGTTTACCTCAGGGTTTATTTTACCTCAGAGTTTAGTTTACCTCAGGGTTTAATTTACCTCAGAATTTAGTTTACCTCAGGGTTTAATTTACCTCAGGGTTTAGTTTACCTCAGGAGTTGGTTTACATCATGGTTTAATTTACCTCAGTGTTTAATTTACCTCAGGGTTTAATTTACCTCAGGAGTTAGTTTACCTCAGGACTACCTTTACCTAATAGTTTAATTTACCTCAGAAGTTGGTTTACATCATGGTTTAATTTACCTCAGTGTTTAATTTACCTCAGGAGTTAGTTTACCTCAGGATTAATTTACCTCATCATTTAATTTACCTCAGGGTTTAGTTTACCTCAGGGTTTATTTTACCTCAGAGTTTAGTTTACCTCAGGGTTTAATTTACCTCAGAATTTAGTTTACCTCAGGGTTTAATTTACCTCAGGGTTTAGTTTACCTCAGGAGTTGGTTTACATCATGGTTTAATTTATCTCAGTGTTTAATTTACCTCAGGGTTTAATTTACGTCAGGAGTTAGTTTACCTCAGGACTACCTTTACCAAATAGTTTAATTTACCTCAGGAGTTAGTTTACATCAGGACTTACTTTACCTAATAGCTTAATTTACCTCATGGTTTAATTTACCTCAGAAGTTGGTTTACATCATGGTTTAATTTACCTCAGTGTTTAATTTACCTCAGGAGTTAGTTTACCTCAGGGTTTATTTTACCTCAGAGTTTAGTTTACCTCAGGGTTTAATTTACCTCAGAGTTTAGTTTACCTCAGGGTTTAATTTACCTCAGGGTTTAGTTTACCTCAGGAGTTGGTTTACCTCATGGTTTAATTTACCTCAGGAGTTAGTTTACCTCAGGACTTACTTTACCGAAGAGTTTACCTCAGTGTTTAGTTTACCTCAGGGTTTCATTTACCTCAGGAGTTAGTTTACCTCAGGGTTTAATTTACCTCATCATTTAATTTACCTCAGGGTTTAGTTTACCTCAGGGTTTATTTTACCTCAGAGTTTAGTTTACCTTAGGGTTTAATTTACCTCAGAGTTTAGTTTACCTCAGGGTTTAATTTTCCTCAGGGTTTAGTTTACCTCAGGGTTTAATTTTCCTCAGGGTTTAGTTTACCTCAGGGGTTAATTTTTTAGTGGAGTGTGTGTGTGTGTGTGGGGCTGCACGGGGGGGGGGCTGTCCATGAGAGGTGAGGGGGGTGGGGGTGCACTCACTCATTCAGACATTCGCTGCGGTCTCATGCGCTGTGCTTTTTGATATGAAGGAATACGCCAGCCAGCCAGGCTAGGAAGATCTGATTTACAAAAATCCTTAAAAGCTAACACATTACTTATGCTGCACCTCCACCATTTTTTAAGATAAAAAAATAAGTTTTATAAATAATCCACATGAGTAATGAGATCTTGGGCGTGTGTATGAACCCTTGCTTTGAGTCCCAATATAGGGGGCGCTAACAGCTCACACAGCTTACGGATATCAGCGTTACAGATTGGTGGATTTCCTCAAAACGTGGTAGAGATGTCCATAACCACACCTTGAAGCTATATCTTAAAAAAACATTGAAAAGTGGGCGTGGCTTGTAGGCCTTATCAAAATTTCACCCTTGAAATCATTAAATGAAATGATTTTGCTGAATAAATCACACAACGTATGCATACTTGTGGTCCCCTGACATGGAGGAATTGTAGCAGAAAATAACTTTTATAGCCGTGTTCACTTATATTTTAGTTCATGGGACCCATGAGCCAACCGTAGGGGGAGGAGTCCTCCACAGTTGTCAGGCATAGACACCACAGTTTGTATCTTGCATGTTTTTTTTACGTCACGGTAAATCAGATGTTTTGAAATGTTTTCTTAGGCAGTTTGACTTGCTGATGAAGATTGCACGTTTCAAAGATGAGGACTTTCCACAGCCGGGCAGGATGATCCTGGAACAGAACTTCCTCTGGAGGGGATCTTCAATAGGTAAGACTTTCTCCAAGGTTCTGCAGCTTTTCTCTGTAAACGTACGCTGCAGCTGGCAGACCCCTTTTCTTCAGGAATTTTCTACTTTTTTGTTTGTGGTCTGCAGGTCTGCAGCTCTGCAGGTCAGGACTCTGCAGCTCTGCAGGTCAGAACTCTGCAGCTCTGCAGGTCTGGACTCTGCAGGTCTGCAGGTCTGGTCTGAGACATAAAATCAAAAATGGAGCAAACATTCAGCCAGTAAAAAAACAAGACTCTGGCACAAAAAGTTTTGTTTTTCTTCAGTTGTTTCTTCCGTTAAGAAGAAAGAGCACAAAACAAAATCAACATGATATAAAAATGAGTCACCCCCCGCCACACACACACCCCTCATCAGCCAGAAGGCGAGAACAGAGCATCAGCGTGCTCCATCCCATCACCTCTTCACTCCGTCCTGCTGTTAATTCAGGAGGGCGTCTCTAAGCGTCCAGGACAAGCTGTGGACATCACAGCTGTCAGGAAGCATCGAGCCTCCAGCGGCCAGAAGACACTCTGCCTGGAACTCCCTTCACCTCCTCTCTCAATGTTTGTCTTCAGGGCAGCGTGTCGCCTCCGGTTACGTCTGTCCAGGCTGCAGAGACAGAGACGTATCAGCCGCCGCGCGCTAAACGGACAGATCTGTTCATCCGGATGGAGCTGAGGAACGGAGCGCATGCCGAGCACGCTGCAGGGCATTTTTCTGTCCACGTCACACAGATTCTCATGAAATGCACATAAACAGGTCGCTGATCGTCCACTCATCAGTGTTTTTAATCTGATTATAATCCTGTGGCTGGAGACGCGTCCAGACATCCACCGACTCAAACACGCTAATATCCATCTAGACGTTAGGATCTCAAATCTTGACTCAGGTCCAAGTCCTAAACTTGGAACGTTTAAACAAGTCGTTTGACTGAAGATCACAGAAAAATACTAATAGTTTGTTCATGAAAGCAGGTCATCTGTTCATGCTGTCAAAGACACCAGGGGCCTCATTTATCAAACGTTCGTAGAAACGTTCCTATATTCCCTCCTACGGATGAAATTTAGAATGTGTGTACGAACAGTCAACGTCCTGATTTATGAAACATGCGGTGGCCTCTCGTACGCACGTTCCTCCGCAATCGTCTGATGATAAATCCCACCTGTGCGCTTGCAGGAGCTCGTGCCCGTTTAACGTCATTTACATACAGAAACGCCCTCAATTAACCATATTTGGTCACACTACGCCCTCGGGAGGGGATTCCCTGGGTTCTTCCCGGACAAAAAAGAAAAACTTTATTGACAGCGAGATCGAAACACTGGACACTTGACAACGCGTGAATGATCAGGGAGCAGAGGAGGTTCTGGAGGTTGTTTTATGTGTAAAATAGAATCTGGACTGGAATCGGATCAGTGCTGCGCTCACGGAAGAGCCGTTCCCTCTGGAGTGCACTCTGCTCTGATAAATCCTCCAATAATAAATAAGAATAAGAAGAAGCGATCTTTTATGTAGCGAATCTCAAGAAAAACCACGAGGGTCAAAATAATTAAATTAAATTAAAACATAATAGATAAATAAATTCAAAATGATTTAAAACATCATAAAAATGGGAAGAGTAAACATTGTGATTACAAAATAACACGAAATCAGCCGTTCTACAATGTCAGATTCCCGTGGGTCACGGGTGTTTTAGCTCCAATAATAATAATCCACCAAAATAATTATTTATTGGGTAGAATAATTAGTGGATGAGGAACACGCGTGGATCACTGAGACCGTCAGAATTGCGGTTCCCTCGTTCTGCCACTAGATGCTGTTCCTACGCACGGTCAGAGCTGTACTTATATTTAGGAACATTTTCACGCACAAGTACAAATTGGTAAATACCACACAATGCGTAAAATCGTTCCCACGCACGAAATACGCACAGATCTGTACGTAAGTACGGTTGATAAATGAGGCCCCAGGTGTTTACGAGTCAGCAAGTCCAATTCCACATCGGGTCACTGGTCTCACTGGGCGTAATGTCCGTGCAGCTAACCGCCACAGTTACAGTCGTTGAGTCCGTCTCCCCCGGCCATGAGGCGCCGCGTTTGGGATGCATCCCAGAAGTGTAGTGTCACGTCGTTCCACTAAATTTACGCTTCGAGTCTATTTTTTACACGCTACACTTCCAGAACGTGTCAAGCTCAGCAGTTCACGTCGGGCCAGACAGCAGGTCAAACACAGGTGTACTCTAGTCCAAGTCATGTGACTCTAGTCCACCTTTCTGACGAGTTCCTCTCTGCTTCTTCAGTTTTGTTAAGTGATTGACTCTGATTCCATGGGATTTCTTACACCTGCGACTTGTTTTTTTCTGGGCTGCCTGAACCAGATCCTTCATGTTTCCATCTGAGCTCATTTCCATTTACATCATCAGAACCAAAGTTCTTCAGGTTCTGTGGGCTGAACCAGGCACGGTTTGACTTGTGAACATACCTGCTACGTCTCCTGCACAGATGGTAATTAAAATAGTTAGCTAAACTCGCTACTCGAGGTCTTCCAATCAGCTCTCGTCACAAAGGAAGACGTGCCCTCTGCACGGCTGGAAGCGGATAAAAAATGTGTTGCAGTAGAAGAAAGTGGAGTTGGCCGGTGAAATGAGCCGAGCAGCGAGTGGAAATCATATTTATATCTGGTTGTTGGAGCGGATTCAAGGTGTTGGCTGATGAAGGAATCTGGTGGGTGGATTCAAATCGACGACGGCCTCAGAGTCATCAGACTCTAAACGTCTCCGTGTCTCACAGTAAAATCTGAAGAAAGCAACGGAATCAGGGAAGATCTGAACCGCCTCATCAGAACCCTTCACCTGTTGGGCCGAGGGAGTCCGGAGCAGCGGCAACAAGTCACGTCCTAAACCTTAAACGTTGTTTCTGTTGATCCCCAAATCCGTCTGACTTTTATCACCAGGACAGGATTCTGAAACTCCAGACAGTTCAGGGGAAACCCAGAGGGAACAGAACCACCAACCGAGCATAGAAGCAGGAAGTAGAATCAACACAAGGAGAGACAGGAGAAAGGGAATGTGCTCCACAGAGCAGCTAGTAAACAGGGCTTGGGTGGGGGGGTATCAGAACCAACGTTCCTCCGTGGGAATGTTGGACTTTAGAACGTTGGAACATTTCCTAACCAGCGACTAAAACTGGATCCTCTAAAGCTGGAGGGGGGCTCCTGGTCCTGGAGGTCTCTGTCCTGCAGGTTCTTGTTGTTTCAGACATCAGGTCCTCCTTCATCAGCCGTACTCACACACAGATCTGAGCGTAGGAACCATTCTTCACATGGTGTTGTTCACCATCTGGTACTGGTGTGTAGAAATGTTCCTGAACATCAGAGCAGCTCTGACCATGCGTACCAACAGCATCTAGTGGTAGAACGGGGCAACCACAGCACTGAAGGTCTCAGTCATCCAGTAATGATGTCTGTGGAGGAACAGCTTCACCACACACCTGCTGGTAGAACCCATAAAGACACCTGAGACCCACGGCTGATCTGGTGTTAGTGGAGGATGTGGCAGAGCGTGCCCTCTGGAGGGAACACGTCTGATCTGACTGGTGAGGATCCAGAGCTTCCTGAAGGAGATCCTTCTGGAGCTATGCTGGGATTTGGGACAAACCTCACCAACCCGACTCCAGTCCTGATTCAGTTACTGACGACTTTAGGATTTTCTACCATTGGAACCTTCCAGCGTGAGCTAGCAGACAGATGGGGCAGCAGCCATCACTGAGCCGTGTTAGGAGGGAAGCATCGGGGCCCAGGTGGTCAGGCTGGATCACCTGCTGATTAGAACCAGGTGAGCTGGAGCAGAGACACGAAGCACCTGCTGGATGGGAGAGCTGTAGGACCAGGATGTGATGACATCACTGTGGTTCACGCCTGTAGACAAGCTGGTGTTGATTTGGTTGTTATGGTTACGCAGCACCTGGGACAGAGAACCCAGTGATCAGTGATACTGAATGACACCGTCTGGTCCAGATGTTCTGTAGAAACACGTCAACAACAAAATAAAGGTCGTCCCGTCACCATGACAACCCATCTGATGCCTCCTGCCTCCTGATGAGTCACAAACAGGAACTTCATCCTGAAGTTGTGGTTTGTCGCAGCAGCGTTTATTTCAGGTTTTATTGTAAAGTTTTGTGTTTTTCTCCTTCAGGCGTTTAAAACTTTGGAGCTCGGCTCCTTTGTGAATTCCTGTGTGGATTCTGGGAGTTGCTCTGGGATCGTTTCCTTCTTCAGCACCGATGTGACGTTTTCACCGTGAAGATTTCAGATGAGTTACGACTCACAGAAGCAATGCTGATGTAAATCTGCTGCTCACATTTCACTCATTTCTTTGTCACCTGCCAATGAGACTCTGCTGAGAGCATCAACGCCGCCGCATGTTGACTTGATGCAATCTTCCTGCTGAAAAACGACCTCATCCAGCAAAACGGATTCCCACAATCTGCATCAATCGTCCATCCAGCAGTCTGCAGCCCTCCCATCCCACTAAGGAAGCCATTACTCCACGCTCACGCTAACCTGCGTTCGAGTCGTACAATTAAAACCTGATTTCTGCTGTAGAAAATTAGATTTAATGAACGTGGAGCCGAGCAACAACAGATGGTTCGTCTCGTTGGAAGCACAAAGATAGACGGCATGTTTGAACGTCTTTAGATCAAATGCCAGCGTTTATCAGGTAGGATGGAGGAAGGCAACATGAAACAGGAGTGGGGGGGGGCTCGCACCACGGCCCTCACCTTCATACGACACCTGACTTTCACCGGCAGGAAGTGGAGCGTCTCCATATGCTGCCATCAGAACGCTGCGTGGGACAGATGTTTCCTAACGTCAAAGGACAGTCGTGGACGTCCAGCTTCCTCTCGGAGCGCCGCTTTTCCTCCAATTAAACCAGAACTCAACTTTCCTTTAGACCCGAGTCTGTTCTTCATCACAGGAACAGAACCAAATGAGAATAATTCATAAATGCAAAGATCTGGAGGACTTTTGGGAGAGGCTACTTCCGTTCCGTCATTCTGCTTCAAAGAAAAAAAGATAAATGATGATGCCATTAAAAGTGAACTAATTAAGGAAGGCTTCTTTTAAGAACTCATTAACAGCACCCTCATTTGCATAATGATGCATATTAATTAAGTTTTAATGAATCTGAATTTTCAGCAAGCTGCATTTCTTTGGCTGTGGAACAAATTGAACAAATTATTTAAAAGTGTTCTTGAATCTACTTTCACACCAAAGGGGGACAGAACGGAATCATTTGTAGGAAATCATATTTTCCCTCCCCGGCTTGTGCCCATCTGTTAATTATTTTTAAATGTAATCATTTAGCCTTTTGTTTTGAAACCCGCTGAGGTTCCTGTGCCTTCCAAACCCAATCAGGAGGTAAGGGACTGCTGCTAACCGTCTCTGAGTGGAGAACGTCTGAAACCTGTGATTAGCAGGCAGATGAAGGATTGTGGCTTCGTGTTGTCATGTGGGATGCGGAGCGCTGGGCTTTTCCATGGACTGTCTGTTACTCAGTAATGTGCAGCATCCTGCTCGGAGGTCCGGATGCTTCCTGTCAGCGCTCACATCAGCAGAGACAACAGGAAGCGTTCCTCGTTACCGGACCAGGACGGCCATTTGTAATAAGACGTTTTAGTGAACAGATGTGAGCCCAGAGTGACGTGAGTCACCAGCTGAAGTGTTTTACCGGTTTGTCACCAGCAGCAATTAAGAATAAAAACACAACAGAGTGTTGTTGTTTTCATCAGAATCGACCCGGTTCCTCCAGAACCAGAACCTTGTTCAGCACCTAAAGGGAGAGCCCAACGCTCCTAACAGACCAGCCTCAGTTTAGAGAAACAACCTGGCTCTGATTAGACAGAAGCGCTAACGGCTAACCCCAGAGATTATTTCTAAATGCCCCCCCCCCCCCTGTTGGGTTCATGTCATGTTGGAGTCCTGCAGAAAGACTCCACAGGAAGAGCTACATGTAGCCAGCTAGCTCCTGCTGTAGAACACGGCGGGCGTTAACAACTACTGAGTCTGCTGTCATACCTACCCGTTAGCTCATCAGTCCTTCAGATTTAATCTCTGTTTCTCCAAACAGAGGTTGTTCAGTGCTTTCCTGACTCCAGTCACCTGCATCAGGTAGCGAGGTATCAGAACAGAACCTTCTGGGTCACCATCTTCTTTCCTTCCAAGCAGCCAGACTGTTTTTTAACCCTAACCCTAACCATCACCCTAACCCTAACCCTCACCATCACCCTAACCCTAACCCTCACCATCACCCTAACCCTCACCATCACCCTAACCCTCACCATCACCCTAACCCTCACCCTAACCCTCACCCTAACCCTCACCCTCACCCTAACCCTCACCATCACCCTAACCCTCACCCTAACCCTCACCCTAACCCTAACCCTCACCCTCACCACCACCCTCACCCTAACCCTAACCCTCACCATCCACACATCAGCTGTTTTCACTGGACTCATTAAAGACTCAGATGTGAGAAATAATCACAACACAGCCCAACGTCTCTCAGCCGGTCGGGTTGTGCTCCTCCATACCTGAGCTGAGCTCCAAACACCGGTTTAGGGGGATGGAGCCATCACCATCACTGCATGTTTAAGAGTCATCTGAAGACCCATTTTTATCTTCTGGCTTTTATGCAGCATGGTTCATGATCTTAACTTTTCATAATTTTTCTAATGCTATTTTATTTTGTGCCTTTGAATCTGTTTTATTGCCTCTTATTGATCCACATGTCGTTTTGCACGTGTTGTTCAGCGTCTTGGGCTTCCGTAAAGGCCGTGGAAGGTGTTTGATAAATAAAGTTTGATTTGTCAGTTATTCTCTTTTCAAACAACCTAATAAGTGACGTAGTTACTGTTTAAGTGAGTCCGTGAGGATACCGAGTTAGCATTGAGCTAATGCTGCAGCGCCAGCCGGCAAAAAGCTCCAGAGTCGTTTAAAGAAGTAAAGCCAGTAAACAGAAGCGACCCAGAAGTTATTTCTACCCCTTAGAAGCCACGGCATCCTTTTGTTCTAGGTGAAGCAGGCCAGAGGCTAACGTTGCACTAACAATGCTAACGGTGAATTAGTCGGCTCTGTCAAAGCTGGGAGTAGTTGTCAGAAAAGGCTCTTGTGTTTAAACCCTTCTTCTGTCCTCTCGTAGATATCATCGGTACGTTTGTCCTGCACTGGTGGTAACGTGATAGCTCCTATAGGTGCTTGCTGGGCGCGTTAGTCTCGCTAGCTTCCATGAATTGTTGCTGAAATCGGAAAGGTGTACCAGGGGATAGCTGAGATCCTGTTGATGTCAGTTTGCTGTCGCTGCTGACAGACCTTTAATGCTGGAGGCAAACTACCGTAATAAGTGTAGTAAGTGCTCCCTACCGTAAAACACCCAAGAGTGCTAGCACCAGATACGACAATGTATTTATCTACTGTGTACGACTCGTGTTTGTCATCTAGACTCTTCTGGACCTGATCCGTAACTGGCAACAGCCATGAAACCCCCGGAACGGGAGTGAGAGAGTACCTTTTTGCTTATAAAAGCGGACTGCAGTACCCACATTTGGCCACAGGATGTCTTTGTTACTTCATTCTTACATGTTGCACTTTTAAAGCTGTTTAACTGATCCTGAATCAGAGCCGAGTCACACGTTCAATCCTGGAGGGTTTCTGCTGCTTCATCAGTCCTCAGTGGTCCAGCTGATGTGTGAAGACCTCTGGAGCTGAAGACCAGACTCTGATCTTCTCTGTTTGGACTCAAAAATGATTCATCTGAATGATGATCGGACACAAAGTCCTCGTTCAGATTCATCTGAATTTTTGTAGTTTAAAATCTGAAATTATGTTAAAAGATAGGTTTAATGGTGCACGCACACACACGCACGCACACACGCAAGCACACACACACACGCACACACACACACGCACACACGCACACACACACACGCACGCACACACGCAAGCACACACACACACACACACACAGGTTAGTCTTGGGGAAGCCTGGATGAAGGAGGAAGAAACCACCACACAGGGATGTCTCAGCCAATCATGGCGCGACACCAGCGGTGCACTTCCTGTCTGGGCCGTCCCAGAGGAAGTTCCTCAGAGACGTCTCAGAGGGTTAGGAGCCCCCCCACGGTGGGCTGGAGGCCTGGCGGTGCAGAAGAAGCTCACAGCTTCTGACAGCGCCTCCCTTCCTCGAGGGAGGTCAGAAGCCGACGATTCATACGAGACGAGCCGGCGATGCAGCGGAACTGAAAATGGAAAGCAGATGTTCGTTAATTAGGGAAAATGTGACTGACAAGACTTTAGCGTCGAGGTACACGAGCTCGCCCGCCATCCAGCAGCTGTTGTTGCTCCGTTTCATTGTCAGTCTCAAACACAAGTCACAGCTTCCCCACCGAGCCGGGCCCACACACCCAGAACCCACAATTATCAAAACAGAATCCGGCTTGATTGAATCCATTTGCTGCTGAATATTTCTGGTTTTGTGTTATGGAATATTCACACCGCGGTCTTCCTGCTTCCTTCTTCAAAAATGAGACAACTCATCGTCCCAGGAAGTCAGACGGATCTCCTGGTTGGTGAATCATCTGCAGCTGCTGCCTTCACGGCTCAGATCCGACCCCATCCGGGTCTCAGACTCCCAGGTCCGACCTGCAAAGATCAGGTGTGAAGCTTCTAGTCAGGGAGCTGCATCTCACCACACACACACACACACACACACACACACACACACACACACACACACACACACACACACACACTGAGGCCCGGTCAGTGCTGTAATCCTGTGAATGTGATGAATGGGGAGACATTAGGCCCGTTTCAACAACAGATGTTAATTCACTTCACACTGAATTATCAGTGTGTGTGTGTGTGTGTTTTAATGGGTTGGGGCTCAGCATCCTAATGTCAGAAAACCCAGGGTTCTGGTTCTGATCACATGGCCCAGGTTTGGTGTGAAAACGATCTTCCTCATGGTTGAGTCTCATGTCCTCGTGTCCTCATGTCCTCATGGTTGAGTCTCATGTCCTCATGACCTCATGTCCTCATGGTTGAGTCTCATGTCCTCATGTCCTCATGGTTGAGTCTCATGTCCTCATGTCCTCATGGTTGAGTCTCATGTCCTCATGACCTCATGTCCTCATGGTTGACTCTCATGTCCTCATGACCTCATGTCCTCATGGTTGAGTCTCATGTCCTCATGACCTCATGTCCTCATGGTTGACTCTCATGTCCTCATGGTTGAGTCTCATGTCCTCGTGTCCTCATGTCCTCATGGTTGAGTCTCATGTCCTCATGACCTCATGTCCTCATGGTTGAGTCTCATGTCCTCATGTCCTCATGATTGAGTCTCATGTCCTCGTGACCTCATGTCCCCATGGTCGAGTCTCATGTCCTCATGGTTGAGTCTCATGTCCTCATGACCTCATGTCCTCATGGTTGAGTCTCATGTCCTCATGTCCTCATGTCGTCATGGTTGAGTCTCATGTCCTCATGACCTTATGTTCTCATGGTTGAGTCTCATGTCCTCATGTCTTCATGGTTGAGTCTCATGTCCTCATGACCTCATGTCTTCATGGTTGAGTCTCATGTCCTCATGTCGTCATGATTGAGTCTCATGTCCTCGTGACCTCATGTCCTCATGGTTGAGTCTCATGTCCTCATGGTTGAGTCTCATGTCCTCATGTCCTCATGATTGAGTCTCATGTCCTCATGTCCTCATGGTTGAGTCTCATGACCTCATGTCCTCATGGTTGAGTTTCATGTCCTCATGCCCTCATGATTGAGTCTCATGTCCTCGTGACCTCATGTCCTCATGGTTGAGTCTCATGTCCTCATGGTTGAGTCTCATGTCCTCATGATTGGGTCTCATGTCCTCGTGTCCTCATGGTTGATTCTCATGTCCTCATGGTTGAGTCTCATGGCCTCATGGTTGAGTCTCATGTCCTCATGGTTGAGTCTCATGTCCTCATGTCCTCATGATTGAGTTTCATGTCCTCATGCCCTCATGATTGAGTCTCATGTCCTCGTGACCTCATGTCCTCATGGTTGAGTCTCATGTCCTCATG
>SSNS01000452.1:108627-121796 GCA_006937985.1 Aphyosemion australe | reverse complement strand
GATGAACCTAATCCCAGACTGGAATGTGACCCCGAAACCTTACCTTACTGGAGCGCTGGTTTGGTCCAAACGTCAGACTCTAGAAGACTGAAGGTAGACTTCTGATGAGTCATAACCAGAAACCAGTCATGTCAGAGCCAGGATCCTGCAGGAGACAAACTCCTCAACTCATTCACTTACAGGAACGTGGAAATGTAATCAACACAAAGCCAAAGGAATCCTTTCATCAGGAATACCGGGAGCTGATTGGATCCCTGGAATCTAAAAACCTTTTCTTTTGATTTAGTTTCCTGTTTGTCTCCAGAAGGCTTTAGATGAATCAGGATAGTTATTGATCAGGAATAAGTGGCCTGATTTTACACGTGTGAGCTGTGAAAGTTCTGAATGAATTTCGACATTTTTCATGTTTATTTCTTTTAAAACATGAATCCAAAACTCATCCACAGTTTTATGGATATAGGGTCAGTCAGGAAGTCCAGCAGGAATCTGTGATGAAAACAACTTTATTTAGTTTATTCAGCTCAGATGAATAAAATAATCTTCATCAGATTATGAGTCACCACGCCTCAGAGCCTCAGTGTGGAGTGATTTATGACACAGATGGTCGTCTCCATATTTTACCGGTAAAATCAACTGATTCATCAGTTTGGTACAAAGTTTTAATGATGATGATTTTCTCTAAAATATCCCTGGAATGTGTTCCAAGTTGTGTAAAATTCCATGTTGTGTGTGTAATTCCCAGGTTGTGTATAATTTTCAGGTTGTGTGTAATTCCCAGGTTGTGTGTCTAAATCCCAGGTTGTGTGTAATTCCCAGGTTGTGTGTGTTATTCCCAGGTTGTGTGTATAATTCCAGGTTGTGTGTGTCATTCCCAGGTTGTGTGTATAAATCCAGGTTGTGTGTGTAATTCCAGGTTGTGTGTCTTATTCCCAATTTGTGTGTGTTTTTCCCAGGTTGTGTGTATAATTCCAGGTCGTGTGTGTTATTCCCAGGTTGTGTGTATAATTCCAGGTTGTGTGTGAAATTCCCAGGTTGTGTGTATACTTCCAGGTTGTGTGTGTATTTCCCAGGTTGTGTGTGTAATTCCCAGGTTGTGTGTATAATTCCCTGGTTTTGTGTATAATTCCCTGGTTGTGTGTATAATTCCAGGTTGTGTGTGTTATTCCCAGGTTGTGTGTATAATTCCAGGTTGTGTGTGTAGTTCCCAGGTTGTGTGTATATTTCCCAGGTTGTATTTGTAATTCCCAGGTTGTGTGTATAATTCCAGGTTGTGTGTATGATTCCAGGTTGTGTGTGTAATTCCAGGTTGTGTGTGTAATTCCCAGGTTTTGTGTATAATTCCAGGTTGTGTGTGTAATTCCCAGGTTGTGTGTATAATTCCCAGGTTGTGTGTGTTATTCCAGGTTGTGTTTATTATTCCAGGTTGTGTGTGCAATTCCAGGTTGTGTGTGTAATTCCCAGGTTTTGTGTATAATTCCAGGTTGTGTGTATAATTCCAGGTTGTCTGTGTAATTCCCAGGTTGTGTGTATAATTCCAGGTTGTGTGTGTAATTCCAGGTTGTGTGTGTTATTCCCAGGCTGTGTGTATTATTCCCAGGTTGTGTGTATAATTCCAGGTTGTGTGTGTTATTCCCAGGTTGTGTGTATAAATCCAGGTTGTGTGTGTAATTCCAGGATGTGTGTCTTATTCCCAATTTGTGTGTGTTTTTCCCAGGTTGTGTGTATAATTCCAGGTCGTGTGTGTTATTCCCAGGTTGTGTGTATAATTCCAGGTTGTGTGTGTAATTCCCAGGTTGTGTGTATAATTCCAGGTTGTGTGTGTAATTCCAGGTTGTGTGTGTAATTCCAGGTTGTGTGTGTTATTCCCAGGATGTGTGTATACTTCCAGGTTGTGTGTGTAATTCCCAGGTTGTGTGTGTAATTCCCAGGTTGTGTGTATAATTCCCTGGTTTTGTGTATAATTCCCTGGTTGTGTGTATAATTCCAGGTTGTGTGTGTTATTCCCAGGTTGTGTGTATAATTCCAGGTTGTGTGTGTAGTTCCCAGGTTGTGTGTATAATTCCCAGGTTGTATTTGTAATTCCCAGGTTGTGTGTATAATTCCAGGTTTTGTGTAATTACCAGGTTGTGTGTATAATTCCAGGTTGTGTATAATTCCAGGTTGTGTGTATAATTTCAGGTTGTGTGTATAATTCCAGGTTGTGTGTAATTCCCAGGTTGTGTGTATAATTCCAGGTTGTGTATAATTCCAGGTTGTGTATAATTCCAGGTTGTGTGTATAATTTCAGGTTGTGTGTATAATTCCAGGTTGTGTGTAATTCCCAGGTTGTGTGTATAATTCCAGGTTGTGTATATAATTCCAGGTTGTGTGTGTAATTCCCAGGTTGTGTGTGTTATTCCCAGGTTGTGTGTGTTATTCCAGGTTGTGTTTATTATTCCAGGTTGTGTGTGTAATTCCAGGTTGTGTGTGTAATTCCCAGGTTTTGTGTATAATTCCAGGTTGTGTGTATAATTCCAGGTTTTGCGTGTAATTCCCTGGTTGTGTGTATAATTCCAGGTTGTGTTTGTAATTCCCAGGTTGTGTGTGTTATTCCCAGGTTGTGTGTATAATTCCAGGTTGTGTGTATAATTCCCAGGTTGTGTGTATAATTCCAGGTTGTGTGTGTTTATCCCAGGTTGTGTGTATAATTCTCAGGTTGTGTTTGTAATTCCCAGGTTGTGTGTGTTATTCCCAGGTTGTGTGTATAATTCCAGGTTGTGTGTGTAATTCCCAGGTTGTGTGTACAATTCCAGGTTGTGTTTGTAATTCCCAGGTTGTGTGTGTTATTCCCAGGTTGTGTGTATAATTCCAGGTTGTGTGTGTAATTCCCAGGTTGTGTGTATAATTCCAGGTTGTGTGTTATTCCCAGGTTGTGTGTATAATCCAGGTTGTGTGTGTAATTCCCAGGTTGTGTGTGCTATTCCCAGGTTTTGTGTATAATTCCAGGTTGTGTGTGTAATTCCCAGGTTGTGTGTATAATTCCAGGTTGTGTGTTTTTCCTAGGTTTTGTGTGTAATTACCAGGTTGTGTGTGTAATTCCCAGGTTGTGTGTATAATTCCAGGTTGTGTGTGTAATTCCCACGTTGTATGTGTAATTCCAGGTTGTTTGTGTAATTTCCAGGTTGTGTGTGTTATTCCCAGGTTGTGTGTATAATTCCAGATTTTGCGTGTAATTCCCTGGTTGTGTGTATAATTCCAGGTTGTGTTTGTAATTCCCAGGTTGTGTGTGTTATTCCCAGGTTGTGTGTATAATTCCAGGTTGTGTGTATAATTCCCAGGTTGTGTGTATAATTCCAGGTTGTGTGTGTTTATCCCAGGTTGTGTGCATAATTCCCAGGTTGTGTTTGTAATTCCCAGGTTGTGTGTGTTATTCCCAGGTTGTGTGTATAATTCCAGGTTGTGTGTGTAATTCCCAGGTTGTGTGTATAATTCCAGGTTGTGTTTGTAATTCCCAGGTTTTGTGTGTAATTTCAGGTTGTGTGTATAATTCCAGGTTGTGTGTATAATTCCAGGTTGTGTGTGTAATTCCCAGGTTTTGTGTATAATTCCCAGGTTGTGTGTATAATTCCAGGTTGTGTGTATAATTCCAGGTTGTGTGTATAATTCCAGGTTGTGTGTGTAATTCTCAGGTTTTGTGTATAATTCCCAGGTTGTGTGTGTAATTCCAGGTTGTGTGTATAATTCCAGATTGTGTGTATAATTCCAGGTTGTGTGTATAATTCCAGATTGTGTGTATAATTCCAGGTTGTGTATAATTCTAGGTTGTGTGTGTAATTCCAGGTTGTGTTTGGTGTTGTAACCTAAGTAGGTCAAACTCTCTGTGAGAACTCCACAAACTTTCTGTCGCCGACGCCTTCGCAGCACGGAGGGCGGGGAGACAAAAACAATGCACTTGTCACAAACTTGACACCTTTCTCCTTTTCCAGAGGAAGGGGGAGGGAAAGCAGGTGGAGGAGGAGGAGGTGAGGAAGAAGAGAGAAACTCCAAAGGAGCGTTTCATTGTTCTGAAGTTTGCCTGCTCTTTGCTTTTCCTATCGTTGTCTTTGAAATCAACACTCACCTTTCCAGTGACAAGCTGGAAAATTGCCAGACATGAAGGGGACGTGCACGTGGAAGTATGTTGCTGTTCCTGTGTGTGTGTGTGTGTGTGGGTGAGTGTGTATTGTCTGGTCCCAGGGGCAGCAAGCTAAAATAGCTCCCCGCTCGGCTCAGGATGGAGCGGCGGTTAAAAGGTTTTCCAGCTCCGTGTCCTCAGGGACCCGTTACAAGGTGTGGGGGAATTATCGGAGCTCTCACACAAAAGCATCCCGCCAGGAACAGCTGGAAGGACAGCAATCTAAAGCCCAAACAAATCAGAGAAAGAGCTGGGGTCTATGTCCGGAGTAAACCCCAGAGGGAGACAAGTGCCTCCTGTCAGTCGTCTGTTAGAGCAGCAACACCTGAAGATTACACCTGTACCTGAGTGAGACTTCAACATTAGCATCAGTTCCTCCAGGCTTCAGCAGGATGGAGACGATTCAAGACGGGGAATTATTTCTGTGCGTTAAAACATTCCAGCTGAGGGAAAGTGTTCCTAAACAACAAAATCTAAACATCAAAAACATCTGTGGTTCCATCTCGCAGTTACTTCCTGTTTTATTTTGAAAGGTGCATTCTTTGTTCTGCTTCTTCTCCACCTGGTCACTTGTCAGCACACCTGCACCAGCTGATGAGTCTCTCCTCCCTGTGGAGGACCTTTGTCCAGCTCTTCTTTACAGAATCGTCTCATTTCCTCAGCACCAGACCTGCCAAAGGTCAAAGGTCAGACGTTCTCCTTCAGGATGTTCTGCTAGAGAGCAGAATTCATGGTTCCATCAGGTGGAGCAGGTGGTCCAAGTCCTGAAGCAGCAGCGCAGCCCCAGACCATCACACTCCCACCACTATGTGTGAGTCCAGGTGGAACGGGACGCTCACCTTCCACAAAGTTCTGCTCTGGTCTCGTCAGTCACAGATTTACCCACAGGTCTTTGGGGTCGTCAGGAATGTGAGACGGGTCTGACCTCTGACCTGAACCAGGTGAGACCTGCAGGGGTTTAGATGGGGTTCTTTTATTCATGAGTCTCTACAGAACAGGACACGACGTGGTCTGAAGAATAAATGATAAGTGACCCTCTGTGAGGGACTCATTCATCCACTCACCCTGGTGGTGATGAGCTACAGTGGAGCCACAGCTGCCCTGGGACACCCTGACCACCGGTCCCTCTGACCAGAACATGACGACTGCCTCGGATGGAACCTGGGTTTGAACTGGCAACCCACCGGTTATGGGCTGAACTCCTGACCCAAGCTGCTGTTTAACACCATCAGCAGCGTCTCTGATGGAGACTGTGAGAACTTCCTGCCTTTCTTTGTGGACAAAGTCAATCAGGTGAGATCTAGCATCTCTCCTTCAGCCTCATCTCTGCCTCCTCCAACCCGGCCGTCCTCCTAGCTTAGCTCCGGTTTCTCTGCCTGAGCCAACCAGACTAACGTCAGAGACTCTCTTAGTCAACTTGCTTCTCACCAAACCCTCTGTCAGGAATCTTGGTGTGACCTTTGACCCAGCTCTCGCCTGGATTCTCTTGTTCGCTCTTCCTTCTTCCATCTCAGGAACATTGCTAAGCTGGTCGTTGTTCCCCTGGGCCTTGGCCGATCCGGTCGGATGCCCTTAGTGACGCAACCCTTTGGATTTACCTGGACTTGGGAGCGGCACAGGGAACCACGGGCTTGTCACCTCTTATGGTTGCATTTCACCTGGTAGTTTGATGAGGTTTGAGAATCATCCTTCATTATTCCCAGAGAGAATTCCACCTTTATTTCATCCTTCAGGATGACAGGTCCAGACAGTGGAACCGGACCGTTTCAGTTAAAGCTTAGACCAAAGTTTAAAAATAGATTCTTTAAAATCATCATAAATGATTTTTATTCTAGTTTCTTTCTCCAACATCTCTCTGCATGTCTGGTTTAAAATCCTCCCGTTGGATTTAGACCCCATGCCTTCCCCCAGCACCCCCTCCACGCCTCCCCTCCTCCCCCGGAGCCCGGGATGGGGAGACGCTGCTGTCCGTGTGCTTATTCAGAGAGAAATGGCCTTTTGTCTCTGCTGCTACCCGTCACAGAAGGTCACGCAGGCTTACCCCCACCGAGTAAAGCCTCGACCATTGTTATAATTTGCATTGATGCATAGAGAGAGGAGAAGGGGGTGATGGAGGGTGAGGGGGGCAGAGCGGTGTACCATGTGGCAGGGTGGGAGGGGGTTATGCAGAGCGGGGCATCTTTGCGTGGAAATGTAAGCAATGGATGGACACAGATTTTTTTTATTTTTATCCCCTTTCTGCCTCACCCCCCTCACCCATGTGGGGGTGCTCTCCCTCCCAAGGTCTGAGTCAAGGACAGAGTGGGCCAATTAGTATGCAGATCAGGGCCATGATGTGGTTTAAGGGTTTTGCTCTGATGCAATCACATCAGTTAGACCAGCCAGGAATCTCCTGTTTGACTCAATCTGGGGGGGGGGGGCCACCTGCAGCCGGCCTCACTTCTCCCCCTGCAGCTCTCAGGTATGAAGAAGTGATGCTTTGAGGGGTCTCCTGAAGCTCTAGGTCCCAAACACACCTGGAATCTACTCAGACGTCCAGAGTCGTGGGCTTCAGTCTGGTCAGGGTCAAAGCACCTCCAGACCTCCTCGTGAGGTTTTGTTGTATTCCAGGTGTTTTACCTGGTTAACCTGAGACAACGGCGGCTCTGGGGTTAGGAGCCTGACCTGTTACCAGTGGGTTGCTGGTTCAAACTCAGCCTGTCAGTCAGCGCGTTTACATCTAAGTCGATCTACAGCAGCAAAGCTCTATCCTAGTTACACGTATGCTAGCAAACCAAACTCTCAAACAGCTGCAGCAGGTGGCGACATGTTCCTTTCACGTCAGGTCATCAGGTCTGCTGACTCAGAGCGTTAGGACTAGGACCGTCCTGTTGGAGAAGAGACTAAACCTCCAGGACAACGTCGCTCTGGCTCAGCAGCTGATGATGGAGGCTCTGAAAAGATGAAAACAGAAGAAAACCCAGATCAGTGATTGGCCGGGACGGGAAACCATGCATCTGCTCCTCCCACCTGCACCTCCTCACTGCTCCATCAGTCTGTTTCCCAGACGTTCTTTGCTTAGTTTAGCTCTGATTCTACTCACTGTTTCTGCTTTAACCCAGAATGTGTTGTGCTCTGCATGTCTTCCAGTGTCTTTGGTTCTGGGTCCAGAGCTCGGACCAAGACAATCGTCAGAGGAAAGGAAGTCTGGTCCGTTTGAATCAGACCAACTGGTTCTGGGTGAGAACCCTCAATCTGTTCCTCTCACAGATCTGAACATCATCTGATAAGATTGGAGTAAACTGCTTCTCCTCTTTCAAAATGTCATTTTCCTTATTCGTCATCGTTTAAACCAGGCTGATCTGGTGTCGGTGGAGGCTGTGGCCGAGCGTGCTCTCTGGAGGGAACGGGTCTGATCTGGTTGGTGAGGATCCAGAGCTTCCTGAAGGAGATCCTTCTGGAGCGTTTACAACTTCTGCACCTTATTTGGACCTCTTCTACTTCAGCAGCCAGAGCCTCCATCTCACTGTCAACAGAAATACCCCAGGGATTCCCTCATGAGCTTCAGAGGACGTGGTATGATCAAATATGATCAATTGAGGGCGTTTCTGTATGTAAATGACTGCACCTGGGTACGCACAGGTGGGATTTATCATCAGTCGATTGTGGAGGAACATGCTACCACACGTGTCATAGATCAGTTCTTTACCCGTTCGTACGAACGTTCTGGATTTCATTCGTAGGAAGGAACACAGGACAGCTTCTACCAACGTCTGATGGATGAGGGTGGAGTCTGGAGTGTGGAATCCTGGGGCCTCAAGCGCCGCGATCCTGCATGTTTTAGTTATTTCCCTGCTGCCATTGACCTGATCCTAATCAGCAGGTGATAAACAGGCTTCTGCAGACCTTGATGAACCGGTGAATCAACCACTGAATCAGGACTGTTGGAGCAGGGAAACAACCAAAATATGCCTGATACCAGCCCTGGAGGTCCAGGATCCCCCCACCCCCCACGTCTTTAGACCATCCGATCTGTTGGCTGGTCAGGCTCTCACCCCCCCCCCCCACACACACACACTGACACTTAAAAAAATCAGCATCTGGGTTGTAAATTTCTTCCAATTCTTCTTCTTTCACTCCTTCTATCTTCCTCCCCTTGTCTGAATTAATGAGATGGGGTTTGATCAGGGCAGCCAAGTGTTCAGTGGGAAATCTCGCAGCCCGCTTGTGTCCCGTAATAGAATTTGCATCTAATGCATACATAAATCAAACATCTTTCTGGACATTTTCATATGCATAATGTCATTTCATCCTGTTTCCTTCCAAGTAGGGAGCAGGGCTGGGCTGGGCTGGGCGGGGGTTATATGTAGGTGGCTGTGGGGGAGTTGCTGGTGCACAGAGGTTATTTTGTTTTTATGTTTTTTATTTTTTCTTATCCTGTTCTATTTTCTCACTTTTTTGACTCTTAATGCTTTCAATTTATTTTGCTGACTGCGTCGCCTCGCTGTGAAGCCATGCATCGCAGATCTTTGGGGTTTTGGTTGTCAGATACTTTTACTGAGAGATAAGAAGGAGACAATACGTGTGTGTGTGTGTGTGTGTGTGTGTGTGTGTGTGTGTGTGTGTGTGTGTGTGTCAGGAATGTTGATGGGTGTTCAGAAGCAGCAGAGGAGGCTGCTTCATCACATCTCCACCTTATTCTTGGGGGCTTTGTTATGTAAATGCAGGAGAAAAACTAGCAGATTCAAAGTGCTTTTTCTTCACAAGAAGGTAGGAGATAAAAAAAGAAGCAAGTGACAAGGTGTCTTGATTGTCCTTAGTGCTTTGCTGCTCCAGCTCTAACAAGGCTTGATATTGTAGAAATTCTATTTGCAACTGTCTCCATTTGCATGTTTGGGCCGATGCTCATGTGCTCTATTAGCTCTCCATCCAGCAGGTGCAGGAGCACGTTTACAGCTGCAGCAATTACAGAGCGGACCCGTTCACACCACAGTGAGACGCTTTTATTCTATAGGTGAGAGCAAACGTAAACACGTGTCCTTTAAAAAACACCGGCGGACGAAATCAAACACAACTCATTTAACTAAGAATGGATTCCCCGCCCCTCCACAGCAGCCTCTTCATTCCTCGCAGACAGTCAATGGCTGAACTTCTGTTTCTCCACAGTCATGGGGGCGGAGCCTAAGCCAGCCATCACCTGGTCAGGAGAACCTAACTAGTCAGTGTAAGTGATTTAGGAGCTTCATTCATAAAGCTGCTCACATCTGAGAACTGTGTATGTGGGCAGCAGCAGCTCAGGAGGTAGAGCAGGTTGTCCAGTAATCAGAAGGTTGCAGGTTCGATCCTGGCTCCCACCAGAGAATGCTGCTGTTGTGTCCTTGGGCAAGACACTTAACCCACCTTGCCTGCTGATGATGGTCGGACAGACCGGTGGCGCCAGTGTACGGCAGGCCTCGCCTCTGTCAGAGTGCCTCAGAGCAGCTGTAGCTACGATGTAGCTCATCCCCACCAACGTGTGAGTGGGTGGATGACTGATTGTGTTGTGAAGCGCCTTGGGGGGTTGTAGAACCCAAATAAGTACAGTCCATTTAACATATGTCATTGTCCACCACACTTTGTGATTAAGAAAGGAAACTTTATGGGGACATCTGACCTGACCCCGGTGTAAATGTTAAATGGCCTGGATTTATAAAGCGTCTTTGAGAGTTCAACAACCCCCCAAGGGGCTTTACAACACAACCAGTAATTCATCAATCAATCAATTAATCAAGTTTATCTGTATAGCGCTTTCCACAGCCATAAGCTGTAAGGTGCTTTACATAAAAAATACAACCGTAGTACATAAAAATATACATTACAGAACAAGGTAGCACTTAAAACCTCAAAAATAAAACGGATTAAGAGGCTACACGTGTAGAAATACACAAATCATAAAAGCTAAAAGAGAAGAGTGAAAGAACAGATGGGTACTAGTAAACCCCTAAAAACTAAATACCTGCCGAAAAAGTTGCGTTTTAAGCTTTGATTTGAATTTGGACATGTCTGTTGTCAGGCGTAGGTCGTCGGAAACTTTATACCAGAGCAAAGGAGCCACCACTGAAGAGCGGTCACCCCAATGTTTGTATCTAGACCGCGGGAGATCTAGAATGTACTTGCCTGTTGACCTTGTTTGACGTGATTGTTTGCGTACGGACAGAATGTCAGAGAGAGAGGCAGGACCAAGGTCATCCATCTCAATGGCCTAGTGGTTTGAGGGTCCGCCCTAAGACTGGCAGATTGGGGTTCAAATCAGGATGGATGGATGATGGATGGATGGATGATGAATGGATGATGGATGGATGGATGATGAATGGATGATGGATGGATGGATGGATGAATGATGCATGGATGGATAATGAATGGATGATGGATGGGTGGATGATGGGTAAATGGATGATGAATGGATCATGGATGGATGGATGATGAATGGATGATGGATGGATGATGAATGGATGGACAGATGGATGACAGATGGATGGATGATGAATGGATGATAGACAGATGATGGATGGGTGGATGATGGATGGATGATGAATGGATGGATGATGGGTGGATAGATGGATGGATGATGAATGGATGATAGATGGATGATGGATGGGTGGATGATGGGTGGATGGATGATGGATGGATGATGAATGGATGGATGATGGGTGGATGATGGGTGGATGGATGATGGATGGATGATGAATGGATGGATGATGGGTGGATAGATGGATGGATGATGAATGGATGATAGATGGATGATGGATGGGTGGATGATGGATGGATGATGAATGGATGGATGATGGGTGGATAGATGGATGGATGATAGATGGATGATGAATGGATGATGGATGGGTGGATGATGGGTGGATGGATGATGAATGGATGATGAATGGATGATGGATGGAAGGATGGATGGATGATGAATGGATGATGGATGGATGGATGATGGATGGATGGATGATGAATGGATGATGAGTGGATGGATGATGGGTGGATGGATGATGGATGGATGGATGATGGAAGGATGGATGATGGATGGATGATGAATGGATGGACAGATGGATGATGGATGGGTGGATGATGAATGGATGATGGATGGATGGATGAGTGGATGGATGGATGATGGGTGGATGGATGATGAATGGATGATGGATGGATGATGAATGGATGGATAATGAATGGATGATGGATTGATGGATGAGTGGATGGATGGATGGATGATGAGTGGATGATGGATGGGTGGATGATGGATGGATGGGTGGATAATGAATGGATGATGGATGGATGGATGAGTGTATGATGGATGGATGGATGGATGGATGATGAGTGGATGGATGAATGGATAGATGATGGGTGGATGGATGATGAATGGATGATGAATGGATGTTGGATGGATGATGAGTGAATGGATGGATGATGAATGGATGGATAATGAATGGATGTTGGATGGATAAGTGAATGGATGGATGGATGGATGATGAATGGATGGATGATGAATGAATGATGGATTGATGGATGATGGATGGATGGTGGATGGATGGATGAGTGGATGGATGGATGAGTGAATGGATGGATGGATGGATGATGAATGGATGGATGATAGATGGATGATGAATGGATGATGGATGGGTGGATGATGGGTGGATGGATGATGAATGGATGATGAATGGATGATGGATGGAAGGATAGATGGATGATGAATGGATGATGGATGGATGGATGATGGATGGATGGATGATGAATGGATGATGAGTGGATGGATGATGGGTGGATGGATGATGGATGGATGGATGATGAATGGATGATGGATGGATGGATGATGAATGGATGATGGATGGATGGATGGATGGATGATGCATGGATGGATAATGAATGGATGATGGATGGGTGGATGATGGGTAAATGGATGATGAATGGATCATGGATGGATGGATGATGAATGGATGATGGATGGATGATGGATGGATGGATGGATGGATGATGAATGGATGATGGATGGATGGATGAGTGGATGATGGAGGATGGGTGGATGGATGATGAATGGATGATGGATGGATGATGAATGGATGGAAAGATGGATGATGAATGGATGATGGATGGATGGATGATGAATGGATGGATGATGGGTGGATAGATGGATGGATGATGAATGGATGATAGATGGATGATGGATGGATGGATGATGGATGGGTGGATGGATGCTGATGGATGGATGATGGATGGATGATGGGTGGATGGATGATGGATGGATGGATGGATGGATAAGTGAATGGATGGATGGATGGATGATGAATGGATGGATGATGAATGAATGATGGATTGATGGATGATGGATGGATGGTGGATGGATGGATGAGTGGATGGATGGATGATGAATGGATGGATGATGGGTGGATAGATGGATGGATGATGAGTGGATAGATGGATGACGGATGGATAGATGATGAATGGATGATGGATGGATGATAGATGGATGATGAATGGATGATGGGTGGATGGATGATGGGTGGATGGATGATGGATGGATGGATGGATGGATGGATGATGGATGGATGATGGGTGGATGGATGATGGATGGGTGGATGATGGGTGGATAGATGGATGGATGATGAGTGGATAGATGGATGACGGATGGATAGATGATGAATGGATGATGGATGGATGATAGATGGATGATGAATGGATGATGGATGGGTGGATGATGGGTGGATGGATGATGGATGGATGATGGATGGATGGATGAATAGATGGATGGATGGATGATGGATGGATGATGGGTGGATGGATGGATGGATGGATGATGAATGGATGATGGATGGAAGGATAGATGGATGATGAATGGATGATGGATGGATGGATGATGAATGGATGGATGATGGGTGGATAGATGGATGGATGATGAATGGATGATAGATGGATGATGGATGGATGGATGATGGATGGATGGATGGATGGATGATGGATGGTTGGTGGATGGGTGGATGATGGATGGATGGAGGATGAATGGATGATG
>SSNS01000452.1:69088-83571 GCA_006937985.1 Aphyosemion australe | reverse complement strand
CTCAGTACTCACAGCTACACGCAATTCCCGCTTTCCAAACTACACTCTTCCTAGAAAGGAGCTCAGGTGTTTTTGGATCACATCCGGCCTCCTGCACACCCACTTCCTGCTGTAAATGGTCAACGCAACAGACTTTATGAATAATCTGCATATACATAAGCCAGCTGATTGGTGGCAGGTCATGAGTAACCATGGTAACCGACAGGTCGAGGAATCATAATTTCCCTGAGACTGAACTCGAGGTGCTTGTGGGTAAGGTAGAGGCATGGAAAAGCAGCGGCACCGCCGCGCTGCTGCAGCGGTGAGCTGAGGAGCTGCAGAGCGACCACGGCGGACGTTAAATGTATAGAAAGGTCAGATGGAGCCTTAGATGGTAATAATCCAAAAGCTCACGGATCGCTGACATATTCCAGATCTAAGGGGAACATTTAGTTGAACCTAAAGGCTCTTTAGTAAGACACTGTTCATCGTATCTGGTCCAGCTGCCGACTTCCCAAAAGGTGCCGATGCCAGGGTCAGAGTTTGAATCAAGTTGCCACATTTTCTTGTCTGACAACAGGAAGTTGGCTAAATGATCTCAAAAAGCCCCACAGCTGTTAGGATCAGAACCCAGAAGCATCCTGCAGGTCTCACCTGGTTCAGGTCAGAGGTCAGACCCGTCTCACATTCCCAAAGACCTGTGGGTAAATCTTCTGTGACTGACGAGACCAGAGCAGAACTTTGTGGAAGGTGAGCGTCCCGTTCCACCTGGAGTCACACATGGTGGTGGGAGTGTGACGGTCTGGAGCTGCTCCAGGGCCTGGACCACCTGCTGCACCTGATGGAACCATGAATTCTGCTAAATGTCTGACCTTTGACCTTAAACAGGTCTGGTGCTGGAGAACCCTCTGACGTGGCTGAATCGAGACGATTGTGTAAAGAAGAGCGGGTCAAAGCTGCTCCACAGGGATGAGAGATCCAGCTGGTGCCTCCAGGAATGTTCCACGCTCCTTCTTCTTCTTCTGACATTAAAAACCAGCTTCATCTTAACTCGGGCCTTCAAAGCAGAGGATAAATGAAGTTTTATTATTTGAATGTTTCTCCTCTGATGTGGAGGAACTCAGTTAGCAGGTTGCTAAAAGCTGATGAAGATTCCCGATGTCCCGGAGAGGCACTAAAATCCATCAAAGTCCAAGTGAGTGACTGATCCATGAGATGAAAGTGGATGGGAGACATTTCCCTTCACCCTCATGTCAACATGCAGCGAGGAAACATTTTCTGTTTTTCCCAACATCTGCCGGTGGTGAGTAATTAAAGGAACGCGTGTCTGAGCCTTGGAGCTGGATGCTGTTTACAGTTCTGGAGGACGTGGAACCAGGCCTCTCTGGTGCTTCAGCAGCTGCTTGATCTGATCCGTGAGCGAATCCCTCGCTGGATAAATAATTCATGGCTGACCCTCGTTTGAGCAGCTTGAACTTTGACCTCACGCTTGTTTTAGCTGTGACGGCTCAGAGAGAACGCCGCGCGGAAACTCGTGTGTCCCTGATGTTTGTGTGATGTTGAACATGACCTCCTTTTCATCCGACTCTCCTCACAATTTGTTCTGGCGGTCCTGGTTCTGGTTTCACTCTGAGGCTGGTGAAAGATCATCCCATGCACACACCGGCTATGGGAATCATCCCGGAAGTCCTCCCGCACCTTGATGAAGCTTTTTAATAAAAGAACATTAATACTTCTCTCGGCCACTTCAAATGAACTCACAGGCCATTAATTCCACGCTCTGGTGAATCATTTATCGTGTGAACCGATTTAAATGATGTGTGTTGTGTTTTCCTTCTGTAGAATCCACAATCGGCCCTGATGATCCTAATCATCCTGCTCGTGCTTCCGGATTAGACTAGGGTCACAGAGCACCTACCAATCCACTGGAACCCATTTATGCAGCTGCACACTGACATCATATCAATATTTAAAATCTTTTTATGCATGTATTCCGGCTTGTCTGACTTCATTAAGGCCATTCCTCATCCCTTGCTGCTGGGAGCGTTCCCTCTGGAGCGTTCGGCTGACGGCTGCCTGGGAATGGCGGCCCTAATAACCGGGTCTGGCACAGGAAAGGAGACATGGGAGAGGCACACAGAAACCTGGGATGGACTCATAGTCTGGACTGGGCCATGTTTAGATCCTTAAAGAGCAAGTCACCCCCTACCAGAGGCTTACTCCACCCCCATTTCCCAGTTAGGAAAATGCTCCAAATGGAGGGGTTGCCTGGTGAACCGAGAAGGCGGCGCTGCAGCAGTGACTGTCGGCAACACCCCACGCTCCGTCTTGAGCTTCATCCAGCAGGTACGGGGAATGACGAGGGCTGGTTCGTGATTCCAGAACAGGATAAAGGTCCTGTCCTTATACGACCACTCAAACCACTTTTTACCTGAAGAGATTTTTTAGGGACACCACAGTTTGAATCAACGTGAGCTAATGCCGCATGACTCAGAGCATTTAAAGAGAAACATGGAATTCCGTCAAGGAATTAGGGAAAAGCAGAACAGGTCAGAGAATAATCCCTCCTGTTACCTTGGCAACCATCAGCAGCTACAGCAGCAAAAAGGTAAAACAATAATCTGACGATTGCTATATAACACACCAGGTGTTGTGTGACATCACTCAACACTACAGTCACGCTGCACACCTGCTTCTCATCAGGTAATCTGGTGACCTGCTCCTCTTTGGTAACCTCCATGCAACAGTTCATTCACTCACCCCAAAACAGACTCCTCATTTCGTGTGCGAGGTCTTCACAAGTATTTGTTGATGGTTTTGGTTCCTGGTTTTTAATCTCAGCGATCCCGGATTTATCTCCAACCAAACCAGGACAACATGGTCGTGATTTAAGATAAAACGTTTGTTTCATGCAGTTCTTCTAGCTTGTTCAATCAAGAGAGAAATGTAGTTCCTACGACTCTACTTATAGAGCGCCTTAAACCACGTTAAAGGATCAGGTCAGCAGCAAAAGAGGATTAAACAGACAACATGCACAACCTAACTATTCAGCATACATCAGAAGCAATAGAATAAAAGTTTTTATATGAGATTTAAATGTAGGGGGGAGGGGGCCAGTCTGACCTGGGGGGGCAAAGCTTTCCACGGTTTAGGCCTACAGCTGCAAAAACATCTCTCCCATAGCTCTAGCCCTGACACTAGCTCTAGCCCTAACCCTAGCACTAGCCCTGACACTAGCTCTAGCCCTAACCCTAGCACTAGCCCTAACCCTAGCTCTAGCCCTAACCCTAGCTCTAGCCCTGACCCTAGCTCTAGCCCTAAACCTAGCACTAGCCCTAACCCTAGCTCTAGCCCTAAACCTAGCTCTAACCCTAGCTCTAGCCCTGACCCTAGCTCTAGCCCCAACCCTAGCTCTAGCCCCGACCCTAGCTCTAGCCCCGACCATAGCTCTAGCCCTGACCCTAGCTCTAGCCCTGACACTAGCTCTAGCCCTAACCCTAGCTCTAGCCCTGACCCTAGCTCTAGCCCTGACACTAGCTCTAGCCCTGACCCTAGCTCTAGCCCTGACCCTAGCCCTAGCCCTGACCCTAGCTCTAGCCCTAACCCTAGCTCTAGCCCTAACCCTAGCTCTAGCTCTAGCCCTAGCTCTAACCCTCGCTCTAGCTCTAGCCCTAACCCCTACGCCTAACCCTAGCTCTAGCTCTAACCTTAACCCTAACCCTAGCTCTAGTCCTACCACTAGTCCTAGCTCTAGCCCTAACCCTAGCTCTAGCTCTAGCCCTAACCCTAGCTCTAGTCCTAGCTCTAGCCCTAACCCTAGCTCTAGTCCTACCTCTAGTCCTAGCTCTAACCCTAACCGTAGCTCTGGTCCTAGCTCTAGCCCTAACCCTAGCTCTAGTCCTAGCTCTAGCCCTAACCCTAGCCCTAACCTTATCTCTAGTCCTACCTCTAGTCCTAGCTATAACCCTAACCCTAGCTCTGGTCCTAGCTCTAGCCCTAACCCTAGCTCTGGTCCCAGCTCTATCCCTAACCCTAGCTCTAGTCCTAGCTCTAGCCCTAACCCTAGCTCTAGTCCTAGCTCTAGCACTAACCCTAGCTCTAGCCCTAACCCTAGCTCTAGCCCTAACCCTAGCTCTATCCTAGCTCTAGCTCTAGCCCTAACTCAAGCCATGAAGAGATTTAAAAAATTAAAAAGCTTTAAATTGATCCTAGGATGAACTGGGAGGCTGTGGCGTGAGGTTAAGTGAGAGTGATCCTCCTTGAACCTGCTACCAAACGAGCGGCAGCGTTTTAAACCGACTGACCGAAGTCTCCGTGACCCCAAACACAGATCCATTACAACCATCCAGCCTAGATGTTCTAAAGGCATGAACCTGGTATAACCTGGTAAAGGCATGACTTCACCACCGTATTTACACGGGCGTCCAGCAGTGGATCCATTTTGACTCCTGAGTTTCCAGTTCATGGAAACGGGTTCTGTGGGCTTTTGGTGTTTGTGTGGAAACTAAACTAAAGAGCTTCTGGAAGAAAACATAAAACTCCCTTTAGGTAAAGACTTTCTATGTTCTGGTTCTGAGGGGTCAGAGGGGTCAGGGGTTCTAACCTCCTTCTTGCTCCAGACTTCCTGGATGTTTCCTGATTTTCTCAGACACGGATCATCTGAACATCAGTGGTCGTGAGACTTTCCTGAAATCCAGGAATGTCTCACGGTTGCAGGATGGAAACAAACAGTGACATAAAAGCACAATTTCAGTTCTCATTAAGCTCCCTGGCAGAGCGGTTCTGGTGCTAATTGATGCTGAAGCTGCATTTGTAGGGAAACAGGAACAGCAGGGGTGTTCTCCATGTTTAAAGGCTCGGAACGGTTAACCAGAAAGAAAACAGATCCGTGGATCACATCAGCAGCAGACCCGATCAGAACCAGGATTTTCTATTTCAGCACTCATTGGAGAGGTGGGGGTGCTGGGAGTTCACCTGAGCGGTGTTAGCATCTGTTGTCCATGGAAACAGGCTCCCATTAGCTTCCTGCTCTCTCCGGCCCGCAAAAGGCCAAATGAACGTCTCGTAAACTTAAACACACTCAGAATTCCTCTTTTCACTAATTGCATTTAATTTAGATTCTGAACAGGAGGTCTTTAAATGCACCATAAACAAATCTAATTCAGAGAAACCACGGTGGGAACGTGGTTTTCATCACGTTAAGGAAGTTTGTCACATGAGCTCTGTTAGTTTTAGTCAGAACTCCAGACGCCTGGTTTGGTTCATCTGCACAGATTCCCTCATGAAGAGGAAAATATAAATGTAGACTTTAGATTCGACTCATAAACAGGGAATGATCTGGGAGGGAGGGATGGATGGGAGAGGGATGAAACATCACAGAGCTCCGGGGTGAGTCCTTGTTTTGGATCTGTTGCATTTTTTTCCCCTCGGTGCTGATTTTTCCTCCTTCTGTGATTCCCTGGATCACCTGAAGCTCATTCCCACCTGGACCTCATTCAGCAGCCACCAGCGTTTATCTAACCCTCCTCACACACATTTGCATCAGAATCACCTCCAGAGGAGCTGTTCAACTCCCAAACCAGCGATTCTGCGGATCACTGAAGCCCCAAGCTTATCGGGGTTATTAGAGTTTCTGAAGGGATTTTAAAAATCACTTTTGATGAGGAAACGCTGAAGCACAGGCCATTACACACACACACGCGCGCGCGCACACACACACACACGCACGCACACACACACTTGTTTACCTGTTCGGGGTCTTGGCGTTGTGGAATGAATCTGGTATCTTAAATCCTCTTTGGCTCCGGTTACTTCCTGTAAATCTCGTCGCTGCAGATCAGCCTCAAAGCTGCAGAAGTTCATCAGGAACATCAGAACTTCAGAGAGCTGTGAGGTGGTGGGGGGAGGAGTTACCTGCTGACAGGGGTTCCTCTGACCAATCCAGTGAAGTCACCAGGAGCTAATGTTTGTGATCATCTCCTCAAACCTCAAAAACCACGAAGACCAATCAGTCGGAGAAGGTGGAGTTTAATCTCTGGCGCTGCGCTGCAGAAGAAGAAAGAACTTTTCCTGTTGGTCTCCTGCATCTGAGGTTAAAGTTCAAACTCCTCAACCAAAACTTTACTCCCACAGAATTCCTGCAAAAAAGGTCAAAGGTCATTTCTGGATAATCCACAGTCCATTTTTCTACAGAGGAAAATTATTTATGGGCGGGAATTTCAGACAGATGTTAACTCCTCCTCTCTGACCCCTCCTCCCTGACTCCTCCTCCCTGACCTCTCTGACCCCTCCTCCCTGTTCTCCCTGACTCCTCCTGCCTGACGCCTCCTCCCTGACCTCCTGACTCCTCCTCCCTGATTCCTTCTCCCTGACCTCTCCGACTCCTCCTCCCTGACTCCTCCTCCCTGACTCCCTCACACTGCATCAAAAGCGTCCGGGCGGATTAGACTCCTGAGTTTGAGCTGAGGCGTCTGTGGAGACGACGGTCCCCACCCCCACCCTGGCTCCAGGTCCCTCCTCTGGAGGTCCTGCTGGGCTCCTGGGTTCTCTGTCTGGTACCCTAACTCACTGGTGCTGCTGGACTGGACCAAGCAGCACCAGCACCATAGATGTGACCCAAACTAACCACATGAACCAGAGATGAATCAAGACTCAACATAAACACAGATTCTGTTTTCTCTACAAAAACCTCACAGTTTATTTTGATTCTGTCAGAAACTTTAAAAATGAAACGTTTTTTATCTTCATGTGATTCTGACCCAGAAACCGGAGAAACGTGCCTGCTGCAACATTCTGCACCTCCTCATCCAGGAGGAGCAGGGGAACGTCAGACCGGAGCTGACCCAGCGGTGCCGGAGCACCATCACATCCTCTGGTTTTAACTTTATTTGCTCCCAGCTCAGAGGAAATTTGCATCTCTTTGAATGTGAAGCTTCTGAAATAAATAAAATAACGGAGCAGCGAAGAAGGAAGACGAGGAGGACAGCAGAGGAGGAAGCACGAGGAAGGAGGAGGAGGGGAGGGGGGCCTAGATTAAATTTTGCCATCTAGAAAATGAGAAAGAAAGAGTTGCTCTATCTGTGAAAGTCTGCTGGGGAGATCTTTATTCTGATTCTTGTTAGAATTGTTTATCACTGTGACAGAGCAGGCCGGGGTGGAGATAAAGGCAGTGCTCCATCACGGAGCTGACAGTCGTAGGACACGCGCCGGAATGAAAGGAGCAGGGAAATATTATTAATAGATGCTGACTTGATTTGCCTCGATTGCACGTCAAGAACTGAGGACCGCGGCTTGATTGCAGGCCTCTGAAGTTGTGTCCAAAAGGAAAGCTGTTTTTCATTAAGTGATAGAAGTCTCCTCGTGCTGCTCTGCCTCAAGTCTGCTAGCAGCTCCAGTTCTCCCAGCCGGCCCGCAGAACCCCCCATGTCCCCCCACGGCAGATAAAACAGGAGTATATAAAATGTGATTACACCGGCAGCATGTTCACGCCGCCGATACGCCACGGCTCACTTTATTTTTAGAGTGTTGCATTACTAATGGATGTACAGGAAGACGAGGATTTACACCCGCCCACGTGCACGGAGGAGAGATAGCAGCGCCGAGGACATGCATCACATTTATGTGTTCAGGATAAAACAACACACACACACACACACACACACACGTACACACACACACACACACCACACACACACACACACACACACACACACACACACACACACACACACATACACACATATACATATTACACACACACACACACACACACACACACGTACACATTTACACACACACACACTCACACACATACACACATATACATATTACACACACACACACACACACACACACACACACACACACACACACACACACACACACACACACACACACACACACACATACACACACACACACACACACCAACTCTCTTCACCTGAGTCTAAACCCAAAACTCCCTCTGGTAAAGGGTTTACATGCTTCCCCCTCACCAATTCTTTCTTTTTCTTCTGTTGTAGACATGATGTGTAAATGTGTATGTATGTGTGTGTGTGTAAATGTGTGTGTAATATGTGTATGTGTGCGTAATGTGTATATGTGTGTGTGTAAATGTGTATGTGTGTGTGTGTGTGTGTGTAAATGTGTACGTGTGTGTGTGTGTGTGTGTAATGTGTATATGTGTGTGTGTAAATGTGTATGTGTGTGTGTGTGTGTGTAAATGTGTACGTGTGTGTGTGTGTATGTGTGTGTAAATGTGTATGTGTGTGTGTGTGTGTAAATGTGTATGTGTGTGTGTGTGTGTGTAAATGTGTACGTGTGTGTGTGTGTAATGTGTATATGTGTGTGTGTTGTGTGTGTGTAATATGTATGTGTGTGTGTAATGTGTATATGTGTGTGTGTAATATGTATATGTGTGTGTGTGTGTGTAAATATGTACTTGTGTGTGTGTGTGTGTGTGTAATGTTTATATGTGTGTGTGTAATATGTATATGTGTGTGTGTAATATGTATATGTGTGTGTGTGTGTAATATGTATGTGTGTGTGTAATGTGTATATGTGTGTGTGTAATATGTATGTGTGTGTGTAATGTGTATATGTGTGTGTGTAATATGTATATGTGTGTGTGTGTGTGTAAATATGTACTTGTGTGTGTGTGTGTGTGTGTAATGTTTATATGTGTGTGGGTTGTGTGTGTGTGTGTAATATGTATATGTGTGTGTGTAATGTGTATGTGTGAGTGTGTAATATGTATATGTGTGTATGTGTGTAATATGTATATGTGTGTGTGTGTGTGTGTGTCAGAGACAGATGGAGGACCCTGCAGCATGGTGAGTCTCTAACTTATTGGTGTAACAAGAGAAATCTGCACCTTCCTTCCTTCCTTCCTTCCTTCCTTCCTTCCTTCCTTCCTTCCTTCCTTCCTTCCTTCCTTCCTTCCTTCCTTCCTTGCTTCCTTGCTTCCTTCCTTCCTTGCTTTCTTGCCTCCTCTACCTCTCGTCTCTCAGAGTGTAATTAAGTCCGCTGCAGCTAATTTATGCACCGATTTCTCCAGTTGCTGCATTCTTGTGAAAATCCTCAGAAAAACATTGTGAGGATTGCTTTAATTGGATTCCATTGGCAGCTTCAGCGTTCCTCTGCTAACATTTACCGAGTGAAATTTTTAGATTGGCAAATATTTCCTCAGGAGTATTATAGCGCGTCACCCCCCCCCCCCCCCCCCCCCCCCCATGTGGCATTTTCTGATATTTTCAGTGATGGATGTTTTTCTAAGATAATCTTTTATTTTCATCTTTACATTAAACTGTCTGCAGATAACCGTGCGGTAATAAAGCTGCGCTGCCTGTTTCAGGTAATGAACGGCTGTTTCTTCCAGCTCCAAATCCCTCCGTCTTCATTTAGCTCCTTTAAATATGAACTCATTCACTAAGAGCTTAAACGGGCTTGTTCTGCTAACTGGGGTCAACTGTTTCAAACGAGCTCTTAAACGACTGCTGGAAGTGACGGATCTCAGAGTGTAATTTGAGAGGCTCTTAAGGCTGCTCCTAATAACTTCTCCAGATTTGTGGGAATACTATTAATTTTTCCCACTTAGAGCTGCTGTGCCACGCCCCGCACACGGAGCCGCTGACTTATGTCCTCCGGTCCACTCAGGTAGGGATGACTCTCCCAACCAGGCATCCCTCCCTCCTCAGATCCACTCTGCTAAAATATGTCTCCCTAAATTGCTGCCGACACATCTGCATATTTGGTTTTCCCTAAAATATTTGATTGCTCCTTCCATTAACTGTGACAACGTGCGCTAAGCCTTTGTGGCGTATAGTAGATCTCTCTTTGTCTCTCAGCGGTGAAGACAATGAATAATTGAAGTGCCTTTGCTCAGAGGAGGAGAGCGAAAACGAGAGAAAGATATATCAATTATCCGGGATTGTCAGCCCGATAATGTAATTCATGGGTAAAGGAGGAATTCCGACGGAGTGGATTTATTAGCCTTACATCATGTGCTAAAACAAAGCAAAGTGAGTGTTTTTGTGCTGCAGAGAAGCAGCAGCTGCTAATCTGCTTGTAGGCGTCAGTTTGAGGTTAGCTGAAAACAAAACTGCAGCCTTTGCATTTTTTCCCTTTTTGTTCCTGGAAAACTAAACGCTCATGGGGGAATGTGTGTTGTCGCCATTCCTTTAACATGGTCAATTTATATTGCAGCATTGTTGTGAGCATTTGCCCCCGAGACGCTCCCAATGATTGTCAAACGGCTAAACTGTGTGAGGAGTGTTTGCAGCGTCTGGTTATGAGGAAGCTGCATTCATTAGGCGCTGCTTCCAACTCCCCTCTGCTATCAGGAGGGAATCAGAGAGTAATTCAGGGAGCGTGGAGCGTATTTAGAGCAGGGAGAGCTCTGGAGAGCAGGAGAATACGGCGGCCCCAGATCAGCTGATCAGTGAACAACGTGGTCCGATCTGGTCATTTAATTTAGCGTTCTAAATATTCTTGACCTTTGACCTGTGATGATGGAAATGCTGACTGAGAGTTTAATAAACATTTATTTGTAATTTAGACTAAATCAGCTCTGGTGTTCCACAGGGTTCTGAACTGGGCCCGGTTTGGTATGTGCTTCTGCTCTAACTGTCCTGACCTGTGACCTCTGCCCATGCCACACTAGATCGGACCTCTTTTGTTTTAGACATTTAAATAAACGTTAGTTAAATGATTCTGGCTCCATTGGAGGAATTCTCAGACGTCTGTTGGGTGGTATTCCATGCTGTTCCGGATCAGCAGGAAACATCTGATTTATTTGAATTCTCTGTCAGTCTTTAGCGCAGCTTTTGCATGACTAACTAGCATCTGTCCTAAAGAGACGGTGGAGCTGTCACGTCCCTTTGGCAGTGTCTGTAACTTTGTTTCCAGAAGGTTCTGGTTTTATTAACCTTTTTTCTTCGTGAATCAAAAACTCATCTGGATTCCAGATGGAAAAATGTTTATTATTAAGTTTTATAAAGAAACAAAATCCTGAACTTGAAAATAATAAATATTTAATACTAACAGACAGGAAACTGGATGGTTTAGGTTTAATAAACAAACAGGATCCTGTTGTCTCAATTCTGTTGAGTTTGGATCAGGATCTGGGTCTGAATCAGGATTTGTTCTGGATCAGGATCTGGGTTTGGATCAGGATCTGGGCCTGAATCTGAATCAGGATCTAGGTCTGGATCAGGATCAGGATCTGGGCCTGAATCTGAATCAGAATCTAGGTCTGGATCAGGATCTAGGTCTGGATCAGGATCTGGGCCTGAATCTGAATCAGGATCTAGGTCTGGATCAGGGTCTAGGTCTGGATCAGGATCTGGGTCAGGATCAGGATCTGGGCCTGAATCTGAATCAGAATCTAGGTCTGGATCAGGATCTAGGTCTGGATCAGGATCAGGATCTGGGTCAGGATCAGGATCTGGGCCTGAATCTGAATCAGAATCTAGGTCTGGATCAGGATCTAGGTCTGGATCAGGATCTGGGCCTGAATCTGAATCAGGATCTAGGTCTGGATCAGGATCAGGATCTGGGTCAGGATCAGGATCTGGGCCTGAATCTGAATCAGGATCTAGGTCTGGATCAGGATCTGGGCCTGGATCAGAGTCAGGGTCAGGATATCAGCCCCCCAGGCCTCGGCTCTAGGAGGAGGAGGATTGTTTCTCCGGTTGTTATCTCCTCGTCGTGCTGCTCAAACACCTGCCGGCCTTCGGCGACACCCAGAGAAAAGTCAATTGTGCTGAGAGATAACCGGAGCAGGTCGTGGTTAAGATGCTGCGACACCTCCGTCTCCCCGCTGAGCTCCAACACTCCCTCCATCTCGCCTTGTTTACTTAAAACTGGATTTTTTTCGTCTCTGCACACAAGCTTTGATCTCTGTGTTCAGAAGTGTTTTTGAAACGCTCGTCTATTGTCCCCCCCCCCCCCGTCTCGTCTCCTCTCCTACGAGCAGCGTCTTCAGAGGAGTCGAGGCGTCCAATTCTGTCATCCTCCTCTGTCGTCTTTGTGTGCAGAAGAGCGACTCCGTATGTGGGCCTCTGACTCTGGAACAGCTGCTGACAGCAGAGGAGGACGCTTTTGTCTCCAGCAGGCAAACAGGTTCATGTCCAAACGTCTGCTGGATCAGGACTACATGAGACATTTTATCCCGAGAAGACAGGAGCTGCTGCTGACACCGCGGGGAGGGGGGGGGGATCTCAGGTCCACCTCCATGATGCTCCTTGAGCATCAAGCAGCTCTCAGATGGAGAAAAGCACCTGGATCAGTTGTACTCTCATCAGGTTCCAGTTCCGTTCTCTTTTCTTCTGATGTAGAACGTCTGACCCAGTTTGGTCCAAAACTTGAGTTTCTTTTTTAATCTCATCCAATCATTTCTGATGCGACGAACCGGGAAAGATGACGTCACTAAAGTCACAAAATCCCTATCAAGTTAAACTGTTTTCATCATAATTAAAGCTGAAGGTGTTCTTGTACATCAGGTAAATACAGGTGAGTTGATGATGTCATCATTGACATAATTAGACAATAAAATATCAAACATTAGGATTGATGAACATTAATATGTTCACGCAGGTTAAATTTAACCAGATAAAAAAGTAAAGTGAATAAAATCAGAATTTATGTTTGATCCTGTTCAGTCTGGTTGGACTCGAACAGCAAAATTACAATAAAAAATCAAAACATAAAAAAATATATATTAGACTTCATCTATTATTTAATTTTATTATTTATTTATTTTTATTATTTGGTTTATTTTTTGTTCATTATTTAGTTTAATTATTTTTATTATTTAGTTTAGATATTTAGCTTAATTATTTAGTTTTATTATATAGTTTATTATTTAGTTTATTATTTAGTTTAATTAATTTGTTTATTATTTAGTTTTATTGTTTAGTTTAATTATTTAGTTTATTTGGTTTTATTTTTTAGTTTATTATTTAGTTTTATTATTTAGTTTATTATTTGGTTTTATTATTTAGTTTATTATTTGGTTTTATTATTTAGTTTATTATTTAGTTTATTATTTGGTTTTATTATTTAGTTTTATTATTTAGTTTATTATTTGGTTTTATTATTTAGTTTATTATTTGGTTTTATTATTTAGTTTATTATTTAGTTTAATTATTTAGTTTATTATTTAGTTTTATTGTTTAGTTTATTATTTAGTTTTATTATTTAGTTTTATTATTTAGTTTATTATTTAGTTTATTATTTAGTTTTATTATTTAGTTTATTATTTAGTTTATTATTTGGTTTTATTATTTAGTTTATTATTTAGTTTATTATTTGGTTTTATTATTTAGTTTATTATTTAGTTTAATTATTTAGTTTATTATTTAGTTTTATTGTTTAGTTTAATTATTTAGTTTATTTGGTTTTATTTTTTAGTTTATTATTTGATTTTATTATTTTATTCAATTATTTAGTTTAAATGGAAACTCTACTTTCTATTTTTATTCTTTGGTTTTTGATGGTTTGAATGTTACAACAATAGCTTACAGCCTTTGTGTATTTACCTGTACATTTATTATTGCTCATTGTCTCTAGGTGTATGAGCTTCTGTAACGAGTGAATGTCCCCTCTGTGGGAGTAATAAAATCTATTCTATTCTAATTATTTTTTCTATTATGCCTTCTCTGATCCTGTAAGAATCAGTTTAATTCTAATGGGAATTAAAACACCTTTAATTTATTCTATCAACATTTTCCTTTTGTGCATCAATATAGAAAATAAATCTAAATGATTCTTGTTAGTTTATTTTTATTGAAAACAAAGGATGATGTATTGAGCTGAACCAGGTTCTAATCTGTGTTTTAGAGATTAAACGTGGCGTCTGCGTGCTTTTCTTATGCAGGATTTTTATTTTCCTCCTGTGTGTTTGATCCGACTCCTCCCATCTCAAACTCAGTCGCATGAATTTATTTAAAGGTTTGTTTTTTGATCAGAATCGTCTGAGTTTAGCTCACAGCGACAAATTCATTCCTGATGTCTTAGAAATCCTTTGAAACTAAAATCTGATTTAAAATGAGAACTCGGCGATTTTAAATCTCCCAAAAGCTGTCGAAGGATTTTAGAGGACGGCCGATTCCTACAGACGCTCCCGTCACATTCACACGTCTGAATCTGAATCTTTGGTCGTGGCGACGATTCGTAGAGAAATCTTTAGAAAATAAAAATCGTTTTCTGAAGAGCTGATTTTCAGCAGCTCAAACGCACGCACGCACAAAAAATCATAAGATGAAGAGAACAGCTTGGATGTAAAACTAGAGAATAAAAGGTTAAAGTGTTCCTCAGTGAAGCGGGTTCTGGGTTCTGGTCCGGTCCGGTCAGAAATCACAGCAGTTTTCCTGTTTTCATTCTGGCTGATTTTGGTTGCTGAGATGAGGATGAGGAGGGTAGATGAGCTCCATCCCATGCATCACCTTTTACATCTCAGATGTTTCTGTTCTCACCAGAACCAAACGGATCCCGGGTCAGCATTC
>SSNS01000452.1:49088-64088 GCA_006937985.1 Aphyosemion australe | reverse complement strand
GGCAGACACTTTGGTCCTGCCTGCATTTGGCGAATAAAGTCAGCGGGATTTGAACCACCGTCCCGTTAACACACGCAGCTCTGTGGCTCATCGGAGTTTCCCTCAGTGACACGGGGATGGTATTTTAACATAAGCCACCCGCTCCCTTTTGCTCGGTGCACCTGTGTGCGCAGTTATTATCACGATCTAGATGGAGAGAAAACATAACGGACAAGTGGAGAAACTATGAGGGGAAAAAGCCGCTGTTGAAGAAAACGCTGGTAAATGAACAAACGTGCAGAGAGTCTGTGAGACTGAGGAGAGCAGGAGGTCTGAGCCATGTCCAGATCACCACACCAAATCTGCCTTAATATCACTTTATTTATACTTTTATAATTTATTTTACACATCAAAGCACACTGGGCCATTTGGATCATACTAGTTAATCATTTAAACTAATACAATAGTTTTTATTTTCCTCCCTTTTAATCCTAACTAACTACTAACATGTTTTAAAAATCTTAAAGATCAGAAACCAAAATTTCTGAGAAACAAAATACTTCAGACCCTAAAAAAGGAAAAGTGCTATGGTTTAAAAAACTTCTGCAGATGAGTTCATTAGAGTCAAACGTGTGATTACATTATAGCTGTATATATATATATATATATAAATAAATATATATATATAAATATATATCCATCCATCCATTTTCTGTAACCGCTTATCCGAGCCGGGTCGCGGGGGGCTGGTGCCTATCTCCAGCAGTCATCGGGCAAACAGGCGGGGTACACCCTGGACAGGTTGCCAGTCCATCGCAGATATAAATATATATATATATATATATATATAAATATATATATATATTAATTTTAGATGTTGAGGGGGAAATTAACGCCAATGTGACGTGATGACGTCATCAATATGCAAATTAGCGTATGACGTCATCTGGCGACATCTGGGTGACTTTCTGGGTGAACCTCAGCTACTTTCTGTCGAAGGCAGTTGGCAACACTGCAGGGAACACCTTGGCATTCCCCCGGAGGAGCTGGCCCAAGTGGCTGGGGAGAGGGAAGTCTGGGCCTCTCTGCTTAGGCTGCTGCCCCCGCAACCCGACCCTGGATAAGAGGATGGATGGATACGATGCTAACAATACATGATGTTAATGACACTTCTATCTAATGACAATTCTATCAAGATGTGGTGCTAACGATAATGCTAATGAGATATGATGCTAACAAGGCATGATGCTAATGAAACACAATGATAACAACACACAATACTAATGAGATATGGTGCAAACTACATATGATGCTATCAATGATGCTGAAGAAACACGAAGCTAACACACACAATGCTAACAAAGTATGATGCTAACTAGCCACTATGCTAATGAGACACTATGCCAAAAAGACATGGTGCTAACAAACACTATGCTAACAGACATAGTGCTAACAAACACTATGCTAACAGGCACAGTGCTAACAAACACTATGCTAACAGACAGTGCTAACAAACACTATGCTAATGAGGCATGATGCTAATGAGATGTAGGGCACAATCTGTAGAGGTCGAAGAGTTAAGATTAAGGTTTAATCCAGCCAGCTGTGTAGTTTCTGACCCGCTAGCTGACAAAAACAAACATCTTTGATGAAGTTTGCTCAAAGCTCCTGATTGAAATCCTGTCTTTCAAATTAACATACATATATGCAAATGAGTCCTTAATTAATTACAAAATGTATTTGTGATTAAATACTCCAAACGTCATGATTCTAATCTTGACTGGAAATAAAGAAAAAAGTTTTAATTAATTTTTCCAGTTAAACCTCATCAACACTTTGAATGGAGTGTAATTAGGACACCGCCCTCTCGTCTTATTTCTCAGCTTTAGAATCAGGAATCAGCCATTGTTATCACATTTGTAATGCGACCAGCGTGAGAGATGAGTCTGGATAAATGAGCTGCTCCTGAATTTCACACACAAAGTCAAATAATGCAGCTAATTGGCAGATATTCTAATATTGATTAAATTAGATGGAAAACACTTGTTTCATTAAAGCGGCCTGATATGGCCTAATTCTGATCATCTTCTCTGTGTCTTTGGGATTACCAATTAAAACGGCTTTGTGGAAGTTTTTCCATTCGATGGGCGGGAAAACGCTCGATGAAACAACGCCGGTAGTTTGTTGGAGTGGATGCTCGCCGGCGTCCCACGTTGTGTTTACCGAGGAGCGTGTTTATGTGGGAAGTCAGGCTTAATGATGTATTCATCCTCTCTCGCCCGGCTGGATTGGGCTCAATTATGTGGAGAGGGAGAGCTGATAATGAAAACGTGTGTGTGTGTATCACTCCTCTTTCATCATACTGAAGCAACAACTCCTCACACACTTTCTCAAATGAACATTTCAAAGCCTGCCAAACTTTCACCCCCCCCCAGCCAAAGCAGCCGTCCACTTAAGAGTCGGAGGAGGCTTAGGGGGGGATCAGACCCGCGAGGTGCTGGAGGTGAGATAACCAATTACCCATGATCACTTTTGACTCTGCTAATCTCCCGCTGCATCGGTGGGATTTATCCTGGCAGCACCTGAGAAGCCTGGCCATCTCCACTCCGCCGCTGCCTGCCTTTGTTATTCTAATGCCAGTCACATGACTCCTCACCTGAGTGGGAGCGGATCAGCACCTGCTGGGTGAGGAGGGTGCTGATGGGAGCGGCCTGGTCACCCCGAGTCAGGCTGGATTTCCTAATCTGATGTATTCTTCTACAGAAACTTCGAATCATCTCAGAGGTTATAAGAACGTCGGGTCAGAACCGAACCTGAGGTGAAGGGATCAGATTTAATTCTCATCCACAAGCTGCTCCACTGCTGCAGCAGAAAACTTTCCAGGCTGCTGCTGACGAGGTACTGATGGGAAAGTTAAAAAAGTCCTTTAGCTCACTTTTCATCGCTTATTCAAGGAATTACAACAGGATGTACAAATACTTAAAAAGTACAAATAATGGTAAAATGACATTTTAAACAAATGTAAATACATGAAGTTATGTTTAGGGTTCTGAGACTGAACGTGAGGGATCTTTAGCTACCATGCAAAGATAAACAGAAGTATCCTACCTGGATCAAGAGCCAGGTATGTGAGGTGATGGGATCCTGGCTGATTCCTAATCCATCATCTAACCAGATTATCTCTTACCGTACCTGTTTCTGCTGATGTCTTCATCAGCATCTGTTGGGTCAAAGACGTCGATTCAGTCAGGATGAAATGTGGAAGGAGCTTCAGGGCTTCCTGACCCTGCTCTCCGTCTACGGTGGACAGGGTCAACACGGACAGCTGATTTAGAGAATGTGAGGATTCCCGGAAAGCTTCCAACAGGATTTATGAGCTGAACGTTTCTCTGACTGTTTCTTCAGCAGGACTCTAAACTCTAAATCTAGTGAGAACATCCACCATGTTCCACCACAAAGATCTTCTACACGAACCAGCTGTGGCCTGGGCAGGTTTTCCAGTAATCAGGGGATTTCTGAATTGATCCCGGATCCCTGCAGGAATTTCTGCTGTTGTGTCTCTGGGCAAGGCACCTCACCCTCATTACCTGCTGGTGGTGGTCAGAGGGATTGCCTCTGTCAGTGTGTCCCAGGGCAGCTGTGGCTATGATGTAGCTCAATAGACCCAGGGTGTGGATGGGTGAATGATTCCCTGTAGTGTAGGGTCAGGGCTAGGGTTAGGGCTAGGGTTAGGGCTAAGGTTAGGGTTATGGCTAGGGTTAGGGCTAGGGTTTGGGTTAGGGCTAGGGTTTGGGCTAGGGTTAGGGTTTGGGCTAGGGTTAGGGCTAGGGCTAGGGTTAGGGTTATGGCTAGGGTTATGGCTAGGGTTAGGGTTAGGGCTAAGGTTTGGGCTAGGGTTAGTGTTAGTGCTAGGGCTAGGGTTAGGGCTAGGGTTAGGGCTAAGGTTAGGGTTATGGCTAGGGTTAGGGCGAGGGTTTGGGTTAGGGCTAGGGTTTGGGCTAGGGTTAGGGTTTGGGCTAGGGTTAGGGCTAGGGCTAGGGTTAAAGCTTTGGAGTTCTGTGACAGAAAGGTAAAGGTCATTGATCACTGGACTTCCATGATAAGTGTTTGTTAGATTCCAGTTTTCTCCATTTACTGTGAGGTGTGGTCTTTACATGTCCACCATCACTTACAGCTGGACCCATTACCGTGGTAACGAGTCACTCTGAAAGGTTAACACTTGCATCCAGCGACATGATGAAAGGCAGATTAAGAGAATTAAGGAGGCATTAAAACGTGGTCTCCTCCCTGGGACCAGTTTGTCTTGCCAACCTGACTCTGAAACAACCTTTAAGAAATGTCAAGTGGTTTCTGCAAAGCGGGAATATTTTCACATATTAAACTGGCTCCTGCATTCAGGAGCTCCGGAGCTTCAGCTGAAGGGTTACCACTAGTATCCAACCGTAACCCATCACAACTAGTTCTGGTGAAGAGGCACCATGAGGTTAATCAGAGGGTAACCAGATAAAACATCAGAGGCCTCATCTGTGACCTTACTGTAGGGGGTGGAGTTAAACTCTTCTCTTTAGGATAACAGAAACATCCCATGGCTCCTCCTGAAGTAGAGCTTTCCCACCACACGGCCCTCACCAAGCAAAATCTGACCCATCGCAGGATTTCCAAGGCAGATGGGATAATCTGGCATGCTCCAGGATGACACTGACCCCCCCCCCCCCCCCATTTCCAAACACGGAGCACAAATGAGAAGCGCTTTGAAAAATATGCTGCTCATTTGGGACTGAGTGGATTCAGATGTTGGCCGACACTCAAAGGCACCAGGGAGGGGCGGTTGGGTCAGTTTATTATTCTGCTGGATCCATGGCGCTGATGTTCTCGCTCTCAGCTCCTGGAAGGAGAGCCAAGACCCAGAATTCCTCTCTGCCTCGTTTTAATGAAGCAGAGGAACAACTGTCATTAAACCAGATGTTTTCAGCTGCTGCAGGTATGAAACCTCTGAAGTTCTCAATATTAATCCGAGTTTCCTCATGATGGTGATGAGAAGCTTTCATGTGTTCATGTTCTGCGGGTCATTGTGTTGATGCTGGTTCTGGTGACGATCCTGAGCTTTGGAAGGTGTGTTCCAGTGAAGTTCAGGTGATAGGACCACTCACAGCTCGACCTGGGGTGACCCGAGGTGACTCGATGTGACTCAGGGTGACCTGAGCAGTTGTTGCTTCTGTTCCAGCATGCAGACGTTGATAGTAGAATTCACTGAGTGTAGAAAAAGAGACGTTCTGGCTGAAAAAATGATTATATGGTTTAAAAACTTTGATGTTCTTCAGACATAACTGGCTGCATGGGCGTCGCACCCATGGGGGATGGGGGTGTTTTAACACCCACACTTTTCCAGCAGTTTTGCTCAAAGGTCCCTCCGTGTTTCTCTCACTCTTTTGCCCTCTCCCCCTCCCCTCCTGTTGATAATTGAAACTCGCTCCTCTGCGCACCGATGTTACGTCAAAAATTCTCGTACGTTCCATCACTGATATGTTTCTCCAGCTGCTCCGTGCCATAAAATTGCACGCGCTCATTACAAGCTGCACTCCCAGCACGCTCTGCTCGTACCACAAGAGAACTACGACCTCGTTGAGCTCAAACATCTTATTTGAGCAAATCCAGAGCTTTAAGTGGGCCCCTCCCGATACGCAGCAGAACACGCGCTCCACGAGGGGTCAAAGTTGTCGCACGAGTACTCATTCTCTCCAAATGCGCATCGCTGCTGCGCGCCACGCACACAGTACCATGAGCTACCGTTAGCCCAGGCAGGAGGAGAGAACAAATAGACGAGGTATCCGACACCGTGCACGCTCCCGCAATGATTGACAGCAGCAGCATCTGAACAACCAGTGGTCAGATGCGCCGACAGGCAGGTGGAAACATGGAGGATGCATCCAAATGGATGAGAGTAAGCACAAGAAAGAACAACAGGAGTGAGCTGCACTTGAAAGTGGGAATGTTGATAAAAGAACAGAAAAACTTTGTGGGCATAAACATCTCAGCTGCTGCTGATCATGAGACAGAAGAGACGATGATTCTGTCTGGATGTGGACTGGTGAATATTTTACAGCAGCTCTGATTATTTATTAAATGTTTTGTTAAATGCACAAACCTTCACTTCTGTCCTGTTGTCTCTGGTTCACAGCCTTTCAGTCCAATAGTGTCCTATAATTAGTTGTTGTAGTCATATTTACATCAATTTCATTTGATAATTTCCCACTGAGAGCAAAACAAATCCTAATCTGCTTGTCTGATAGATTTCTGGTCATAACAGGGCCGATGCTGAAGTCTGAACTTAACCCTAACCTAGCTGCTTCTGCTGAGTGAAGCTTGAGGCTCATCAAAGACACAAGAACACCTGAGTGGCAGTAATTGAACCTAACAGGTGAAACTAATCTGTGAGACAGACTCATTCCATTCAAAGCCAGATATTTCAGCCTTTATTTGTTATAATTGTGATGATTCTGGCTACAGCTGATGAAAACCCCACATTCAAAATCTCAATTAGAATATAGTGAAAAGGTTGAATATTCTAGACTCAGAGTGTCACACTCTAATCAGCTGATGAATCCAGAACACCTGCAGAGGGTTCCTGAGCCTTTAGATGGTCTCTCAGTCTGAGCTGGATTACTGACATAAGTGGACTTTTACACCAGATTCTCATTTCTGAGTTTCACCTGTAGACCACATTAGAACTGGCTCTGCTAAAAACTACAATACTTAGATTATTCAGAGCTTAACTAGATTATATTAGACTGATAGCAGAGTCCTTAAAGAACAGTTTGTGATTGGTTAAACCTTTATTTGATCTGTGACAGTTTAAAAAATGCACATTTCAGAACTTTATTGCATCTGACCCACCTTAGGTCTGGTCTAGCGTAAAAACTACAACACCTAGACTCTTCAGACCTGGATTAGATTATTCTACATTAACAGCAGAATCCATCAATTCCAGGTGGTCATTTGTGAAAACTTTAGTTCATAGAAGGCCACTTTCTTCTTTTGTTATTGTGAGTTTGGATTATCATATTAGTAACATGTTTTTCAGCTCTATGGGTTGCTGTTTATAAACAGTATATTTATTTCAAGAGTTCTGATTGGTCACCCATGAAATAAAACATTTTACATTTTATAATTACAGCAGGTTAAAGATACTGGGGTGGAAAAATTTGTGGGAATTAATCTTTCTGAATTAGAAACTAAAACAGGGACCAACTTCAGCTTCATATATAAAAATGAGCAACAACAAAAATAAACAAAACAAAAACAATCAAATGAATTAGAAAAAAAGAATCAAATTAAAAAATTGCATTCCAAATAAGTTCAGGGTAATGCACACTGGTAAAATCGGACAGGGTGTGTAAATACAAGTGTGTGTGTGTGTGTGTGTGTGTGTGTGTGCGTGTGTGTGTGTGTGTGTGTTTGTGTGTGTGCGTGCGTGCGTGCATGTGTGTGTGTGTGTGTGTATGAAAAGTGTCAACATCCCCCACACTTTTGAGGAGGTTGCAACATCCCTGACTGGCTGTTCTTAATCTGAGGCTGGATTAACTCTTTAAAACCAGATTATTGTGTCCTGGTTAGTGAAACTTCAGAATTAAAGTTCCTCTCTGGTGTGACTGACAGGTTAGGATCAGCATCAACAGATGAACTAAACAGAGTCTAGCTCTGGTCTCTGGCCAGGTCCATGACCCGCTCCACCTTGATCCATCTCTGCACAGCAGCTTCAGACCCCACAGCTTAACCCCGCTACTGGACAGGCTGAGACGCTGGGTAGACCTATCAGGAATCCCACTAGAGTGGATTTCTTATCTGTCTGAGCGTTCCTCCTCTTTGGCTGTCTCCAAGTTTTGGTCCTCCTCAACTTCCCTCACCCGTGGTGTCCCACACGGTTCTAGGCTGGGGCCACTATTCTTCCTCCTTTATCTGCTCCCTCTCCAGCACATGAATCTCATACCATCTTTACGCAGATGACATCCAGCTGTACATCTCCTTTAAGACCCATGAGATGGTATATCTTTGTTTTTATCAGCACGTGTGGTCTCTCCTGTTTTCATACATTGGTGATCTTCTCAGTCCCTACACCCCCAGCAGGTCCCTGAGGTCCAGTGATCAAAGCCTACTGGTTGTGCAGCACCAGGCTAAAGACCAAAGGGGACAGATCATTTGCTGCTGTGGCCCCCAGACTCTGGAGCTCTCTCCCCCTGAGCCTGAGATCAGTGGACTCAGTGGTCTCCTTTAAGAACTCACCTGTTCAGGTGGCTCTGGTGGGACCTCCTCTTCATCTTCTTCTCCCTCACTAGTGGAATATGTATGGGATGCTGGTGTTTCTGTCTATTCTGTCTTCATCAGGCTAGGCCAGGCTGGCTGTTTTATTGTCATTCTTTTTTTCGTGTCTTATGTTTTTCCTCATTTGTTGTTTCTTGTGAAGCGCCTCGTGATTTTTATCTTGACAGGTGCTATTTAAAAAATCCTTCCTTCTTCTTCTTCAACCTGAAACTTAACTTCATGTTTCTGGAGCTAAAACCAGAACCACCAGCTGGATCCACTTCAGGTCCTAAAACCTTTTCAGAGTCAGACGGCTGAAGCAATCAACATAAAATCTCTTCACCTCTTGTTTTTGGGGGAAGCTCCTGGCTCACACCTGTGCAGGTGTTATAACGCGTTTGTGATGGTAACAATGCTGCATTTGACTCTCCCTGCTCCAGGTCTAATTAATCCTCCCACCGTGACACCCAGCCCAGCCCAGCCCAGAAAACCTCTGGTCCTTTCCTGTAACGTGATTTATTAGCAGCAGGTTATTGCGAGCGTCTGACTCAGGGCCTGATGAGTGATGAAACGGTGATGCACAGCTTTGGCCCGCTCTGCGTCTCAATGGATCAAATTGTGATGAATTCAAAGTGATGTGGTGAAGGAGTTCCACAGTAGGAGGTGTGTGTGATCACAGCCATGTCAAACACACACTGAAGTTTTAACACTGTCCGTTGTTTATTCCAGCTCTCTGCAGGTCCACTTTCCATTTCAGCACATCTGGCTGGAGGCCCTCTCTCCGGGACAGCTGTATCTCTTTCCTGGCACTGCTGCCCTCAGCACTGACTGCCAGGGTAGCTCTGGCAGAGCCCTCACTAGCTGGGGCCTGATGCATCTTCTACAGTTCACAGGAAAGTGTCAGCAGTAATCTCTTGGCGCCCATTCTTGGAAACTGATCTTGACGCAGCAGTCAGAGTATTGTGACGCTCTGTGGCTACCAGACACGACTCTAATCGTTTCTATTTAAAGCAGCTGTTTTCAACTTGGGCTAAAATCTCTCCACCAACTTCATCGGTTGTTTGGGGTGCTGAGTTTATAGGAAACTGCTTTAGCCTCTTAGGGAAACGTCTTCAAGACAACCAGAAAAGTCCAGTTGTTTTCAGTTAAACAGATTGGAATCAGACGGGAATGCTGCCTTTCTAAACAACAGGAGTCAGCTGATGGAGTTACCATCTCAGGGAGAGCTGTAATCCAGCTCTGATTGGTGTGTTTTACTGGTTCTTCTGTAGAACCTGAGAAGGTTTGCTCCAGTCGGAGGGATTGGTTTTAATTCTAAAACCTAGAACTGGTGTCTTGTTTTGACCATGGTTTAATTCGGGTTCAGAAGGCTCGACAAAAGGTCTTCGATCCAGTCTCACCACAGAACCTCATCACATCCTGACCTGTGATTGGTTCCTGCTTCACTGCACAGAGGGTTGTCGGTTCAGCTGTTTCTGGTCTACATTCTTCTGTCAGAGCTAGGGGTCAATCGATCGGGCGGATTCATGTAGGCCACCAATCAGAGATCAGAGGTGGCCACGGCATTCCTAAAGGTTGTGTCTGAGCCTCATTCTGGACTCGTTTCATGTCCAGGTTCCCGTCATCTCAAATCTAACCCGACGCTGCTCGCTGAGCACCAACCAATCCTGTTCTGGGTTTTATTTTCCATCTGTCAGCAAGTCACAGCTGTTAGTTTATGAAACATTTTCAGGTTTAAACGCATTAGAATCTAAAAACAGCAAAGCTCAGAGGAGAAAAAACAAACAAAATCCTGACAAACTACCCTAACCCTAACTCTGAGTCCAGGCTTCACGCTCAGCCAGAGGGGCAGAGACGGTGGCACCAAACACAGCAACATGACTGATGAGGAGCAGGAGGAATCACTCAACTTCATGTCTGAATAAATAACAGCCATCTGAAAACAACAAAACCTAAAGACCTCAGGAAGCAAAACAAGGAAAAGGAGCAACAGGAAAGACTAAAGCATGTGACTGTGACTGGAGGGGAAACACCTGAGCAGGAGCGACACAGGTAATAGCATTCCTTGATAGTAAAGGCATAAAGGTGAAGCCTGAATCATTAAAGGTCGTCACCGCCTCCTAAAAAAACATCATCATCAGATTTACTAACAGAAACCAGAAGTTTTTATTTAAACACGTTTCAGAACAAGAGGGTGAATGTAGCTTGAGCCTTTTTTGAAAACTCCACCGTGAACGTCAGCTCAGTGAGATCCTCGGTTTACGGCACCAGAAGCTCACAAATAAAATACTTTATTCGTACAACATTAAATCCAACATTGACATCAAATTTAAAATCACATGAAAACAAACATTTAATTGAAAAAGCAGTGAATCAACAGGAGGCATTAAGGCTCATTTAGAACGGATGTGGATCAGAATCCATGCAGCTTCCGCAAAGACTGGAATCAGAGTCCGATCAAAGCATTCCCACCAGCTGTGGTGCAGAACCTTTCCACATGGTTTTTGAGTTTTCCTGACGCTGCATGCGGGTCGTAGTGAAGTTGAAGAAATGACCTGACAGGAAGTGAGATGTGTTTCAGCGAGCTACAGCCGCTACATTTCTAAATAAAACCGGCGTTGCATCATTCTTCCAGCGTCTTCTGTCATTAATGATGGAAAATCAGTGCTCAGAGTACGATGATACAAGAATACGACATGATAACCCTAACCCACACGAACTCCAGAGCAACTCTCCGTAGATGTTCCACACGTCTGCAGCCGGGGTAAATGTTAGTCTGTCTGCACGGATTCTGTCCTGCACTGGATGTAATGAGGCTTAATTCTGATAAAGAGCTGAGAAACTGGGGACTATCATTCTGGGAGGGCTGATTTCTGACTGGGAGGAGACTAGAAACCAGAAGAGCAGAAACCAACAAATGTATTAATAAAACTCAAGACCTCCTTAAACCACGTCCTGAAGACTTGATGTAGAGCTTTACATGTTTTACCTTTTCAGATGAATTTGAAACCCACCATAGTAAAAACATGAATAAATGTGTGAAAGAGGTCAGAACCCATTCTAATCAGTGAAACATGATGGATGTTAAAATCAGCTGGGATGATAATCTGATTTTAAAAGAAAATCTGGTGAAATTTCAACGACAACCACAAGAATCAGGACGTTTTCTGATCCTTTATTAAACTCAGCTGACTCAAATCAGTCAGGTTGATCATTTTTGAGTCAGGTCTATGATAAATATCCAAACATGATGTTTATAAAGATTTACAGCTCCACGTTTCATCAGCGGCTCCCAGGTACCGTGATCGTCTCGTTCCACCTGTGGAGAGCTTACACGGTACATGTATGACACGTGAAATAAGTATGTTTGCTCACACGTGAGAGCAGGGAACACGCTCAGCCTGAAATCCTGCCGAAGCCCCGCGGCCTGAACGTCAGCTCCCACCGTGTCATTAGGGGCAGGAGCACAGGACCCCATGAAAGCACTGCAAAAAATCCCCTTGAAGATGGAGGGAAAAGAAAGGCAGGAGGAATCGATCGCCTGTCCACGGATATGATCCTTAAGCCCCGGTACTGAGAGCCGGAGAGCCCGCGGATCCATATCTCAAAGACTTTAATCCTGGCCCCTCTTACAGCTGGATTGGCCTTCACCTTAACCTCCCGACAACTGCTCCTGCAGATCAGCCGTGGAAATTTTATTCTTCTCACAACCTTCCCCCTCCGCCTCCTCCTCCCAGGCTTCGTTTCCAGCGGTCGGCTGTTGTTAGCAGGCCTGCCCTGCGTTCCCATCCGAATTAGGAGTGAGAAGTGAATTAATACCTGATCCAGGTTTTCATCATGTTCTGGAATAAAAAGAAAAAAGTTTTCCTCCCTTTCTCCTGTGTGAGATTCAGGCAAAACTCAGAGGAGCAGGTGAGTCTGAGACCTGAACCCGAGTTATGGCGAGTGGAAGGTGACAGTTCTAAAGCTAATCAGGCAAAGGAGAGGTCAGTGAAACTCGCTGCCCAAAGACCCGCTACCCAAAGACCCGCTACCCAAAGACCCGCTACCCAAAGACCCGCTACCCAAAGACCCGCTGCCCAAAGACCCGCTACCCAAAGACCCGCTGCCCAAAGACCCGCTGCCCAAAGAACAGCTACCCAAAAAACCGCTGCCCAAAGACCCACTACCCAAAGACCCGCTGCCCAAAGACCCGCTACCCAAAAAACCGCTGCCCAAAGACCCGCTACCCAAAGACCCGCTGCCCAAAGACCCGCTACCCAAAAAAACCACTACCCAAAGACCCGCTGCCCAACGACCCGCTACCCAAAGACCCGCTGCCCAAAGACCTGGATCTCAGCTGCATCCTAACCCAACTGGACTCCAACAGCCTCCACAGTCACCAGATCTCAGTCCACTCCAGAGCCTCTGGGATGTGGTTCGTGGATGGAACTGTTTACATTTATTAGAATTTTGTTTTCCCAGAGCATTTTTCAGCTCTCTGGTCGGTCTTTGAGGTGTTTTCTAATGAGAGTGGCCCGGCTATCGGGTCAGAACCATGGCCCTGCTGAAACTCTTGTGTTTAACCACAATCATGTATGTTGATGTGGCTGGACCCGGCTCCTGGTCCTGAGCCAGCTGCTCAGGTTCTGACTCATTACTGAGAAGATGAATTCCCTCCATGTTTGTTCATCCATTGACCCTGGAAAACTGCTGGTCCTCGGATCGGGCCCCCAGCATCTGTTTGGGACTGCTCAGAACACAAGGCAGCACAGACGGGCTGTGTGTGTGTGTGTGAACTAAACACAAAAGTGTTTAAATGTCCTGTTTTTTTATTTGTTCATATTTATTTTTTAACCATCAGTGAAGATTCAATCACATGCTTAACCCCAGCTAGTTTTGTTTTTAGAATAAATGAATGCGTTCATGTAGAAAACTCCTAGCCTGAGCAGAATCACTTGAGTTCATCTCTCTGTCAGCGTCTGGAAGGATGCCAGTCTGGATCTGCTACTGTTTAAATCTCATTCAGCATCAGGTTGACTCGTTTGCAGCTGAAAACGGTTTGACTCAAACTGTTTTTGCTTTTCTAAAATGCTGTTTCGTGTTTTAGTTTGACAGAAAAATCTAAAACCAAGCTGGAATCTAAAGGGGTGGGATAAATAGAAAGTACTGCTGAGTAAAAACTGTTGGGATGAAGAGGAACACAGAAAAGAGCTGAGGCAGAGAAGCAGAGCAGATTTCTAACCTCAGAGCATAAACGAGGAGATCCGAAGCAGCTGAGGTGATCAGATTAGGATCAGGTGTGATGGGAGTGGGCAGGAGGAAGATGCTGGATCATTATCAATATGAAACTTCATAAATCTGAAGTTAAAAGAACATTTAAGCTGTAAATTAAACAACAAAGACCTGGAAGTGGTAGTCAGAGGTGAAGAAGGAAGATTTCAATTGCAATTTTAAGTGGAAAAAGGGGAAATCCAGGTGTGATAGAAGCTACAGGTACAAGGATAAAAGACAGGTGAGTCATGACAATGAAACAGCTGACTGTTCTTAAACTGTGGTACCATAGGCTGTGTTTATAATGGACAACTGAGGTGTGTAAACTTTTCGGCAGGGTCATTTTGGTATTTATTTTTTTTTTGGGTGATTTAAGATGAGTTCACACATTTTTTCATAATTAAAGGCTTCACAACATCACTGACCATGAGTAAAAAAACGCTTTGTGTTGTCATTCATATTCTTTGAGAAATGGCCAAAAATCCTCCAGGGTGTGTAAACTTATTGGCACAACTGTACACAGTGAACAGAATTGCTCCAAGCACAGAACCCTGTGGTACTCCACAAGTAGTGCTGTGATGCTCTCTAAAACCTGACTGAAATTCCTCAAACAGCTCATTAGTGTTTAGATGCTCACATACTCCATTGGCCACTATTTTCTCAAGGACTTTAGATAAAAATGGGAGATTGGATATTGGTCTATAATTCATGAGGTCATCTGGATCCAGAGAAGGTTTCTTTAGTGTTACAAACCCCGGCGTAGATGTTAAAGTGTGGAGCAGAGGGGTAACATAAACCCAAGGCAGAGCAGGTTTAACCTTGTTTATTTATGTACAAACACACACGAGAGAAAAAAAAAGAGGGTGTTTCCCTAATGAAACACAATTTTTACTAAACGAAAACTAACAGGTTTTAACGAAAAACACGGCTTTAACGGTTATAACTCAAATAGGGTCTCACAGAAGGTGAGACCGGGCGGCGCACTAATAAGGCTGGCGGCTACAAAAGAAAGAGGTTCGGTAACGAACTTTAACCCGAAGAACTACTGGTAACGAAAATATTATATATATATATAAACAGAAAGAGGGATCTTTAACGATCATAAGTCGGTGCACGAAAGCTACACGACAGGGAGAGCATAAACAAAAAATAGGATCTAATAAGACCGGAAAAGGGTTATCAGTAAAAATGATAACTAAACACAAATGCTCTCAGTAGGGCCGAAACGGTCACCTAAGGGTATCGACAGAGTTTTTCCAAAGTGTCTTTAACGACAACGGGAGCACAAACAAGGTTGTAACGCCAAGCTTGTCCTCCCCGACTGTCAGGAGCTCCAGCCCTCTTGTAGAAGCTCCCACAGCAATTAAGGGAATCAGGTCCAGGTGCGCTATATCCGCAGCTGCAGGGAGAGAGGCAGGAGCTGTCAATCAGGCGGCAGGAAACACCAAGGACGAACAGGGGCGTAGCTGC
>SSNS01000452.1:36588-39088 GCA_006937985.1 Aphyosemion australe | reverse complement strand
CCCAGATGTTTCACAGCATCCACCCAGATGTTCTATAAAAGTTTAAAACATTATTTTGTTTTTGGGTAAACAACCCAGAACAGAATCAAAGGTTTCCAGCGTATCCCTCTCCCGTCCATCTGGATCCGGTTCCTCCCGACTCTGCTGCCTGCTCTCTATCTGGGTCTGTGGGATTAAATCAAAGAGAGCGTAGCTCCGGGGTCTGATGTGACTCGGTTCCTTTTGAAAGTCTGCAAAGTCGATTAATTCCATTTAACATCAGAATGTTAACCCTGCAGCGGCCCGGTCCGGGTTCTTCTTTCCCCAGGAAGTTGTGCTGCCCCCAAGCCAAACCACTCCTTCAATCAGAATATTCTCCCTTGATCAAAGCCTGGAGCCGTCCCACCGGCCGGATTTATTCTGTTGCATGCTGACCTATGCTCTAATTAGCAAACACTTTCCCTCCTCAGAAATGCTCTTCATCCCGTTTCAGGGTGACGACTTCCAAACACGCCGGCGCTGTGATCTCCACACGTCGGAGATTTCCTGTTGGCCCCAGAACCAAACCAGTGGACGTCTGGGTCAAGAGAGCTGTCTTTTATCCTAGCGGGGAGGAAACGGACGGGCTTTAGAGAGTCTGTTTGAGCTGAAGCTCTGGTTCTGTTAAACGTTCACCTGCAGCAGGTCGGTAAAGGAGAATAACAGAATGATTCACTCATAGAAAATCTGTTTTAGTTTGATGTTTTTCAGTTAAAATCCTGTTTGTTGACAAACGGGTTTTCCAGTGAAGTGCTTCCTAACCGCTTCCTCTGTGCCGTCAGCTCATCACAGAACCAGGTCACAATCAATTGGACTGCTGCTGACTTTAGCCTGGAGATTAGCCTGACTTTCCTTCAGAACAAAGAGGGGCAGCTGTCAGTTTGGCTGCTGGTGAGGAGTGACCAGAACAAAGTCACGGCGGAGGGAGTCGGAGGAGCGGATGGCTGGTGGGACGGCTCCAGGTCCGGGCGTCAGCGCTCCCTGATGTTTATTTAGTTGTTGTTGTTTTATTGGTTGTGTATCAGGTGGCGCCGCTGAGGCATGGCTGCCAGGACCTGACCGCTGAACGAAGACGTCAGTCAGTGGACGCTGAGAGCTCGGAGGGACAGAGAGACGGATGAAAGGATGGACTCTGACCTTCCCCCCATCCGTTCACTCCCCCCAGACTGGGTTCCCAAAAACAACACAGATTGGTGATTCACCGCGGGTTTGATGGGGAATCGAGCTGTGGTCTCTGTCCTTCAGAGAGACCCAGAGCAGCGAGAAGGACGGATGGATCAGAGGCACCTGGGGGTGTGGCCGCTTTTAGCAGGAGTCTGATTGGTTGTTGAGGAGCTGCTGGGACCAGAATGTTTCACTGAAACTTTGGTTCCATCAGAAGTCTACCGGAGCATCCAGGTGAGGGTTCTGAATAGGTCTGATGCCTCTGCAGGCTCTCCTCCATCCTCCTGAATCTGCTCCAGAACCTTGGCCCCGCTGGGTTCAGCTCCTAACGAGATCCAGGCTGAGCCGAGTGTCGTCGTGGAATTCTGTGAAGAGGAGAAACCAAAGACTCTGGTTTCATCTGCTGCCAACTCCAGCAGCCGAGCTCTGCAGGAACTGCAACCAGGTCCAAAACCACACCTGGTTCTGGATTTCAGACTCCACCAGCGAGTCTGGGCCCAACAGCCAGACGGAACGTGTTGATGAAGAATGAGGAAGACGAGGTGAAGGTCACGGCACATTTCCAACAGTAACTACGGCACAAAGGTCTTCACGTGTTAAACACCATAAGATGTAGGAGCTGATCAACAGGAACTGAAGCCGGCTCGTGGTCTTCAGCAGAGCCTGAGCAGACCTCATCATCAGACTCCTCTGCAGGTTTGGACCTGCTGCAGATGAAGCCCTGTCCCCTCAGGTCCTGAAAGCAGCTGAGCTGGACCTCAAAGTTCTGGCTCCACGGTCCGCTCTTCATCACGTTTCTCCGGTTTCACCAACACCACTGATGGTTCCTCAGACACACGTTAAACTTTCTCTTTCCTCATGTCAGAAACTTTGAATTCTGGTTCCTGAAACCCGGAGAAAAGAGCAACAGGACCCAACCTCTCCGCTAATTGCTCCTGGTGCGTTAAACCCTGATGTGGCTCCATCCAGACGCTCGTCTTGAACCTGAAGGTTCCTGCAGCAGCCGACAGCGCTGAGTGTGTAACCTGATGGGACCAGGACAGCTACAAGAGGTCCTTCAGACAACCTGACACCCGTTTGTGTCGGAGTGTCGCGCAGGAACAGGAGAACTTCCTGTTCAATCACAGTGATTCCAGTCCTGCTGGCATCCAACAGGAACACCAACACGGAGCGCTGTTCCCGGGTAATTAGGGTTGTTTCAGGAAGACGTTATGACTGTCACTCAGAAAATTACATTTAACTCTAACCTGTTCTCATGAAGTGGTTTTTATCTCACATCTCATCGACTAGACTCCTGCAAACCAGAGGTGGTTTCTCC
>SSNS01000452.1:6588-29088 GCA_006937985.1 Aphyosemion australe | reverse complement strand
CTCCATCTGATAGTAGTAGATATGTTTCTCAGGTTTAGGAAGCCTGGTCTTCCACAAATTCCTGAAGGTTTCCCAAAAGCAGCAACTTGTATCCTCATTGTGACACAGATTAGTGGAAGCTGTATCCCTGCACACTTCCTTCTTTATTGTCTGAAAACACACCAGTCCTGCTTCAGTGAAGGCAGATACTCAAGATCTGAACTCATCTCCAAGGGCCCGTAGAAAGTAACACAGCTGATTTGGCCTCAGACTGGAATTAGAACCTGTTGACCTTGAATCTGGATGGCACATGGTTGGAGATCCCAGTTTAGGAATCTATATTTGACTTGGAATCTTGTGTCTTTAGAGCAGGCCAGGAGTTTTCTGAGTTTAGTCTTTGTCCCTTTCCATGGAATCCAGATGTGTTCCACAGCTGGACATGACCCTTCAGCAGCCAGTCCTGCCTCCATGTGACACGATGCAGAAGGACGACACACACACACACACACACACACACACACACACACACACACACACACACACACACACACACACACACACACACACACACACACACACACACACACACACACACACAGGTCCAGGGGTCACGTCCTCTTTTCAGCGGTCACAAACCAGATGGGTTATATTTCATCCAATCGTTCCTCTTTCCATCAGGGGCCAGCAGCATCCTGTGTGCGTGTGTGTGTGCGTGTGTGTGTGTGTGTTGATACCAGACTGGTTCTGAGAGGTAATCCAGCAGTTTGTAAGAGTTTTCAGGTGAAATGGATCCTCCATCAGGAAGACTGGGAGAACCGAAGCGGATCCGTTCTGAAACCACAAATTAAATTTTAGTTTTATGTTTTAATCTTTGAAATGAAATAATTTGTTTGTGTCTCATTATTTATTTATTTATTCTTTTAGTTTCTTTGATTTGGTGAAAAACTCCCCAGATGTGTGTTAATCTTACAGGACATAAATTATCAGTTACCACTGTGATGACTGATGGACCCCCCACCCCCCAGTATAGATGGAGCATCTAATGAGCAGTCTAATCAGGCATTCACTCCTCCTAATAGTGATAATTCTTTCAGCAGCGTTAAAGTGAGATTGCTTTAACTTGTTAACTTTAACAGCCTTAATTCACAACTTCTGAGTGAGGAGAGACATGGAAAAGATCTCGATTAAAGTTAATAAAACAAAGTAAATATAAAATTCTCATGGTGTGGGGGCAGAACCTTTTTTGAAACAATCATGAGAGAACATGATAATCAGAGAGAGCATTAAAGCCACGTAAAACAGAACAAACAAAAGTTATAGAGGAAAGCATTTTATTATTTTTTCTCCAGTAAAGTTCTCCTGCAACCAGAAATGCTGAAAAGCTCTCCAGGTTTACCAGGCTCATCAGGATCACCAGGGTCAGCAGGATCACCAGGCTCACCAGGGTCACCGAGCTCACGAGGGTCACTGGACTCACCAGGCTCATCAGGGTCACCAGGCTCACCAGGGTCACCAGGCTCACCAGGGTTCCCAGGCTCATCAGGATCACCAGGGTCACCAGGGTCAGCAGGATCACCAGGCTCACCGGACTCACCAGGGTCACCGAGCTCACGAGGGTCACTGGACTCACCAGGCTCATCAGGGTCACCAGGCTCATCAGGATCACCAGGGTCACCAGGCTCATCAGGATCACCAGGCTCACCAGGGTTACCAGGCTCATCAGGATCACCAGGGTCATCAGGCTCATCAGGCTCACCGAGCTCACCAGGGTCACCAGGCTCATTAGGATCACCAGGGTAACCGGGCTCACCAGGGTCACCAGGCTCACCAGGGTAATCGGGCTCATCAGGGTCACCAGGCTCATCAGGGTCACCAGACTCATCTGGGTCAACGGGCTCACCAAGGTCACCAGACTTACCAGGATCACCAGGCTCATCAGGGTCACCAGGATCACCAGGCTCATCAGGGTCACCAGGCTCATCAGGATCACCAGGGTCACCAGGCTCATCAGGATCACCAGGCTCACCAGGGTTACCAGGCTCATCAGGATCACCAGGGTCATCAGGCTCATCAGGCTCACCGAGCTCACCAGGCTCATTAGGATCACCAGGGTCACTGAACTCACCAGGATCACCAGGATCACCAGGGTAACTGGGCTCACCAGGATCACCAGGCTCACCATGATCACCAGGCTCACCAGACTCATCTTGGTCAACGGGCTCACCAGGGTCACCAGGGTAATCGGGCTCATCAGGGTCACAGGCTCATCAGGGTCACCAGACTCATCTGGGTCAACGGGCTCACCAAGGTCACCAGACTTACCAGGATCACCAGGCTCATCAGGGTCACCAGGATCACCAGGCTCATCAGGGTCACCAGACCCATCTGGGTCAACGGGCTCACCAAGGTCACCAGACATCTGGGTCACCAGGATCACTGGACTCACCAGGGGCACCAGGCTCACCAGGATCATAAGGCTCATCAGGCTCACCCAGGGTCACTAGGATCACCGGGCCCACTAGGATCATCGCGCTCACCAGGGTCACCAGGGTCCTCTGAGGAGACCAAAGCCTCCTTTTTGTCCTCGTTACCAGACTGGTTTGGTGGTGTATTTTGGGCTCTGAGGTCCAGATGGCGAGGCGTCTTGCAGTCATAATTCTGTGTTAATCCCTCCTGCACATGGTGCCCTCGGTCCAATAAACACATTTCCTTTTGTTTTCCAGGCTTCCTTCACATTCCCAGCTCTTGGTGCGTCCTGAGCGTTCGGCCTGCGGAGCCGGACAGGATTCCTGCTGGATGTGTGAGTCTGTGAACGATCCTCGCTGCAGGTTGGGGGAAATCTTCTATCAGAGCGATAAGATTATATCCAGCCTGTCGGGTAGAAAATCCTGAGTCAAAAACCCTTCTGATGATGTGTTAAAACTCTGAGATTTAATCCCAAACCGACACCTTCTGACAGACTGAAACAAAAACAGGCTGAAGGTGTTTAATAACCTCAAGAACAAATGTGTGGTCAGAATGTTTACGATGGCTCAAAGACACGGCTAATTAAAACGTGAGAGGGTTAGCAGCTTGCTGCTGGTTGCCAGCTTCTGGCAGCTCTCCTGTCAGCCAGCCAGCTGTTAAGTCCTGCCCTGAATTATAGCCAGAGCCACCGCCAGGCATTGTGGGATTGGCAGGGCCAGACCGGCAGCTATTGTCTTCAACCAGAGAAGAAAAAAGGAAAAGCACCAACAGAGAAGAGAAAACAAAAGCTTCTCTCTCCTCTGAGTTCAGAAACGAGAGGAGGTACCAGGTCCAGGAGGAACCCCAGACTGGCTCCTGCATGTTCCAAGGAGGTTCCGGATCTTGTTCTTTTGATCTTGGTTCTGATCTCGTGACCATAAATGAGGATTTAGTTGGACCAGTAGGTCTAGCTCCTTCTTCTCTACGACTGATCCATCGGTCCAGCTGTCCTCCATCCTTCAGGAACAAACCACCTCCCCAGGACTACTTCTCCAGATCTGGTCCGTCAGGACCACAAACCAAATCAGAGACCGGCAGCAGAGCTGGAGGAGTTCAGCCTGGTCCATTAGGATGAACTTCTGGACTCAGAGATGACGGTTAGGGTCAAGGTCAGGACGTGAACCTGGTGCTGGGATTGAACCTCCTCCCACCTCCTCTGTCTGTGGTTTTAGTCCTATGGGCCCTGAATGTTTCTGTCAGACCACAACTTCAGCTGCCGTCTCCGTACCGAGAGCCCCCCGTCCCCGTCAAAGACACGCCTCTGATACCTGCTCCTCCTCCTCCTCTTCCTCTGTCATCTAGTCGCTTTAAAGAGGAGGCATTTGTTTGTTCACACACACACACACACACACACACACACACACACACACACACACACACACACACACACACACACACACGGTCTGATGATGTGAGATCTTCCCTCTCTTCCTCTTATCTCTGATCTGATTGTGATATCGGAGACTCTTGTTCACTAAACTACAGAATCTTAATGATCCGTCTTTTGGTGCTTTGAGTGATTTTAAATTAGCTTTAACACATAAATGATTAAGAATCGTGGGTTCACTAAACGTGTTAAAAGTCAGAGGATAAGTTACTTTAACTCCTCCTGATGTTGTTAAATCATGTTTACTAATTAAATCCTTGTGAATCAGCTGAATCTGAACCCGCAGCTGCAGCACTAGTGCACGAGTAAACCCTCGTGCACGCGTCTGGTGGGTGTCGCCCGCTGTCTAAACGTCAGGCTTTGCTCTAACTAACATGTCAGAGCTCCCTGACACTGTTTGTATGCAAACACTCTGCAGACAAGCAGCTTTTCTCTCCACAAAGATGCTGTTTGGAGGAAATTGAGAAGCTCACCCCTGGCACTGCTTCTCCACATAAATCTTTTAGCATGTGCCTCTTGGCTAAATGACTTTGTACTGACAAAAATTTAACCTCAATCCCACCCTGCAAGCTGTGAGAGCGCTGCAGCGTGGAGGAGGCGAGCGAGAGGCTTTTAAATCACTTCTCGTCGGGTTTGGTCTCCTTTTTCTGGAATAAATCACAGAACCAGTCAAACAAACAGAAAAATGCTGTTTCCTGTTTTGACAGGAAGTGATTTTATTTACAGGCTGGAGACTCGGTTACAGCTGAACCACCAAACTTTCATTTCTCTGATGATGTAAAATAAAAGATGAGTCAGAAATTGGTTTTATTTATTTGTCTTGGGTCAGAAACCATCAACGGCTTCTAGAGCTAACATGGTTAATTCAGCCGGTAAGTGTCTTAAAGGGTCAGTTCAGTGTTTACAAAACCTTCTGAGCTTCACCAAACAAACTGGCGGACATGTTCGCGTCTCAGGCAGGACATGCAGATCAGTGACCCCTACATATTATACATAGTATTATTCTACAATAAGCTTTTGGAAAAATACAAAAAATAACATCAATGTGATTTTTTGCAAAATGCAAACCGTTTTCTACCATGAGCGTTAAACAGTTCCAGGGCTCAGAAAATATAATAACCTGACCAGTAAATGATTAGAGATCATTAAATAATTATTAGGAATTATCTTGAGACATGGACTTGGCAGAACATGAAAACGTCTGAAAATGTTGCAAAGTCCTTAAACTGGTTGTTGGGTTAGGGTCAGGGTTAGGGTTAGGGTCAGGGTTAGGGTCAGGGTTAGGGGTGTAGGGTCAGGGTCAGGGTTAGGGTCAGGGTTAGGGTCAGGGTTAGGGTCAGGGTTAGGGTCAGATTTAGGGGTGTAGGGTCAGGGCTAGGGTTAGGGTCAGGGTTAGGATCAGGGTTAGGGTCAGGGTTAGGGTTAGGGTTAGGGTTAGGGTCAGGGTTAGGGGTGTAGGGTCAGGGTTAGGGTCAGGGTTAGGGTCAGGGTTAGGGGTGTAGGGTCAGGGTTAGGGTCAGGGTTAGGGTCAGGGTTAGGGGTGGGGGTAGGGTCAGGGTTAGGGTCAGGGTTAGGGGTGTAGGGTCAGGGTTAGGGTCAGGGTTAGGGGTGTAGGGTCAGGGCTAGGGTTAGGGTCAGGGTTAGGATCAGGGTTAGGGTCAGGGCTAGGGTTAGGGTTAGGGTTAGGGTCAGGGTTAGGGGCAGGGTTAGGGTTAGGGGGCTAGGGTTAGGGTTAGGGTTAGGGTTAGGGTCAGGGTTAGGGGTGTAGGGTCAGGGTTAGGGTCAGGGTTAGGGTCAGGGTTAGGGGTGTAGGGTCAGGGTTAGGGTCAGGGTTAGGATCAGGGTTAGGGGTGTAGGGTCAGGGCTAGGGTTAGGGTTAGGGTTAGGGTTAGGGTCAGGGTTAGGGGTGTAGGGTCAGGGTTAGGGTCAGGGTTAGGGTCAGGGTTAGGGGTGTAGGGTCAGGGTTAGGGTCAGGGTTAGGGTTAGGATCAGGGTTAGGGGTGTTGGGTCAGGGCTACGGTCAGGGTTAGGATCAGGGTTAGGGTCAGGGTTAGGGTCAGGGTTAGGGTCAGGGTTAGGGGTGTAGGGTCAGGGTTAGGGTCAGGGTTAGGTTCAGGGTTAGGGTCAGGGTTAGGGGTGGAGGGTTAGGGTCAGGGTTAGGGTCAGGTTTAGGGGTGTAGGGTCAGGGCTAGGGTTAGGGTCAGGGTTAGGATCAGGGTTAGGGTCAGGGTTAGGGGTGGAGGGTCAGGGCTAGGGTTAGGGTCAGGGTTAGGATCAGGGTTAGGGTCAGGGTTAGGGATAGGGTCAGGGCTAGGGTTAGGGTCAGGGTTAGGGTTAGTGTTGCTGCAGATGTTTAGTGCTGCACAAACGTTTCAATAAAAAGAAATGAGCTAATCTCGTGGTTCTACTAGAGCCACCTTAAAGTCGCCACTAAATAGAAAATCATGTGTTGTGCAGCAGCAGCGGTCTGAGACCATCTCTACTCATAGATCATTGAACAAAAATCACCATGTCATGGTGAAAACTATCAACACTTTGTGGTTTTCAAGAAGTTTCTTTAATGGTAATATTTTAAAGTTTAGAGGAGAAGCCTGATGGTCAGTACTATGACATGTATGTTTTTCATTGGAGTATACTAAAATATGTTGGTAAAGTCACAAACACTGGAGCCCTGTAGCTGCTGTAGATGTAGATGAAACCTGAGTCTGAGTTGATTGTTCTCTTGACTTCTAGGATACTGTAACAACCACCCATGTTTGGGGATTCCACAGGTCTGGATGCGTTTGTGTTTTATGTCTTTTACGTCAGTCGCTGTGCGGACTTGTTCGGCTCGAGGCTGAGGTCTTCTGATGACTGACCGTTTATGTTCCAGTGGGTGGTGGAAATCGAAGAGCAGGTGTAGGTTTCCCATAGACTTCAGTGGTGAGGCTACCTTCTTTTGTGTGAACCAGGCAGTCCAAGAACAGTAATAGCAGCAGCTGTGTGATGAAGCTGTTCCTCCACAGACATCATTACTGACTGGCTAAAATCATTAGTGGATGACTGAGACCTTCAGTGCTGTGGTTCCCCCGTTCTACCACTAGATGCTGTTGGTACACATGGTCAGAGCCGTTCTGATGTTCAGGAACATTTCTACACACCAGTACCAGATGGTGAACACCACACCATGTGGGAAATGGTTCCAACGCTCAGATCTGTTCATAAGTACGGTTGATAGATGCAGACCCTGGACTCCAAAACTTGCTGGTCAGGGCGAGCGAGGAGATCATTTCTATGCCAGTAATTCAGGTGGAGGTGTTCTTCCTCTTGAGCAGTGGAGGAAGCTTCATCTGCCACATGGAGCTACAGACTCATTAGCATACTTATGAACTTTCACACCATCTTAATTCTCAAATTAAACACCTGCTTGGTTCTGCTGCCACCTCCTCTTCCTCTTTTATTGTTTGTCTCCAGCGGTGACAGAGTGGATATTTATGACTCGTCTTTCATTTACAGGAACTCTTCTTCATATGATGAGTTTAAAGAGATGATTTCAACAGTGAAGGGAGTTTAATACATACCTGCGCTTAAAGACGCGACAGATGGACGCTACGCTGGTTTATAATCCCAGACTGAGCAGTGAGGTGGTTTAGAGAAAACCTTCGTTTAACAGGAATAAAGTCAATATTCAGGCAAAAACCAGAAGCTTCTGGGACTGGAGAATGGAGACTGGACCCATGCTGGGATTCCTGGAGAACATTTTCCTGTGTGCTCCGTCAGGTTCTTTGGTTCTTTGGTCACAAACGTTCTGCAGAACAAGATTTAGTTTGTTCTCCTGGTTCCTGGTCCATCCATCCAGCTTCTGCTCATCCAAGGTCTGGTCTTTGAGGTTCTAGGTCCAGGAGGGAAACCCAGACCATCAGCTCCTCCTGGAGGATCTCCTGTTCTTCTCAGACCAGGGAGGACCAATATAATTCCTCTAGGTCTGATGTCTGGATCAGAACCACCTCAGCTGGAGGAGCAGCAGCTCACCTCAGATCTTTTTGGACTGTTGGATCCTGGATCTGGTTCTTCTGGTCTTGATCTCATGACTGAAGGTGTCACTGGTCAGAGTAAAAAGTGACCAATATAAAGTTTTAGGATTAGATTCAAACCACAGACGATGAGACCCGGTTCTGTTTACATCTGTGTTCTGATCCTTCCCTAGAACTGGTTTTGGAGCAGAGTTTGGTGTTCTGGAGGAGAGCATGGTGATGAACCCACCACAGGGCCTGTAGAACCTGTGAACTGACTCTACTGACAAGGTCATGGGCTGGAGCAAGTGTATCAGTCCAGCTTGATCTGCAGCAGCACCACTACTCTCTGACTGGATCTGAGGACACAGATCAGATTCCTGTTTCCTGCTGCCATCTCCACACCTCCAGCTCCGTCCATCTCAGGAAGGTTCCTCTGACTCAGACGTCTCATAAAACCAGAGAAGCTGTTTTCTAACAGCTCTTCCTGCTGCAGCCCAAACATCAGCTCAGTTTAAGGAGGACATTACCGTTTCTTTGTTAGGGAATAAATAATAAATGTCAGGTGGGACGCATCCTGGCTGAGTGTGGAAGTCCCAGTGGCTGTAATGGAGAAGATGAAGGCTAACCTCGTAAAGAAGGAGACGAGCTCATCTGCAGGCGTCTAACGGCAGCTGAGAGGCAGCGAGAGCTGAAATAAGGAGAAACTAACATTTATGAAAACATCCATCTGGTCTCTGCTCTCACTGACGACGACCTTTTAAAGATGGCTGACAACATCTGACTGTGACATCACTGCTTTACGTCCAACATCAGGAGGTCTGCAGAAGGTCCGTCAGGCGGTTTTAGACTCGACCACCAGGAGAGACGACCTGTAGACCCGAAACACGTCTGATTCTAGTCTATACCAGGTCAAACCCTAAACCCTAACCCACACACACACACACAAGCACGCACACACACACACACAGCCGGGCTCTTGTCTCTAATTAGTGATTAACACATCGTCGTGAGCGGGCCTCTCTGTATTTATGGCCCGGTCGGTGCCAAGCAGCCGGTTCTGGTGCCAGGATCAGACGGACGTGAGCGGGGATCCCCGGACCGTTGATAAATCCGCTCTTATCGTTCGAGACTAATCAGCTGCTCAGCCAAACAGCTTGTAACGGCTTTTCAAACGGGCGGTCAAATCACACTGAGCCGTGTCGTTAAAACTCTGCTGCTGATCTGACAGTCGGCTGGCTCGGAAATGGAACGCGTCCGGCAGCAAAACGTCTGATCTGCTGGAATTCTTCTCCAAATGGACATGAACACGGAGATGCTTAGCTGGTTTAGGCTCCACCAGACCAGGATTACCAGTGACACGTCTAACTGGAACATCTGGTCTTCTCACCATTAACACCTCATCACCAGTCCTAATAACCATTTAACCACCTGTTCTACATCCTAATGAGAGCAGAGGAGCCTGGGAGGAGCCTGGTGGTGAGAAGGTCCTGAAACACCTGTGTGTGTGCGTGTGTGCGTGTGCGTGTGTGTGTGTGTGTGTGTGTGTGTGTGTGCGTGTGCGTGCGTGTGCGTGTGTCACTCCTCAGCACTGAAGCCTTGTGAATAAAGGAGGTGTCATCTGGATAATTCTGAGGATATTATTGTGTAGAGCTGTCCCATGCAGACCTGGTGGAGGTGTCTCCTCTCTCTCCGCCTTCATCTAAGACTGTTTTTATAATCTGAAGTCAGAATAAAGGCCTGTTTGCCGCGGCGGTGGCAGCTTTCTAATGGGGGTGCAGAGCCAGAGGGAAGTGGTTGAATTAAACTTTAAGGAGACAGCCGTGGAATTTTAGCGTGTCTATTAAAACTCCAATTTAAAGGAAAGTGTGTGTGTGTGTGTGTGTGCGCGCGCGTTTGAAATAATGGGTTCGCGGGTTTCTTTGCGCTGCTCCTGGTTGGCTGACTGGGTGCCAGTGTGGTGAGGTCTCGTCATTAAAGATGGCATATGCAGTCAACGGAGCCCTCAGAGTAATCCCAACTTCTGCAGCCTGTCTCCCCAGACTCCCCCTGCCTCCCCGCAGCCCGCCCGCCCGCCTCCCCCTCACTGATGTTAAAAGAAATCTTTATTGTCAGTCACATTTTCTATTCACTTTGTTCACCTGCACTGACAACCCTGAGCCGCGTGTGAGAGAGGGAGTGTGTACAGGTGAATTTGTGCTGTGTGTGTGTCACAAAGGAAGGTGGATGTTGCTTTGTGTACTGTGTGTGTGTGTGTGTGTGTGTGTGTGTGTGTGCGTGCGCAGCCCTCCTCACCTCCACCCATTCATCTCCTCCTGCCTCTAGATGTCGGCATCCCTGAGTTTCTAAACGCTCCCTCATTAGCTGAGAGCTGTTTGAAGCCTGCGAGTGAGAGGTTGGTAACGAAGTGGTACTACCTCCATCCCTCCGTCTCCCAGCGCCTGACAGGTGGGGAGACTGAAGCCTGGGGTGGGAGAGCTGTTTGATTTGAGGATGAGGAGGTGACTGAGGAGGAAGTGAGGGAGGACAGGATGTGGGAGGTGGACCTCAGTGATGTGGGGGAGTGTCACCTGTTTTACGGAGTCCCTCCACCCTGGAAGCCCTTCATGTGTCTGGCTGCTCCTCCGTGAAGACAGCGGCTCGATGGGAGAAGGATGACAAGTCCCATTCAATTATTTATGGGGCTCAGCCAGCAGGTCCGCCCGGCGCTTCATTATACCTGATTGGCTCCGTAATGGGGTGAATCATCTGAAGGCGCTGGGCGGTTTCAGAGATGGCCTCCTGAAGAAGGCAGCCTGTTTCTGATCTTCTGCAGCGTAATGAGAAGGATGAGACCAAAGTCCAGACGCTGCTCCTTTGAAACGAGCCGCCGTGGCGTGGCGGACGGCTGGGATGTGAAGTGATGAGAGTCTTTGAGGGGAGAGTTCATTATGTAAATCACTTCAGCGCCTTGTTGCACCGCCATCAGCTACTTAACAAAACCCCTCAACACGTCTGCTTTAAACACAATCTCTGCTTTAAACTCCTAAAATGCAGATGAAATGCTTTTGAAAGGCAAGAGTCACCAAAATAAAGCCGGGAAATAATTGAGGACTCTGCTCTGGTGGAGGGGGTGTGATTGGCAGCCTGTCAGCTGGAAAACTTCTCAGTAATTGCTTTACTGCAGGTGAGGCAGTTGGAGCCTGCTCCTTGTTTATGGAAGCATCGGAATCCTCCTGTTGACGAGCCGGAGGAGCCTCACGCGCAGGTTCCTGGTTATCTCGTGACCCACGACACCGGGGCTGATAAGAGGCAGTCACATGCTCCTGGAGAGCTGCTCCGAGCTGACAGACACAGATTCTAATGAAACGTTTTTGCATCTTTTAAATATCTTTGGACGTGTTTTCCTCCCCAGGAAGAGATAACCGCTCACGCTGAGAAGAACTGATTATCTCGTAAAGTAAACAAATATGAGCAGTCAGCCTATGGAGGCGTGTGCGGGTTATAATCTGGAGAAGAAGAAGTGACGGCAGCTTCACATCTGATCTCAGGAGTTAGAAAAGTTTGGCTCAGAGCTTCATGAGGGTCACGTGATGTTCTCCATCTGAGAAACGGAGTTTAGAGCCAACAGAGAGTTTCCATGACAACCAGATGGAAACGTAGACAGAACAACATTCTCTGGATGTGTCCTGAAGGAGAGTCTGACCTTCTCCTCAGTGGGACCTCCAGACTGGAGGAGGAGAGAACCAGTGAGGAGATCATGAGCAGAAAAATCTAAAAGCAGTTCAGCAGCAGTGGAGGTGGGGTAAACAATGATGGAGGTCGTGGCTCCGCCTACTTCTCTAATGTGGAATAGTGAAGCCTCACCTTGCAGAAAGCCCTGCCCACTCACCTGGATGAATGTCCCGCCCACTCACCTGGCTAAGACCTCTGCCCACTCGCCTGGATGAGTGTCCCGCCCTCTCACCTGACTAAGACCTCCGCCCACTCGCCTGGATGAATGTCCCGCCCTCTCACCTGACTAAGACCTCCGCCCACTCGCCTGGATGAATGTCCCGCCCTCTCACCTGACTAAGACCTCCGCCCACTCGCCTGGATGAATGTCCCGCCCACTCACCTGGCTAAGACCTCCGCCCACTCACCTGGATGAGTGTCCCGCCCACTCACCTGGCTAAGACCCCTGCCCACTCACCTGGATGAATGTCCCGCCCACTCACCTGGCTCCATGTATTTCAAAGACTCTTTAGGTCCTCCACACTTTTATGCAGTCGCCGCCTCCAAACTCTCGTTTCCTTCCATGAATTAAAGTCTTCTGCTCGTCTTTGTCCTGTATCATTTAAAGGAAGAGGCGAACCGACCAATCACAGGCTTTTGATAGACAGGTAAACAGTCTCCATCCCCTCTGTGAGCAGATGGAGGAATAGAAACGAGGCTTGAAACTTTTCTCTTTAGAAAACATCAACGCATAAACTAAAAGAAAGTTTTCTTTTCCTGGTTGAGACTTCGGAGCGTCTTCTCTCATCACCTCCAGAAACAAGACGCTGGATTGTGGCTCAGCCGGTTCCAGAGTAAACCCTAATCTCTAATCCCGTCTCTCTGCTCAGGAATAAGTTGGAGCAGAAAGAAGAAACATCTGAGAGGATTTCCACTAGTTTTATCGTCCATAAACTTTAGAAACAAAGTGAATCAGCTGCAACGCTAATATGCTCATTTACTACAGATTCATGTCCTTTATAGAATCCAATTAATAAATGATTAGATTCCTGTTAATCAGTGAGACTGAGCGCACCTCTACCTGCGTCAAGAGTTTGCTCCCAATTACTGAACCCAGGAAACAACCTGTTTGTTTATCTTGATAACGGAGAGCAGATTCAGATAAATAAGAGGAAGAAAAGTTTTTAATTAACCTGATGACTCTGATGCTATCTGTTAGCAGCTGTTAGCTCAGGTATAAAACAACAAATAACCCAGAATCAAAGGAGAGGAGCTCCTGAAACACCTGTCTGACCTGCTGACTCAATAGGTCACGTGACTTCTGGGTCATCTGATCGTCTCTGTTGGTCTCAAGACTCAAAGACTATGTATTGTCATTCGCATCACATGTTCACATGGGGTGGAACGAAATTATGTGCACACAGTCCCGAAACAAAGGGGGGTAAAATACACAGAACAACGTAGAATCAACTATTTATTCAATGTGTGGAGGTGGAAAAGTTTGTTTTCGTTGTTTTGCCTGACATTAGGAATGTAAACATGCCTCTTATGCCCCAGAGAGAGATTTAATGTTACGACAGTGACGTTACGCAGCAAGCCTCTAGAGGGCAACAGAGACCATATAACTGCAAAGTTGCAGAATGCTGCTTTAAGGAAATCAAATATCTGAAGCTGGTTTAAGTTGAGTTTAAGCAGAGCAGCGTTGTGAATCAGAGAGCTGATCCAAACCATGCAGCATGGTACAGGAGCAGCAACACCTGAACTGTGTCTTTGTTTTATTGGCTAATAGTTTCTGAGACATCATGAAGCTCAGCTCTGAATAATCAGGAATGATGAATTCCCACCTCCCAGTCCTGCTGTAAACAAGCACAGCTGGGACCAGGTCCTCCAGAGGCTCTAGGTGCGGTTCTTCACGGGTTCTGATCTGAACAAACCAGAACCAGAGAATCTAGTTCTATCAGGTTATTGATGGCAGAAGCAGAGGAGTTAAGTGTCCAATGCTCAGTCTGTCTCAGTCGTTGTGTCCTTGAGCAAGGCACTTCATCCTCCTTAGCTGCTGGTGGTGATTGGACGGACCGGTGGTGCCTGTAGACCTTTGTCAGAGCCCCAGGGCAGCTGTGGCTATGTTGTAGTTCATCACCACCAGCGTGTGAATGAATGAATGAATGACTGATGTGCTGCAAAGTGCCTTGGGGGGTTGTAGAATCCTAGAAGGTGCTGAATAAATAAAAGCCATTTACCATTCTTGCATCAAACTTTGTTAAAACTCTGCAGTTAACAGGAATCTTAATGACAAACTCTGATTCAGTGGTGAAGGAGGTCTGACCTGCAGCAGCTCTGTTGGTAACGTCCACAGGTCTCTTAACCTGGTATCCGGCAGAACCGTAGAGCCTTCACCTTAAAGACCTAAGTAACCTGGAATGACACTGAATTTACCAGAACATTTACTCACATGTTCCTGAAATCATGATTCAACCAGACACTGTTTCTGAACTGTGGCTCAACAGAAGCAATGGCAGCGGTCTGGACTAAATGCTGGAACCTTTAACTGATTAGGTGAGTTTTACCTGAATTCTATGTGCAGGACTGGTCGTTTGCCTGCTGAGTGGAAACACTCAATAATTGTCCCAATCCTGAAGCCTGGAAGCCTCTGAGAGCTCGGGAATCCTACAGGCCTGTTGCCTTGACGTCTCCCGTTTGCAAAGTGATGTGTATGGTTGCTGCTCTCTTGGTGTATGCTTTGGAAAGAGACGTTTTTTTGCCCCTTATCAGAGTGGTTTTAAGGCGGGGGTGCGTGGGAGGATGCTGCGATGAATCGAGGACTTCTTGTGTGACAGAACAATCCAAGTGAGGGTGGGTTCCTCGTTGTCTAGGTCTGTGGTGGAGGAGAACGGGGTTCCGCAGGGCAGTGTGATTAGCCCAGTTCTTTTTAATGTATTGGTTGGTGGGCTTTTTGGCTCCTGGGTGGTGACGTGGGGAGGTCCTTGTTTGCGAATGATGAGGCCTTCTGGACCCATCTTCCATTTGTGTTTTGCAGGGTTCAGGAAAGTTTGGATGGCTTGGTGGCATGGGCGAGGAGCTGGGGTTTTAAGTCATAAAAATCATAACTCAAACCTAAATCTGATGATCAGCTGCTTTCATGATGCTCACACACTAAAGCAGGAGGAAGACAAGGAAGATGAGGCCACGTGGAAAAAGAGCTGTGGCTGCAGCTCAGTATTCTGTGTGTGTGTGTGTGTGTGTGTGTGTGGGTGTGGGTGGGTGGGTGGATGGGAGGAGGGTGTATATGTGGCACAGCTGTCCTCACTGGGATTTGTCACCAAACTTCCTTTGATTGTCTCTCCCTTCTTCTTTGTCTTTTCCTCTTCTTCTTTCCTTGCCTTCACCTTCAAGCACACTGTCACCCCTCCCTCACCCCTCCCTCACCCCACCCACCCAGCTCTCATGGTGACGGGGGTGTGGGGGGAGGGGGGGTGCTCCGTCCTGTTTATGCAATCCCCCTTGTTTTGAAGTGACAGGCCGGGGATAGATATGCAATATTAAAGAGAGGCCTTATGAATTTTTGACATCTAATTAGTTGCTTCCCCGTTAACATATCGTAGCTGGCGGGGACGTAGAGCGCTCCACCGGGGCCCCTCTGAAGTACAGGCCAGAAGAGAAGGGGCCCCGCCGCCACCTCTAATCTATTCCCCTCTAATGTAAGTGGTAATCATAGCACTAAGGTTAATTAATGGCCCTCCAAAGCCCAGCTTTCCGCAGCATCCCGGGTCCGCCGAGTCACCGGCGCTCCAATTAGAGGCTGTTTTCTGCTCCTGCTGCAAATGTTAACAGCCAGAGTTTCACGGCCGCTGAGCGACGAGGAGGGAGAGGTGAGGTGCTCAGGTGAGCGTTGTAAGGCTTTATGACTGCAGTGTGCACACACACACGCGCACACACACACACACACGCACGCATGCAAGCACACACACACACACACCTCTGATCTATGTCAGTGACTCTGACGCTGCAGGTTTGGGACTCTTCAGGAATTCTAGTCCAACAAGGAGACATTCAGGAATGATCTAGAAAACAAAACCTACTGAAGTAAAGATGATGTCAGGTGATGGAGGTACCAGGTCCAGGAGGGACATCTCTGCAGACGGGGGTGTCTATTATCCCAGTGCGTGTGTGTGTACGTGTGTGTGTGTTTGTGTGTACGTGAATGTGTGTTTGTGTGTGTGTACATGTGTGTGTTCATGCGTGTTTTTGTGTGTACGTGCATGTGTGTTTGTGTGTGTGCACTAGGGATGGAGAGATTCACCGATCTGAGCCGGTGGTTCGTTCATGACGTTAGCGATGCGACTGCACCGGTAGCTTCAGCGCGCATCGGTTATAACTGACGGCTGTATCGCAGTGTATCTTCCCGTACGTGCCTCTCATCGGATAAAACCATGGTTACATCGATTACTTCATTGTTTTCCTGCTATGTCCTCGTTTTTTGAGGCGCATTGAACGCACCGTCCTTCTCTTTTAGCGGAGGCCAGGTGGCGCGCCGCCGCAGTTAGAAAAACCATCGTGGGACAATATTAACCGACGTACGTGCTTCCTGTCTTGTCAAAATAAAACTTTCTAAAGTCCGTGTGACCGGTTTCTGCAGCAGCGTATTCTTCCGAGCATTCTTGTTGATCTACACAACTAAAGCTTTGTGTGAGGTAATCTAAGATAATTCCTCATTATTGTAACATTTGTGCAGAACTAAACAGACAGAATGACATTTTAGTTCAGAGAAGTTCAATAAACAGCTGAGAGGAACTCACATCTCAGCTTGGACTTTTCTCTTAAAGGAACAGTAACATTAGGCTACAACAGCTTTTAATATTGCCACATATGGATCATTACCATATTTAGAAGTGTTTTCAAATTTTTAATGTTTCATAATAATTCCAAATAATTGAAAAATGATGAACTCTAATAATTTTCTGATTCTGTTGGTTTATTTTTCTGTCTAAATCTAGTGTCAACCCCCTTATTTCAAGTATTGTAGCAATAAAAATATGTATAATATGTAAATATCACTGATGAAGTGCATTGTCTTTGAATGTTGAATTTATTGATTAATCAAAAACAATAGAGGATCAAATACATCCTTCACAGAGGAGAGGGAAAATCATTTTGATATTTAAAAATCAGATGTGGGCTGGAAAATCTTTTTAATGTGTTGAATCGTTTAAAATAGCATCATGAAATGTATCGAATCGAAAATCGTTTTCAAATCATTAAAGAATCGTCAGCAGGGATGAATCGTATCGAATCGTATCGCCAGAGGGTTTCACCGTATCGTTAATGTATCGTATCGCTGGTAGCGTATCGAGATACGTATCGAATCGGCCTCAGTGGTGGAGATTCACATCCCTAGTGTGCACATGTGTGTGTTCGTGCATGTGTGTGTGCGCGCGTGTGTGTGTATGTGCGTGTTTTTGTTTGTACGTGCATGTGTGTGTGTGTCTGTGTGTGTGCACATGTGTGTGTTCGTGCATGTGTGTGTGCGTGCAAGTGTGTGTACGTGCGTGTTTTTGTGTGTACGTGCATGTATGTGTGTGTTTGTGTGTGTGTACGTGCATGTGTGTGTGTGTTTGTGTGTGTGCACATGTGTGTGTACGTGCATGTGTGTGTGTTTGTGTGTGTGCACATGTGTGTGTTCGTGCATGTGCGCGCACGTGTGTGTACGTGCGTGTTATTGTGTGTACGTGCATGTGTGTTTGTGTGTGTGCACATGTGTGTGTACGTGCATGTGTGTGTGTTTGTGTGTGTGCACATGTGTGTTCGTGCATGTGCGCGCACGTGTGTGTACGTGCGTGTTATTGTGTGTACGTGTACGTGTGTGTGTGTTTGTGTGTGTGCACATGTGTGTGTACGTGCATGTGTGTGTGTTTGTGTGTGTGCACATGTGTGTTCGTGCATGTGCGCGCACGTGTGTGTACGTGCGTGTTATTGTGTGTACGTGCATGTGTGTGTGTGTTTGTGTGTGTGCACATGTGTGTGTTCGTGCATGTGTGTGTGCGTGCAAGTGTGTGTACGTGCGTGTTTTTGTGTGTACGTGCATGTATGTGTGTGTTTGTGTGTGTGCACATGTGTGTGTACGTGCATGTGTGTGTGTGTGTTTGTGTGTGTGCACATGTGTGTGTACGTGCATGTGTGTGCGCGCGCGTGTGTTTGTGTGTGTTTTTGTGTGTACGTGCATGTGTGTGTGTGTGTGGACCCTCGGCTCCTCTTTGAACTGGAGATGTCAGTGACTCTGTTGGTCTTCTTCTTCTTCCCTCTGATGGCCCTCTGTCCCTCGTCCCTGCGTCTCGCTGCTTTGTTCATATTTGATTCCAGCTCTGCTGCTGCTGCTGCTTCAGTTTCTGAATAACTTTTAGCTAAAGTGTGAAACTGATGTTCAGCTCCCCAAAACCAAAGAAAAGCAGGAAGCTGCTGTAAACTCAGTCACAAAGCTGTAAAACGTCACCCTGAGGAGCGACCTTTGACCTGAAGCAGGCTTTAATCATCGTGTGGACCTCATTTTAAACTGGAACAAGCACAGAAGAACCACGTTCTCCAGTTTGAGCTCTTCTGGTGTTCCCTCACTGTCCTTCGGTGTCTCTGAGGTCAGCTTCAGCAGGTCACAGGTGTTCTATGGCCTTTAGCATTTTATGGATAGTAAGTTTTCAATGGCGGCTGAATCCAAACCCAGCAGTAGGATGCTTGTGAGAACTCATTTTAAGGCCGATGATGTCACAGCAACTTAACGAATCAGAATTCAGAGGACCTTCTAAAAGCGTGCTTGTTTCCCCCTGATGTTGAGGATGGTCTGGTTCCGTTGTTTTATCTATGCTGGCCGCCTAGAGGTGCACGGATATTGGGAGAGTGGCTTAAAGGCAGGGTACGTAAGTTGGAATTGTTAAAATAACTTTAAAAATGCTTAAATGTGATCATCTGACCCTGTTCTATGAGAAAAAGTAAGTCATCTTTCATATTTTATTTTTCTTCTAAGCCCCTCCCCTGGCTTTACAGCTAAACTAATCATTTCTGACCAATAGCGCTGCATTTCTGACGTTCTCTCTCTTGACTCGGCTTTCCCTGCATGTGCACGTTAGGAGGCGTGGCTTTTGGCTCATTCAGGAAGGCCGGGGATAGAGTAACAGCCTTTCGAATTTTAAAATCTCCCCCTCCTTGCTCTGATAACATCAACTTACGGACCCTGCCTTTAAGGTGCAATACACTTTTCCACCTGTAGGCGGTGCCCTCTGAGAACAGCTCTTTCTGAAGTAAATCATTCAGGTTGTATTTGGACTGAACCCGACCAGAACCACGTTTCCTGGTTCTGCTGTGACAGCGAGCTCTGAGCTGGCTTCAGCAGCTGGCAAGAGCTCTTCACCTCCTCCAGCTCCAGAGGTGCTGGTGTCAGGGAGTTGCATCAGAGATGAGGAGAGGAGGAGTACATTAATGTGATCTCCAATCACAGCCCGTTTCCTGAGTGCTCACCTCATTCTCGGCTCTCGCCTCTCTGCCATAATATTCTTTTTTGTTATTCCATCTCTTTTTTCCAATTAGAGTCAATTGACCTGACAGAATTGCCAGCAATTAAGTGATTTTTGTAATAGTCCTGGGCTAATTTGCCTTGGCTTGTCAGCTGTATTTTATGTCACCAACCCCCCACCTCGCTTACTCTCTCTGCCACATAATAGCTTATAATTTCAAAATCTTTACCCTCCGCTTCCTTCTCAATAAATCGCAATTACAGGAAGTTGTTAGAGATGCCTCCCCCCCCTCACACACCCCGCCTCCCCCTCAGATTTACTTTTGTGCCATCAGAGATATTCTTATATTTCTGTGCAGCTGACAGAGCAGCAGAGGAAATCTATTTGTTTGCAGAGCCTTAATGTAATCACACTCCATGCGTTTACGGCGGGTCCAACTCTCCTGAGCTGCAACACACACACACACACACACACACACACACACACACACACACACTCCAGAACGGAGCATCTGCTGGTCTCCGTACCCAGGATCTAGAGACGATTCTTCAGGGAGGTGAAGTTCCGTTTTTCTGCAGATAATCATTTTTGCTCAGATCCAGTAAGAACTCAAACATTCCTACACACTCACATCAGTTTGGTATCTTTTATAAAACATTTACTCTGCATTTGAAACGCAGGTAGAAGCCAGAACTAGTGTGTCACTAATTATGATTAATCATATTAAGTGTCAGGACTGCATAAACATCCTAGATAAACTCATGAAACCAACAAAATAAAATATAATAATAATAATAATATTAAAGTATCTGACAATAACTGATTTACTAGTTTGTTTTTTTTATTCTACAACCATAAATAAATTATGAATAAATTATGAAAACCAGTCAGTAAAAATTAATATAAAGAATATTAAAGTTTTTTTTGCTTAATTGCAATTTCTAACATTAATATATAACTAATAAAAAAGAAAACACAAAGGCTACAGATCTTTTTAAACCTGTTTTTATTTACTGTTCAGTTTCTAAATAAAACAATTAAATCCAAGCTGTGAAAATGAAATTTTGTTTTACAAATGAATAAATGCATGAAAACAGTTTTTAACCTGCTAGAAGTGCAGTTCTACTTTTTACCTGAAAACCATTCTGATGTGGACCTTCCCAATATGGCCGACAAGCTGACCCGTGGCTGAGGACGGGTTAAAGGTCAGGGTTAAGGTGGAATGGAAAACCATTCTGGAAAGTAGAAATGAAGGAATTTTCATTGATGATGCCATAAACTAACCCCCTTCTCAAACACACACACACACACACACACACACACACACACACACAAACTTTGTCTAACTTCGACTCTCTCTGGCTCGGCGCTGCAGCGGTTCCTGATCTCATTTCTGAGCGCGTAAATGTTCTGCTACTGAGCTCTAATGGCGGCGCGCGCTGTGCTTAACACAGTTTGAAATGAATAACCCGCTAACGGTCTCATCGCCATCAGACGCAGGACTTAAATGATCATTTGGGAGGATGAACCCGCTGATAGTGAAATTATTGTAAAATCATTTTTACTTTGCTAAATCATTCTAATGAGATGTGCCACTTAGAGAATGTGTCTGAGCTAAAATAGCTTCATGCACACACACACACACACACACACGCACACACACACACACACACACACACACACACACACACACACACACACACACACACACACACACACACACACACACACACACACACACACACAGAGGCACACACACACAGAGGCACACACGCACACACACACACACAGCTGCCTGCTGCTAAAATAATTACAGCAGTATGTGTGTGTGTGTGTGTGTGTGCGTGTGTTTGTGTGTGTGTGCGTGCGTGTGTGTGTGTGTGCCTCTGTGTGTGTGTGTGTGTGTGTGTGCCTCTGTGTGTGTGTGTGTGTGTGCGTGTGTGCCTCTGTGTGTGTGTGTGTGTGTGTGCCTCTGTGTGTGTGTGTGTGCGTGTGTGTGCGTGTGTGTTGTGTCCTTAGAAATAAAACACTTCAATCAGCAACAACAAAATGATCTGCTGGTTTGTGGATTCCCTGTGAGCTTCAGATGGAAGCGTGCACACACACACGCACACACACACGCACACACACGCGTGCGCGCGCACACACACACACGCACACACACACACACGCACGCACGCACACACACTTTCAAATGGACTGGAGAGGCAGCAGAAGAGACGGATACATACATCCAGCAGGATCAACAGATAAATAATTCACAGCGATATGACAGCAGATGTTTGGGAGGCCGTGATTCAGCGGTGGTCTCTGCTGCAACTTTTGATCAGAAATTCAAAAACAGGCCCTTGGTGGCCGACAGACGGCTCTCATCTGCCTCCTTCTGCCGGCGTCTCATCCCGGATATTTTGGGAGCTGTTTGTTTTGGGCTGACGGAGCGGACCTCAGCAGCACCGAGGAGAACCCGTTCATATCGGGGAGATTAGGAGGAGGCAGAATATCATCAGGATGCTTCTGTTTGATGTTTTAAAACAGACATGAGACACATTCAGACCGAGACAACAGAGGATAAACACCCTTCACTCACACTGCCTCATACATATTAATGAGCTAAATGATGTTTCTCTGCTATTATCAGCTGTCTGGACTCACATTATGGGATGTATTTGTCCTCACTGTCAGGAAACAGCAGCATGCGGCTCACAGACACTAATCTCCCACAAATGCATCAACAGTAAAGTTGCTGGTTACAAAAAAGCAGCCAAAAGTCCCTGAAAGGTTTAGATGTGATGTCAGCAACAGGAAACAGGAAGTTGTTGGTGTTAGAGATCAGAGGGTCTGGGTTCCGGCACCATGGAGCTTCTTCTAGTTTCAAAAGTGCTCTCTTCTGCTCCTTTATCAGCTACACCTGATGAGCCAATCAGACGGCAGCATTTAGACGACCCGCTGAAGCTCAAACTGAGCATCAGAGCAGACACGAGAAGACTAAACGCAGCACGCCTGTTGGAACCAAACGGGTCTCATCTACTGAGATTAGAACCCACAACCACAGGCTGGGTCCCTCCAAGGTCTGCAGAACCTCATCAGCTGCTTGAGAGGGACTCCAGCAGCAGATGACCACTCCAGGTACCTCACCTGTCAGCTAAGGAACCTGAGGCTACCGGATCAGCAGAACCGGTCCAGACCGGTACTGTTCATCTCAGCATCAATCAGACCAAACTCATGCCACGGCCGCAGAAACGATTCTGACTTAAACGGGGGGCGGGGTGGGGGGTGGGGGGGTACTGGGAGACCCCCCCTCGCCCCCCAGCCAGGCACCTTTTTCATACACGACTGAACCATTCATATTCCATCTGTTCCAGCTCTCACTCTTAGGGGAGGCTGTCAGTCAGTCCGGGGTGTGTGTGTGTGTGTGTGTGTGTGTGTGTGTGTGTGTGTGTGTGTG
>SSNS01000451.1:457455-476003 GCA_006937985.1 Aphyosemion australe | reverse complement strand
ATGAAATTATGAGCATCAATAAGTTCCCACAATTGCAAATTTAAACAATGACACATTATTCTAATTTTCCTGGACCATGTCAACTCTAAAAAACAATTTGAGTGATTTGACAGCACCAAAATAGCCAGCTTTAAATGTACGTAAAAAACCAGGCCTACCTCTGGAGATGAATCAGGGGAATTGAAAATCTCAGGGCGGGATGGAGCAGGACAACACAGAGCAAAACCAGACCAAATAAATCCCAAACAGAACAGCAGTGGTCCGTGCCATGCCTCTCAATTAGGAAAAACGGGGACAGGGAGAAAATCTAACCTGTCTCCTCAAGACAAAGGTGACACGCCCATCATGGCCAAACTTGCTGACTGATGGTGATCAGGCAGCTGTATGATCAGCAAGAGAATCCTCTGATCGAGGACGTCAACCTCTATATCTGCAGCACCCTGATCAGCCCACTAACTGGTAGGTGCACGCGATCATCCAGCTACAATGAATTGTTATTTTAAGATCGGTGTCAATTAATTCATTCAAACATCTTATTCAACTTCAACATTTATATAAACATTGAAGCTCTGATCAAGAAAGATATAAAAATACAGATTTTTTACACTGACCAACATCCTTAAACTCGTAATATTTTTTCTGTGTTCCATTATTTTCAAAGCATCAAACAAAAATAGTAAGTTATGCTTTTCTAACTTAAAAATTTAGATAGATCTCTATTCAGGTGAGGGGCAGAAAAAAAATCGACAAGTCCACACAATAAGCCACGTTCCCTGCTGGAGTCACACTTACTAATGCCAGGCGAGGCATTTTCAACTTTACGCACAGAGTATTTTGCGGAGGAAAATAAAACAATCAAACACAGATTCCCATCAGAACATCTTTGCATCATCCCTGACCGGGACACCGTAATGCATCATGAAGATGACAGCGTGTAGAAGAGTCAGGACGCTTTGGAGCACGCTGGTGACCACAACGGGTCCCAGACTGGTGCACAGTAACATTGGTGCACCAGGAGCGCATCCTCCCGCTGAAGCAATGCTTCAGGATCAGGAAACCTCTGTTTCAGAGTGTCTGGAATTGCCGTGAAAAATGTTCGCTGATTTCAAATCTTTGGCTGAAGTAACGCAACAACAACAGAAACGCTCACTCCCAATTTAGAAATTGAAGGAAATTTCGTTTTGCTTCTAATAGAACCAAAGTGCACTGGAATGATTTTTGTGCAAAATTGGAAAAAGGGATGTATGTCCACAATTTTGAGATCAATTGGTAAGAATGATTAAAACAAAGAGAGATAAACTAATTAAGTCGCATAAAATGATCAAATGACATTCAGAAAAAACGGTAAAATTAAAGGGAACAAGAAAAGCTTTCTATCTTCATTAAAAAATAGTCAGGAAATAAAAACTGTGGTTGGCCAAAAGAGATATTTTCATGAAAAAAAAAATTAATTACTGAAATTTGCTAATGTAAAGCGTTGGAAATTGATGTAATTTAATTATATTATGGATTCTGGCTAAAACTTTACAATATGAGTTATTTACTCATATTGTTGAATTGGAAAAATAATAATTTCAAAAATCCCCGAAAAAAATTCAAAATGTATTGCCTACCTCAGGAGAAGAATCACAACTTCCAAACACATCAGCAAACTCAGAGGGACTTTTCTTCAGAGTCTGGTCAGCAGGCAGCGTGTTGTCATTGTAAGATGATACAAACTTAAAGTCACTGGTTCTAGATCCTGTTGTCAGGTAGGCGTCATAGTTGTAGGAGCTGCGTAAAGTTCCTGTTCCATCAACATCTGCGTAATTAGGAGGGAGATAAGCTCCAGGAATGGCCACTGCTCCATCAAACAGCAGTCTGGGCTTTCTCCTGCGACAGAACCTCACACCCAGGATGATGATGATGAAGGTCAGGAAGAAGGTGGACACACAGACCAGCGCAATGATCAGATACGAGGTCAGCTTGGAGTTCTTGTCATCATAAGAAATATCTTTCAGCTCTGGCACCTCAGCCAAGTTATCAGAAATCAGTAAATACATGGCACAGGTGGCAGACAGAGAGGGCTGTCCGTTATCTTTCACTGCTACAATCAGGTTCTGTTTCATGCTGTCAGATTCAGAAATGTCCCGCTGCGTCCTGATCTCTCCGCTGTGCACACCGATAGTGAAAAGTCCCGGATCAGTGGATTTGACTATCTGATAGGACAGCCAGGCGTTCTGTCCAGAGTCCGCGTCCACCGCTATCACTTTGGACACCAGAGAGCCTCCGAGNTATAATAATAAGAATGATGGTTAAAATGAATGTTGTTCCTGTATTTCATATCTTTAATTACACATTTAGGATTCATTTAAGTAATGCTAATCATCATCTGATAAATATCCACAAAGAATAGTATTGTGTTTGAATATTTAATTCACACTCACATTAAGTTAAGAAGTCACACCACGTTAAGCTGATTCATCCTTAAGTGTTGATGAAACTGGTGTCTGAGGTAACTTGGTAACGCCTACTCTAATGTGTCCAGATTTGATTTGCTCAAATTTATAAACAATTAGAATAATAAAACTCCCGTGTCGGCCAGAACACTTCAGTTCCTAAAGGAGTTCCTCAGTTCCTGAGTTCCTGCAAGCTCCTGACTAGGTCACCTCCTTCCAAAGGGGTGAGCCTAAGACAACAAGCTATGCTTCCTTGGTTTGGCCGGCCGGGGAAAAGCAACGCTTAATACTTAATAATATAAGGAACCATCCTCTCTTTTTGATCGAGATCAACTATTTTTGTGAACTGCCTCTAAGCTAAACCAAATCCACCAGACGACGCAGTCACCTGGAAGTCACCCAGATCATTGGTTCGCATCCGGGCCTGCTACAGCTCCATGCCTGAGGCCTCCTCACTGACACACGTCAGCCACGACCTCTATGACCCTTGAGTCACCGGGAGCTTCCGCACACAAGGTGAAGTAGCCCTGCACGCTGGTGTCAAATGGTCTTTATTAATTTGATAACTTATTAAAACATCCAGATTTGATTTAACCCAGACATCATAGGATCTAAGACACTTAATGCTGATTAGGCAACTTCATCTAGCTTGCACTACATCACCTCATTAATGGTCTCAGTATCTTGTTTACAACCATCATTCATAGTAATTGTTCTGTGTCATCATTGATTGAGAAATATAGTATTAAATTTATTTTTATAACTATTTTCTTGACTCTGTCTGAATTATTCTGAAGTGTGTGGATTACCTACAGGTAAAAGAACCTAGATTAATGTTAAATTAACATTCAAAGATCATTAAGATTAATAATTCATATTTATATGAATTATTACATTTTATTGATCCATCTTTGAATATGTGGCAATCGCCCTCACGCTACAAGAACATCTTTGCATCATCCCTGACCGGGACACCGTAATGCATCATGAAGATGACAGCGTGTAGAAGAGTCAGGACGCTTTGGAGCACGCTGGTGACCAGAACGGGTCCCAGACTGGTGCACAGTAACATTGGTGCACCAGGAGCGCATCCTCCCGCTGAAGCAATGCTTCAGGATCAGGAAACCTCTGTTTCAGAGTGTCTGGAATTGCCGTGAAAAATGTTCGCTGATTTCAAATCTTTGGCTGAAGTAACGCAACAACAACATAAACGCTCACTCCCAATTTAGAAATTGAAGGAAATTTCGTTTTCTAATAGAACCAAAGTGCACTGGAATGATTTTTGTGCAAAATTGGAAAAAGGGATGCATGTCCACAATTTTGAGATCAATTGGTAAGAATGATTAAAACAAAGAGAGATAAACTAATTAAGTCGCATAAAATGATCAAATGACATTCAGAAAAAACGGTAAAATTAAAGGGAACAAGAAAAGCTTTCTATCTTCATTAAAAATAGTCAGGAAATAAAAACTGTGGTTGGCCAAAAGAGATATTTTCATGAAAAAAAAATAATTACTGAAATTTGCTAATGTAAAGCGTTGGAAATTGATGTAATTTAATTATATTATGGATTCAGGCTAAAACTTTACAATATGAGTTATTTACTCATGTTGTTGAATTGGAAAAATAATAATTTCAAAAATCCCCGAAAAAAATTCAAAATGTATTGCCTACCTCAGGAGAAGAATCACAACTTCCAAACACATCAGCAAACTCAGAGGGGCTTTTCTTCAGAGTCTGGTCAGCAGGCAGCGTGTTGTCATTGTAAGATGATACAAACTTAAAGTCACTGGTTCTAGATCCTGTTGTCAGGTAGGCGTCATAGTTGTAGGAGCTGCGTAAAGTTCCTGCTCCATCAACATCTGCGTAATTAGGAGGGAGATAAGCTCCAGGAATGGCCACTGCTCCATCAAACAGCAGTCTGGGCTTTCTCCTGCGACAGAACCTCACACCCAGGATGATGATGATAAAGGTCAGGAAGAAGGTGGACACACAGACCAGCGCAATGATCAGATACGAGGTCAGCTTGGAGTTCTTGTCATCATAAGAAATATCTTTCAGCTCTGGCACCTCAGCCAAGTTATCAGAAATCAGTAAATACATGGCACAGGTGGCAGACAGAGAGGGCTGTCCGTTATCTTTCACTGCTACAATCAGGTTCTGTTTCATGCTGTCAGATTCAGAAATGTCCCGCTGCGTCCTGATCTCTCCGCTGTGCACACCGATAGTGAAAAGTCCCGGATCAGTGGATTTGACTATCTGATAGGACAGCCAGGCGTTCTGTCCAGAGTCCGCGTCCACCGCTATCACTTTGGACACCAGAGAGCCTCCGAGTGCAGCTTGGGGGACCAGCTCGGTCATGAAGGAGCTGCCCTCCGGGGCGGGGTACAGGATCTGAGGAGAGTTGTCGTTCACATCTGATATGAACACACTCACGGTCACGTTGCTGCTGAGAGGAGGAGAACCGTTGTCTCTGGCCATCACGTGGACTTTAAAACTCCTCATCTGTTCATAATCAAACGACCTGACAGCGTGGATCACCCCCGTGTCTCCGTTAACTGATAGATAGGAGGACACCGACGCACCGTTCACCTCAGCAGGTAACAGAGAATAGATCACTGTACCGTTTTGTCTCCAGTCCGGGTCTCGAGCACTAACGGAACATAAAGTGGAGCCAGGTTTGTTATTTTCACTCACATAAGCGCTGTAGGACTGCTCCTCAAACACAGGTGGGTTGTCGTTGATGTCAGCTACAGATAACTGAACAGTTTTAGAGGAGGACAGAGGTGGAGAGCCCTCGTCACTGGCACTGATTGTAATGTTGTAATCAGACACCAGTTCACGGTCCAGCTGTCCTGTGGTCACCAGAGAATAATAGTTTTTAATAGAAGGAACCAACTTAAAAGGAACGTTCTGCTGGATGGAGCAGCGGACCTGTCGGTTCTTCTCAGAGTCTCTGTCCTGCACGTTGATGATGCCCACCTCTGTACCAGGTGCTGCGTTCTCAGGTACCGGGTTGGACAGGGACTTTAGATGTATAACTGGAGCGTTGTCATTTACATCAGTAACATCAATGATCAATTTAGCTTCTGAAGAGAGACCATATCCATCTTTAGCTTCAACCACAATTTCGTATTTTGAACTGTCTTCATAATCTATATTATCTGTCACAGTAATTACACCAGTTTTGGGATCGAGAGAGAAAAACGTTTGTGATTTATCAGACAGTCGACTAAATTCATAAGTGACCTCTCCATTAACACCTTCATCTGCGTCTGTTGCACTAACTGTAATAACTGGAGTTTTTATTGGAGAGTTTTCCGGTAACCTGGCTGAATAAACAGACTCGGTAAAAACGGGAGCATTATCATTAGCATCCAGCACAGTGACGTGGATAACTACAGTCCCGGATCTCTGAGGAGATCCTCCATCTACAGCTGTGAGCAGCAAGCTCAGTTCGTTCTGATCTTCTCGGTCTAACTCTTTATCTAAAACCAGCTCTCCATATTTACTGCCACTGCTTCTGGTTTGCATGCTGAAAATAAAATTTGCGTTTTGTTGCAAAACGTAGTTTTGAACGGAGTTCTGGCCTATGTCTGCATCCTGCGCTGCATTAATACGATACCTCGCTCCTTTTGCTGTTGATTCTCTGATTTCCAGTTTTATTTCCCTTTTCGGGAAAATTGGCGGGTTGTCATTTATATCCTGCACCTGAACAGACATCCTGTGTAATTCCAGAGGATTTTCTAAAATCAAGTCGAATTTGAGCAAACATGTCGGCTTTTCTCCACAAAGCTCCTCTCTGTCTATCCTCCCCGCAACGATTAAATCCCCACTTCTCAGGTTGATCCCAAGGTATTCTTTATCGCTTCCTTCCATTTCAACACGAGCCTTACGAGCAGAGAGCCTCCCCAAATCCATCCCCAGGTCTTTGGCGACATTACCGATAACAGATCCGTGTTTCAGCTCCTCCTGCACGGTGTAGGTCAGCTCACCGTGTGCGCAGTGCAGCACAAAGAAGACAAAGACGAGGCCGCAGATTTCAGCAAATCTCAGCATGTGCGCCATCATAAGTTGTTTCTTCTGTCTGTTAAACAAGCTGACATCAAGCAATCCAACAATCCTCTGCGCAGCAATGAAAATATCCGCAATTTACTCCGTGTTACAAAATCGAGAGCACACAGGGGCAGGACGAAATAATGGAGGATGTAAAACCACACTGGTCACACTAAACTGGTCTATACTGACACCGTGAGCATGAATGGAATATCACAACTGCACACGTTAATTTAACATGATCCTAATAATACATGAAGAACACAGAAATGCATTAATAAGGAGTTTTAAAGGTTTCATAGCTGACATATTGTATAAAAATTTTAATTATTTCCAAACTCAGCTCTTTTTTATGTTCGATGATTTTAAAATAATTTGGTTCAAATTAATTTTAGCATTCAAGATGTTCAGTTTTCCCTAATTACCAAGTCTTCATTATTTCTTTATAAAATGCTCACAGAAAATATTGAGTGGATAATTTTCAATTTATGTAATTAAAATAAAACCTAACATGCAAAATAAATAAATAAATAAAATAAATAAATAAATAGAAATCTCTTGCTATCACCATGGCTGCTTATTGCAGTGAATAAAACAACACATTGTAATTATTTTAAACTTTGCTTTCAAGGATAAGAAACAAGAGATGAACTGAAAAACGTAATTCAAAGGGAAACACGCTTTTTAAAAGACATTAACCTGTGCTTTGTTTACTATAAACTAATTTTTATCATTTACCATTTATAAACTAAAGGCAAACAGAAAATGAAAACCTAAATATTGTTTGCGAAAACAATTAGGAATATGTAACTATTCAAAATATGTGCATAAACTACAACCTAAAGGATTTGTGAAATATTAAAGGAGCGATGTTGCTTCTAAACTGAAAATTACGCCTCATAGTTGAGGGGAGTTTCAGCACCATGGAGAGAGACAAACACTGGAAGCTGCTGTTTTCCGCTGTAGTGACGCAGTTAGTGAAACACACGTGACAGAAGAGATAGATGTGGTAGAACTTCAATAACAACCTCTTCAAAATAAGAACAATGATGGAGACGGTCGATGCGTTGGCAAAATTTACGTGAGCAACAACATTTTAAAAAATAAATAAATGGACTGTTTCACCCCCTCGGTGGCTCAGCTAGGCAAAGGAGGAGGTGATAACATAAACTGGACGAGTCAGGTGTTTGATTAATAAAAAAGGTTTATTTGTAAGTGTAAATGATTCAAAAAAGGGAGGACAACAATGGAGGCTTGTCTAACAAGTTTAATATACCTCTAAACTTACTATCAACAAAAATAGTCCCAAAAGGGAAGAAAGCTATAAATGAAAACCAACCTTACTAAAGTAACTGCCCTCCGAGCAAAACAACCCAAAATGGAATTATCCTTAGCACAGGGGTTCTCAAGGGACCCCCAAACAAATACTCTCCCTCAGGAGCACCCACACACCAAGACCAGAATGGTCTCTAAAATAACAAAATAACAGTTCCTAAGCGTCCTTAGCGTTCCTAAGGACGCTAAAACAACGCTTCTCTAAAAGCCAGCTAATCGGACACTAACCTCTAAACTCAAGCTATAAGGTAACCAGAAGCTGTCAGATTTGGAACAAAAGTCAAATACCAAGGGGAAGAAGAAAGGCTCAGCTACCGCTGCAACTACCAAACAATTCTCTTCTCCCCCTGATGATCTCCAGCTGCTTTTAAGGAGGCTGATTAGGGGAATGCAGCCCAGCTGAGAGTGTATCCAGCTCTGTCGCTGTCCAGGGTCCTGTAGCAGAGCTGGGAGCTTCAGGGAGTTGATGTCCATGGTGCTGCACAAGAAATGGTGGCTGCACATCTCAACAGCTTCAAACTGCAGGCGGCTGTCACATGGACCAAACGTTCTTGGAATGAATAAATTAAAATGGCAGCATGTATGCTTTTGTTTTTAACTGATGTTGCATTAGTTTAAACTGTTTTATAAAGCAACATTATGGTAAAAATATTTTAGGAAATTAGTGTGATTATTATTAGAGAATATGTCAAATAATGCACACAGATTGTACATTTCTTTTGAGTTTTTGTTTAAGGAAGACGCAGCGGTACAAATAATTAGTTCGAGGTCTTTCATTATAACTTGCCCATTTGACTTTAGTGGAAATAAGTGGGGAACTGGGTAATTAACAAAATTTTAAACACATTAAAGTTGCTTGAGACATTCTTTAGAAGCTGCGCGTAGAGGGTCAAATTATACGTAAAGAAGTATTTACGTAAATTATGAAAGAAAAATAGAAAAAAGATACCCTTGACAAAATCCGAATATAAAACATCTGAGTTGAGTAAGATATAAAAACAACAATCAGCATGAAACAAAAATGATATTCTGCTGTAAAAGAAAAAAAAAGAAAAGTAGGAACCATCTCCCGACACTTCTGAAAATTACAAGATTTTAAAGCTGAAAATGAATCGCATATGCCTACCTCAGGAGAAGAATCACAACTTCCAAACACATCAGCGAACTCAGAGGGGCATTTCTTCAGAGTCTGGTCAGCAGGCAGCGTGTTGTCATTGTAAGATGATACAAACTTAAAGTCACTGGTTCTAGATCCTGTTGTCAGGTAGGCGTCATAGTTGTAGGAGCTGCGTAAAGTTCCTGTTCCATCAACATCTGCGTAATTAGGAGGGAGATAAGCTCCAGGAATGGCCACTGCTCCATCAAACAGCAGTCTGGGCTTTCTCCTGCGACAGAACCTCACACCCAGGATGATGATGATGAAGGTCAGGAAGAAGGTGGACACACAGACCAGCGCAATGATCAGATACGAGGTCAGCTTGGAGTTCTTGTCATCATAAGAAATATCTTTCAGCTCTGGCACCTCAGCCAAGTTATCAGAGATCAGTAAATACATGGCACAGGTGGCAGACAGAGAGGGCTGTCCGTTATCTTTCACTGCTACAATCAGGTTCTGTTTCATGCTGTCAGATTCAGAAATGTCCCGCTGCGTCCTGATCTCTCCGCTGTGCACACCGATAGTGAAAAGTCCCGGATCAGTGGATTTGACTATCTGATAGGACAGCCAGGCGTTCTGTCCAGAGTCCGCGTCCACCGCTATCACTTTGGACACCAGAGAGCCTCCGAGCGCAGCTTTGGGGACCAGCTCGGTCATGAAGGAGCTGCCCTCCGGGGCGGGGTACAGGATCTGAGGAGAGTTGTCGTTCACATCTGATATGAACACACTCACGGTCACGTTGCTGCTGAGAGGAGGAGAACCGTTGTCTCTGGCCATCACGTGGACTTTAAAACTCCTCATCTGTTCGTAATCAAACGACCTGACAGCGTGGATCACCCCCGTGTCTCCGTTAACTGATAGATAGGAGGACACCGACGCACCGTTCACCTCAGCAGGTAACAGAGAATAGATCACTGTACCGTTTTGTCTCCAGTCCGGGTCTCGAGCACTAACGGAACATAAAGTGGAGCCAGGTTTGTTATTTTCACTCACATAAGCGCTGTAGGACTGCTCCTCAAACACAGGTGGGTTGTCGTTGATGTCAGCTACAGATAACTGAACAGTTTTAGAGGAGGACAGAGGTGGAGAGCCCTCGTCACTGGCACTGATTGTAATGTTGTAATCAGACACCAGTTCACGGTCCAGCTGTCCTGTGGTCACCAGAGAATAATAGTTTTTAATAGAAGGAACCAACTTAAAAGGAACGATCTGCTGGATGGAGCAGCGGACCTGTCCGTTAATGTCAGAGTCTCTGTCCTGCACGTTGATGATGCCCACCTCTGTACCAGGTGGCACATTCTCAGTTATTGGGTTTATCAGAGATTTTACATGAATAACTGGAGCATTGTCGTTAACATCTGTAATATCAATAACTACTTTGGAATCAGAGGAAAGGCCATAACCATCTTTAGCATCAACACGCATCTCATATTTAGAGCTAGTCTCAAAATCAAGAGCTCCAATAACTTTTATTTCTCCAGTTTTACTGTTTAATGAGAAAACTTTCTTTGCTTTCTCTGAAATGCGACTGAATTCGTAGGTCACCTCCCCGTTTACTCCTTCATCTGCATCGGTAGCTCTTACTGTCACTACTAATGTATCCACAGGTGCGTTCTCGGCTAAACTAGCTTTGTAAATGGCGTGATCAAACACAGGTGCGTTGTCATTAGCATCGAGAACAGTCACGTGTATAATAGCGGTCCCTGATCTCTGTGGATTTCCACCATCAACTGCAATCAGAGCGAAATTTAATTCATGCTCCTTCTCACGATCTAACTCCTTGTCTAAAACCAGCTCGATGCTTTTGGATCCATCAGCATCATCTCGAACAGTTAAAATAAAATGCTCATTCTTTTCTAAGCTGTATTGTCTGACTGTGTTTTGTCCGATGTCTGCGTCATGCGCTTCATTTACACGATATCGCGCTCCTTTATCAGCGGACTCTGTTATTTCTAATTTAACTGAATCTTTGGGGAAAGCGGGTGAATTATCGTTTACATCTTGAATGAGCAGGGAAACGCGGTGCACCTCCAAAGGGCTTTCTAGAACTAATTCATATTTCAGCATGCACGAAACCTTCTCACCGCACAGCTCCTCCCTGTCGATCTTTTCTCTGATGATAAAATTTCCCGTCTTCAGATCAAGATCACAGAAATGCTGATAGTTGTCCTCAGCGTCAATCCGAGCTTTACGAGACAAAAATGTCCCCACTTCCAGTCCGAGGTCTTTGGCAATATTTCCAACAATGGAACCGGGCCTCATCTCCTCCGGGACGGAATAGCTCAGGTCTGCGGAGGCGATTTGGACACAAAGAGCAACGCTGTAGATAAAAACCAGCAGCGAATGTCCTTTGAATCCCATTATTTTAGATCTACTTAGTATTAGATACGTCTTTAAATCCACCAAAAAATGGAGATGTTAAAATAAGAGAAGATCAACGCCTTTGAAACAACAATGGCTCCCCCAGTTTTAGTGCGAGTCTTTTTTATGCAGTGGGTGGAGAACTACACCTCTTAGCATCTGCAGGCGAAGAGCGACTCCGTGAGTTTATTTTTATTATTACAAATGGGTCAAAAGTTTCTGTGCAAAATAAATAAGTTACTGAAAACGATTGAGGTAAAAAGGGTTAATAATAATAATAATAATAATAATAATAATAATAATAATAATAATAATAATAATAATAATAATAATAATAATAATAATAATAATAATAAACGCATGCAATTAATAAAGCTGAAGGCAAAAAAAGTCATGTTTGGTTTACCTGTCGTTGAAAGGCTTTGCTATGAAATTCAGCACCATGGACAGTGCATCAATACAAAACGGACATCTCAAGTATGACTATTTAAAGAACGAGTAACATCTAAATCAACTTTTTTGTGCTGATAACCTGTATAGATGAGTATCTAATAGTGCTGTAGACATGTGTAATCATTATTTTGGCAGTTTAGTGCAACTTACTTAAAATTTAATATTACAGGCAAAAACTATAATTCTATCTCCACCTTCAGGTCAAAACTCTGCTCCACACTGATTTAGAATCAGCCCCAGCTGATTGCTGTAGAGCTGCAGCGCACGGTGACGTTGTCTGTACCGTGCTACGTGGCTGCGCTGCACTGGACTCCAGCTGAGTCGGCCGCACCTCCACCTGGCTCAACCACTCACCTGCCGATATGACACATTAGAGGTCGGAGCCGCTCGCCTCTTTGAAAAAAAACTCCTCCTCCTCTTTTTTTTCTGGTGATCGCGGTGGACAGTAAATCCTCCAACCTGCTGGTGCTTCTGAGTCTCCTTGTTCTCCTGAGCGGTAGGTTTGCTTGTTTGTGCGCTCCTGTACAGGCCCGAGTGCGCACGCGCTTGTAAATGACTCGTTTTTTCCGACTGGGAAACTCCGAGAGCCCACGTGGGGTGGTTGAGGGTGGTGCTGTCAATCACTGCCTCAGTGCCGCTCTCTCGGTCCTCCAGGTGACGCCTATTTTGCCGGTATTTTTCTAACAGGAAGTCTGCTTGGAATAAGTCTCCGCCCGCCCTTTAAAGGTTTACAGGAAATTTATTTAATAAAATGACCGAATCAATCATTAATTTTTATCTGAGATCATACAAAAGTCTGCCAAGTTAAACATCCTTCAAGTGTGACCCTGATTCAGCCGTGGAAACAATTTAAACACGTTTCTCAGAAAATAAATGTTTATTATTTAAGTAAATCGTTGTGTTTATTTTCATTGAATCATTAACAGAAAATAGACAGAAACACTAAGCGCAGTGACTTAAAAAAGATTTATATATATAAACTTAGAAAGACCACACTCAAGCACAAATTCAGTCGGACTGATGGCCAATTAATAAAAACAGTTTTAAAATGTGAAGTAAGTGAAAATTATCACGGTAAAAATGTGAAATGACATCAAATTTTTTGACGCTAAATATTTATTTAAGATTAATAAAGCACGTTATTGTTGTTGCGGTCAAGAATGTTGAATTTGTGTTTGATCATTCTCCCATAATCTCTGAATTCAATTAGGTACAATGAAAAAAAAAACAACGTAACATTTCAATCAAATGACCATCACGCGCGCGCGGGCGCACGCACGCACGCACGCACGCACACACACACACACACTAATAAGCACACAGTAAGTCAATCATAATGTAGGTTACTAATGAACAAATTATGTTTAAATAAAGCTGCATCAAAAACTGCTATACTTTAAGAAACTATAACATTGATGCATTAATAGATTAGCCATGTCAAAATATGTGTGAAAAACAATTCTGCAGTTTGGCATCACCAAAAAGAAGTCAGTTTTGAATTGCATTTAAAAGAATCAGGCCTACCTCTGGAGATGAATCAGGGGAATTGAAAATCTCAGCAAACTCAGTGGAGCATTTCTTCAGAGTCTGGTCAGCAGGCAGCGTGTTGTCATTGTAAGATGATACAAACTTAAAGTCACTGGTTCTAGATCCTGTTGTCAGGTAGGCGTCATAGTTGTAGGAGCTGCGTAAAGTTCCTGTTCCATCAACATCTGCGTAATTAGGAGGGAGATAAGCTCCAGGAATGGCCACTGCTCCATCAAACAGCAGTCTGGGCTTTCTCCTGCGACAGAACCTCACACCCAGGATGATGATGATGAAGGTCAGGAAGAAGGTGGACACACAGACCAGCGCAATGATCAGATACGAGGTCAGCTTGGAGTTCTTGTCATCATAAGAAATATCTTTCAGCTCTGGCACCTCAGCCAAGTTATCAGAAATCAGTAAATACATGGCACAGGTGGCAGACAGAGAGGGCTGTCCGTTATCTTTCACTGCTACAATCAGGTTCTGTTTCATGCTGTCAGATTCAGAAATGTCCCGCTGCGTCCTGATCTCTCCGCTGTGCACACCGATAGTGAAAAGTCCCGGATCAGTGGATTTGACTATCTGATAGGACAGCCAGGCGTTCTGTCCAGAGTCCGCGTCCACCGCTATCACTTTGGACACCAGAGAGCCTCCGAGCGCAGCTTTGGGGACCAGCTCGGTCATGAAGGAGCTGCCCTCCGGGGCGGGGTACAGGATCTGAGGAGAGTTGTCGTTCACATCTGATATGAACACACTCACGGTCACGTTGCTGCTGAGAGGAGGAGAACCGTTGTCTCTGGCCATCACGTGGACTTTAAAACTCCTCATCTGTTCATAATCAAACGACCTGACAGCGTGGATCACCCCCGTGTCTCCGTTAACTGATAGATAGGAGGACACCGACGCACCGTTCACCTCAGCAGGTAACAGAGAATAGATCACTGTACCGTTTTGTCTCCAGTCCGGGTCTCGAGCACTAACGGAACATAAAGTGGAGCCAGGTTTGTTATTTTCACCCACATAAGCGCTGTAGGACTGCTCCTCAAACACAGGTGGGTTGTCGTTGATGTCAGCTACAGATAACTGAACAGTTTTAGAGGAGGACAGAGGTGGAGAGCCCTCGTCACTGGCACTGATTGTAATGTTGTAATCAGACACCAGTTCACGGTCCAGCTGTCCTGTGGTCACCAGAGAATAATAGTTTTTAATAGAAGGAACCAACTTAAAAGGAACGTTCTGCTGGATGGAGCAGCGGACCTGTCGGTTCTTCTCAGAGTCTCTGTCCTGCACGTTGATGATGCCCACCTCTGTACCAGGTGCTGCGTTCTCAGGCACCTGGTTGGACAGAGACTTTATGTATATAGCAGGTGCATTATCATTTATGTCTGTAACGTCTATTAACACTTTAGCATAAGAGGTCAGACCTAATCCATCTTTAGCTTTTACTCTAATTTCAAAGGAACTTTGTGTTTCATAATCAATCACAGAAGTTAATTTAAGTTCACCTGTTTTCGGATCAATAGAAAATATGCTGACGTCATCATCAACTATGTTGCCAAACTGATAAGTCACGTCTCCATTCACTCCCTCATCAGCATCAGCTGCACTAACTGTGACCACTAGAGTGTCTAGAGGAGAGTTTTCAGGCAGGCTGGCTTTATAAACCTCCTGGCTGAACACTGGGGCGTTATCATTAGCATCCAGCACAGTGACGTGAATGACTACTGTACCTGATCTCTGAGGAGATCCACCATCTAAAGCTGTCAGCAGCAAATTCATTTCATTTTTCTTTTCTCGGTCAAGTTTATTTTCTAGTACCAGCTCGACCTTGTTGTTATCTACTGCGAGAATAAAATGCTCATTTTTTTGAAGGGTGTATCTCTGAATATCGTTTTGTCCTATATCTGCGTCATGGGCCTCCTCGATGGAGAACCGGTTGCCCTTTTCTGCAGACTCGCTGATTTCCATTTCAATATTTTTTTCATTGAACTGCGGCGAATTATCGTTCACATCCTGAACATGCAGACTCACGCGGTGAAGCTCCAGCGGGTTTTCTAACACCAGATCTGCTTTTAAAACACACGAAGGTTTTTTGCCACAAAGGCTTTCTCTGTCGATCCTCTCCGATGTTATTAAATCCCCAGAATCCATGTTAATGTCACAGTAGCGTTTCGGCATCCCCTCAAAATCCACACGGGCCTTCCGAGAAGATAGAGTCTTCAGATCATGACCGAGATCCTTTGCTATATTACCGATGGCAGACCCTCCTTTCATCTCCTCTGGAAAGGAATAACTCAGATCCCCGCGGGCCAGATGCAGCGCTCCAATAAACAAAGAGAAACAGAAGATCGAGTAAAATGTTAAAATCCCTTGGTATCCCATGTTTCCATCAAACGGTAGACTAATGCTGAAACAATAAATTGGAAAAGAAAGAGCAATTAGGCGCAGAATTTCTCAAAGAAACACGACGGAATATATCCCGATGGTTCTACTGGTTCTTTGTACATCAACCCGTCTATGCAGTGATGGGTGGAGTGGTCCGGAATAACTTTCTTAAAGCCAAGAGCGACATCTTTAGTCTCCTTTCATAATTACACTGAAGCGAAATATTGTCTTTTATTGTGACTTACAGTAATTATGAATTACAGTCAATTAAAGATAAATATGATCACATTATTAATTAGGCTATAGAAGTTGAGAACCGCTATCAGAGGATTTTTCCAGCAAATTTCAGAATAGTTTGCTCAATCTACTTTGAGAAGACTGTTGTAATTTATTTCGTTTAAACCTTCAACTTGTTATTAAATAAATTATATATATATATATATATATATATATATATATATATATATATATATATATATATATATATATATATATATATATATATATATATATATATATATATATATATATATATATATATATATATGGTTACCACGTGAAACTCGCAATTGATTTTAGTAGATCAGGTGCTGCGTTTGTAGTTCTAATTTATAAGAATGAATTGTGGAAGAAAAAAAACACATTTTACCCTAACTCTCCAATTTCCGCTTAGGAAATACAAATCAAAGGATTAAAGGTCAATTGACAGCTTCAAACAGCAGACAAGAAACAAATAGGCTACATAAAAATCACTATAGGCTTCATGTGGTTAATAAGTTTTACAATAGAACATTTTTAATATACTTTTTACATCAGCATTTTTAAACGTTTTTCTAATTAAATGTAGAATTATTATATATAAAATGCAGTAGCTACAGTAGTCGGCATTTCCACCATCATCTTGAGGTTAGAACGGGAATAATACCTTCAGCTAGAAAAAATATAATTTCTGGATGAATTACATTTTTATGTCAGATCAGATTGTTTGATTTTAACCTTTCCTTTTCCTTCACTCTAAAAAAGTATTTGTTTATGGAAAAAACATGCTAGTTAGTTAGTTAGTTAGTTAGTTAGTTAGTTAGTTAGTTAGTTAGTTAGTTAGTTAGTTAGTTAGTTAGTTAGTTAGGTAAAACCTTGGAGCAGTTCTGGTCTTTTCAATGGAGAAATTAAGATATAAAGTGTGATGGAGTTCACTTTCTAATAATTTCAGGGTGATGATTTATCTGTACTTTTAATTTTACGACAAAGCTCAGAGCACGTACCGCGAGGAGTTCTGCTCTGTAATGTGCATATAATCATCACAATGATTAGAAAGTGTTAAAAAATATGTTGATAAGTCCTCAAAAGCAGCTTGAGAGCAGGAGCCTGCTCATGTTGTTTAACCTAAATGATGTTCCTTGGCTTATTTAAAATAAAGGACCTAAAGGAAATCATAACTTAAGTTCATATATTTAATGATGACTCTTTTGCATTCTGCTGCACATTCTCAGCTTAAGTTAACTAAGTTGGGAGTAAAATCTGTAATGATCAGCTAACACCTTTAGTCTGAAAAATATATATTTATCTGACGGTGATATTGCCAATTGATCAGAAAGTTACAAATCAGACCACGTGGAGGGTGAATCATAGATCAAAAGAAAATATTCAGTTGTTAATAAAACATCTTTATAAAATATTTGATGAAAAAAATCTTGAGACACATGATTTTGTTTTCATTATAAATTATATATGTTTTAGGTTAAACCTTTAGCATCTTTGGTAAACAGGTCACAGTTTTCAATGACCACAAACCTCTTCAAAACATTAAAGTTGCTGCCTTCAACCCCCATGTGCGTACAGTGGGTGTGTCTGCAGCTGCAGGGGAATGACTTGTGTCTTGTACAGAAGAAGAAAGGCCATGGAACTTCCAGACACATTGTCATTAGCTCAGTTCACATGCACAATTTGAAAGCTTCAGGGGATGTCAACGCTGGAAGGTGTTGAGAGAAGTAAACTATAGTAAGCTGTAAACAAACACAGAGAAGGAACTTGCAAGTGTTGCAGAACCCAATACATCAGGGTTGGCTGGATAAAAGGAGAGACATTCCATTCGCCATTCAGCAATACTTGAGGAGTCGACTATTTGTCACAGAAAAGTTTATGAAGGGCTATGTGCAGTAGTGCCACGTTACATGAGGGAAAACATGTAAGAACTCATTAATCAGTTCCATCTTTGTGAAAAGCAAACAGAAGGCTCCTGAAGTGATTAACTGGTATACATTAAGAATTGGTTAGAAACTGCAGTAAGTGTTCAGCATTTCAAAACCAAACTGTCAAGACCTGCACTAAAACCAACAGACACTCAGGCTTTCCCTTTTGAGCAAGTAGGCTTCGAAATACAAATTTAAATCTAAACTACTGCTCAGAATTTATTGAGGTGAATTAATTTAAAAAACAATGCAGTTATAATGTAATTGAAACACTAAAATCCCAGTTGGCTTGTAACCTCACTGAAGTCTAAAGCTCACATTTAACTTTGGTTAAGACAGCTGGGAGGGTTCAACTTCTCCCTTAACACCAGAAGAGAAGTTTGAGCAGACCATCCTCAGACAGATAGAATTTTAACAGATTCCTCCCATGTTTTACGATCAGAATGTTTTACTAAACCCACCACAAAGGTACAGAGTCTGCCTATGTGAACACAATTGGTACAAACATTTATTTCTCCAATTATCAGTTAAAGCCATTATTGCAAAAAAAAAAGCATGAGATTAACACGTCCGGTAGAACACACTGTTGCCTAGACAGGTAAATCCTCAGTTTAATCCACAAGTTTGTATCCAGAGGTTGGGGTGGGG